>JAKZAP010000005.1:20719480-21105527 GCA_023053575.1 Branchinecta lynchi
CCAAATAAAATATCCCCCCTTATAGCCTTATGACGTCTATGTCGAATCTACAACGCGTATTGCGCCCCTATGCTGTTGCTTTTATAGGGCATGACTCATACGTTCCGTAAAAAAGGCTCGGCGGTGACAGCACTCAACCTCCAGAGAGGTTGATATTTATTCATTTCAGCCGCTGACTTTCTGTGTGACGGCTATCATAACCTGCGGGACCTATGATGATATGCATGGATAATGGTTAAATACTAATGGTTCTGCTCGAAAAATTACAACAGTCAACATGCCTCATTTTATTTGTTATCGAAATCACAAGCTCGACTGTTATTCAAAAATACCAACCCCACTGCGCTCGTTTAGATATCTTTCATAGCTTACCTCGAATTTCGGCTCGGATAGGTTACTTTAAATGGCCGTCTCCACTATCAACCTCGATGCCGGAAGTTAACCTATAAAAACTCCCTACGGAACTCAAGGAACTGTATGACACATGTCATACAGTTATCCTTTCACTATCATCACCTTTTGTAAAATAATAATAAATAATTAGAAAAAAAAAATAAATATAGTAAGTGGCTGAAAAATTAATTATCATTACTGTTATCATTATTATATTATATCATTATTTTTATATACGGAATTCTGGCCACCACTGGAGGTTATGTATTCTTGTTGCTGCAGACGCTACAAAGATATACTTACCAAGGTTCAGGAGTCCACAGAGCAAGATCATAATCCCAGCTAGGAAGGACAGCAGACCAGCGACAGCAGGTCCAAACGCTGACGCGTGTTGGAGCATCATAATCGCCATAACAGCTGTGGGTCCCATTGTGATTTCCGGGACAGTAGAGAACAAGACTAACATAAAGGGAGCCATGAATGCTGTGTACAAGCCGTACTGCAAAAGATAAAAAAAATCAGTAGAGAATTTATATATAAAATAACGGCAGTTCCAGGCTTAAGGTACGTGCACACACCGTCCAATGAGATTTTGCATGCGATGCGTAAAAAACGTCGGGGTAAAGGAGGAAATTCCCATCCGACTGCATTACCTTCAGGGGTTGTCCGCTCAATTATAGGTTATGGACGCGTTTACCGCTGAATCAACCTGGAATTAATCCACTCGGACTGTTTATTCGTACCGCCAAAAACAAAATATAAGAGACTTAATAAAAAGAGAACAATTCGATGCTAAGGGAGCGATTATGTGTACTCGCTTTGACTGCCTATTCGGCTTCCAGCTATTTCCTGGTTTGAAGTTATTCCGTGACCCCCCCCCCCCCCCCCCACCAAGGAACGGGATAAACCTTTGTTAGTCATCCGAAGCCTGCTCATCCACTATTCCCTCCCCTACTCACCCTCCTCACCCCCACCCTCATTCACCTCCCACAACTCACCCTCCCCATCCGCGTTGACCAGAAATTCAAATCAAATTCTACTCTACTCTACTCCACTATTCTTATTTCACCGATGTCTTCAATGGTTCGTGGATTTTTGACATCTCAATTGGTTCTTCCAAAGGTCAAACAAAAATGGCAAGGGGCAGTTCAAACTGCAGTTGTGCCACGATATTCTGCTTTGATTTCCTCAGGAAAGTTCCTATTTCGTGAGGTTCTTCATCTCTAAAAGAAGATTGTGACTAAGAGAGAAGTTCTTTCCCAAAGGTTCTTCCAAAGTTTGGACTTGCTGACATTTTTAGTAATGTTAACCCCACCCGTCATTACACGAGTGGGTGTTTATATAGGTAAATGTTTAGAATTAAGAAGAAGTCTGCGCGGTTGAGTTATATCTGTGTTGTTATTTGTGTATATAGCCTTTGGGCTTTTGAAATACACTGATCTATCTATTTATCTATCTACGGTAACTAAATCGGGCGTGCATCGACCAACAGTTCCCTTTACCAAATTACGTTATTTATAACTTTCCTTGTCTCCATAGGAAATCTTACCTGTCAACGACCCTCAATGCGAGTCTAAATCAGTGAATAATAGGAAAATATTTTCGAGTGTTTTGTTATCTGAAAACGCTTTCTGAAAACGGCGGGTTATAAATAAATTACTTACTTACTTACTTACTTATTATTTTACATTTCTTTGTCCTTTTTTGCTTCACATATACCCTTCGACATCATAATTCTTCATTCATTAACTAATAGGCAACATTACGGATATTATGCAGGTGGAACGTTATACAAGGGAACTAAGGACTTTGTTTTACGAGAAGTATTTTTATGGCACTTGCAGTTTCGCTCAAGTGCCATATACCGATCACTTTTCGGTCGGTCGGTCTGTCCACTCTTCTCAAGTTAGAGTACTTCCAGATGTGCTAGGACGATGAAACTTGGCAGGCCTAGACCCGACCAAGCTAACTTGGAAATATTCACTTCCCCGATCCGACCACCGTGGGGGCAGTGGAGGGAGCGGGAATCTAGAATATTAAGGCATGCGTAACTTTCGAACGGGTTATCGGATCTAAATGAAACTTGATATGTGGAAAGAACATATGCCTCATGTGTCCCATTTACGACCGAACCGGATCCGACAACTGCGGGGGGGAGTTGGAGGGAGGGGGTGCCGGAAATATCGTGACACGCTTCGAGTGAGGGATCGGGATGAAACTTGGTGGGAAGAACAAACACATATGCTTGATACATCGTCGACATAACCGGATCTTGTCCAGGCACTGTGGGGGAGGGGGGGGGGAGGCTGGATCCCGGATATCTGGTTATCACGGGTTAAGGTACTTCCAGATGTGTTAGGATGATGAAACTTGGTAAGCATACCAGGGACCCGACCGAACTGACTTGGAAATAGTCAATTCCCCAGTTCGACCATCGTGAGGGGGGAACAGGGGGAATCCGGAACATTGAGGCATGCGTATGACTTTCGAACAGGTTATCAGATCTGAATGAAACTTGATACTTGGAAAGAACACATGGCTCGTATGTCCCATTTTGTGTCCGGACCGGATCCACCAACTGTTGGGGGAGTTGGAGGGGGGAGGGTACCGGAAATATCGTGACACGCTTAGAATGGAGGGATCGGGATGAAACTTGGCGAGATGAAGAAGCACATATCCTTGGTACACCGTTGACATAACTGGATCGGATCTGCGCACTGTGGGGGGTGGGCGTGGAGGCTGGTTACCGGATTTCGGTTAACACGTACTAAGGTACTTCCAGATGTGCTAGGACGATGAAACTTGGCAGAAATATCAGGGACCCGACCAGATTAACTTAAGAAAAGTAACTTCCCTGATCCGACCATCGGGGGAGGAGGGAGGGGAAATCCGCGATCTTGAGGTAAGCATAACATTCGAACGCGGCATGGGACAAAAACGAAACTTGACAGTTGTAAAGAGCTCGTGTCGCAGGTTACTATTTCGTGTCCAGACCGGATCTGATAACTCTGGGCGGGGGGGGGGGGATTAGAGGGGGATCGGAAATCTTGGAACAAGCTTAGAGTGGAGGGACCGGGATGAAGGTTGGTGAGAAGAACAAATGCAAGTTGTAAATACGTTTTTGACAGAAATGGACCGGATCGGCGCACTCTGGGGGTCTTTGAAGGGGTTTCCTGGAAATCCGGTGATCGCGCATTAAGGTACTTACAGATGCACTTGGTCGATGAAATTGGGCAGGTGTATCGGGGACCAGATCACATTGACTTGGAATCAGTAATTTCCCCGATCCGACTATCTTCGGGGGAGTGGAGGAAACTGGAATCCGGACTTCCAGAATTTCATGCATAACTTTTGAACGGTTGATCGGATCCGAAGGAAACTTGACAGCTGACTAAAGGACGTGTTTCTGAGCTCACAAACACGTTCATAATCCCCCAAGGGCCCACGACCATTTGTACCTAAAGTATATGAAATGGGTTTTCAGCCCCTTAAAGTGCGTATCTAACTGCAAAGTGAAACAAAACATTTTGTACCAAAAGATCGATTTTCGTGATACCCCAAGACCCATGATAATTTTTGTCTCAAGGGTTTCAAATGACTTTCCAGCGTACTTAAAGCACCAATGTTACCGCAAAGTGGATTTTTTGTTTTGTTTTTAAGAAACTAAACATTTTTAAGATCCTCAAGGGCCCATGACCATCTGTGCCCCAAGTATTTTGCTTCCGAGTTCAGTTCGATCCCCTCAAAGTGCGCATCTTAGCCGCAAAATGCAAAAAAAAATTTACTTTCGAGAGAATGATATAATTTCATGACCGAAGATATAAAATTCATTTGTTTACAAAATGGATTCCTAGTCCCATTACATTGCGCATTGTACCCGCAAAGTGTATGGCATCTGCTTACTAAATCATACATTTTCATAACTTCGAAAGGTCCATAATCGTGTGCTTCAACACAGCAACAATCTTAGCTATTCCCCTTACCTACTACGTATGCTTGCAAGTGCCATATGAGCTTATATCTCTTGTTTTTAACTGAATTTATTTAGTTGTCGCGGTTCATGTCCCTCGTCTAGCTTTCCATCTACGTAATATCAACCTGTGACATGGGAGTATGAACTAATTAGATGAATATGCCTTCAGGCGAAATCACTGTTACTACAGTGGTTTGCAAGGAGTGGCCGAAAAATCCGAAGGTCCTGGGTTCAAATCCCGGCTGAGAAGCACTTTTACCTTTCAGTTGACCATTGATAAATGGCCACATTATGATGTTTTGAAATCACTTTCATGCCACCAAAAATCGTAAACTGTCAAACCAACCACTATGATATGATATGGATTTATTACCTGCCAAAACTGTACAAGTACAATAGCAGACAGAGTAGGATTGTATTCAGTTAAAGTGCGAACACACGATCAGGATTTCCTGCACTTTCATCATCACAAGTTGACAACATTTCTAACTTTTCCAGATGGAAGTGATGATGGTGCCGAAATCCGGCCAGGAATTCCAGTCAGGGAGCTCCCGATCCTAATCGAAAGTTGAAATCAGTTCAACTTTTGAGGGTACTAGCCAATCAGATTATTTTGGGGAATATTGAGGAATATTCTGATTGGCTAGTTTCGAACCAAGCCCAATAGATAAAATCACATTCACTCCTTGCTCTCTTGAAAACCGAAAGTGAATTTAGGTCATTGTTATTCGGTCTGACGTAGTTCAGCATTGTCCAATCGGAACATCCCTGTGTATTTCCCTAAGTAATGTGATTGGCTAGTACCCTGAAAAGTTGAACTGATTTCAACTTGGTTTCGAGACTAGCTGGTACCCGAAACTGGCACCAATATCAATTGCGAACAGCAGAAACCCAGCTAATTCTCGGTCTCAGAGCGATTTCCGGAACTGACTGGTACTGAGTATTAGCAAAACCCGTTGTGAATGGGCCTTTAAGGAATCTATCAGAAGAGTGACTAGGTGGGTTTTGTAGCGTTAACTTACTTGCCGTTCTGGTGCGTGCTTGTTCACCATTCTTTACTGCGTCGTCAGGCAGAATACCCCTGTGCTTTTCTGTTGACAAGCACTTCCTTCCGAATTTCATGACTAAGTTATGGCGCCGTTCTGGTAGGAGTTGTAATCAGAGTTGTTCTCGGTTTGTTTCGTAATCAACGTATTCATATCCAAGTATTATTTTGCAGGCCCGTTTCTGAACGTTTTCTAGTCTGTCATTTTGTTCTCGACTCAGAGCGCAGCGCCATTACTGGACAACAATAACAGCAATTTTGGGTAAGTTTGAAGATTATTTAAAAGACACCTGAATGAAGAGATACCAAGCACCATCCCTATGTGTATGACTTCCGTTAACATTGCCAGCAGAAAACCCAACCCAAATACGAAATAGTGTTTCCAAGTTATGATTTTTGCTCCATTTTACATCTGTCCTTATTTCAGTACCGGACAATTTTAGAAATGAACAAATGTCTCCAATCAACCCTTCTTCTGGAATAATATTTTTTAACCAGCTAAGCCCAAACGTGTATCTAGAAGAAATTCCAATACGATCGGGCCAGGGCTGTACAAGATTTGAATGAATTGCGCTTTTTGTCTTGGATTCTGCATGTGCAAACCTCCAGAAATGAACATCCCTATTTTGAAAACCTCACGCTCAGGAGAAGAATGCTCTCCGTGGTCATGTCTGTAAATGCATTCTCCATGGTGTGTTCAAGTATGGTTTCATTGTTCAGGTAAAATTAAAAAAAATAGCTGTAAAATTTTTTCATCATCATTTTAACAGAAAATTATGAAGCACTTACCTGGAGAGGAAGCCCGGCAACAGCTGCGTAAGCGATGCCTTGAGGAATGACTGTGAGACTTACAGTTATTCCGGCAAGGAAATCACTGAACAGGAAAGAGGCTCTGTATTTTGGAAGCCAGCCAAGGATTGGTACCCTTCGTTTTAGGGACTCCATGCTGAAGGCTGATGTTAGTCTCGACGCTACCTTCTCAGCTCTGCTTTGCGCTCCATCATCTGAAGAGGAATAAAAGATTCATTGACGATTCCCAACAATTCAGATCTGTATAATAAGTGTATTTAAAAGCCCAGGGGCCATATATACAACACAACAAGTATAGCCTACACATTACAAGAGAAAACAACAACAATATTTCCTACGGCTATGAAGCCTCACTACTAAGCTTGGTCGCTCTTAGCTTCAGCGCTCCGTCGATAAATTCGCACACCTTTGTTATAACCCTTTCCGAAGTGCTATTCAGGATATCAGGAAGAAGCAAAACACTCCCATTAAAAAAAGGTCCCCTTAAACTGTGTTGTAAAGAAGCCGGGGCTACTCGGGCCTTATAAGGGTCTACCAGCTACTGTGAGGAGAAGGTATCGCCCTACAATCAGGGACCCATAAATTTCCTGTAATGTTTTCCATTCAGCGGGCTAGTCAATAAGAGATTTTTGATGCGCTCTTGTCCGAGCGCGAGATAGTTCGAGAAATACCCACGGGGATAAAAATAGCCTACTATCCAGACAGAAAAAAATTGTCGCAGCTATTGTGCTGAACTAGGGAATATTTATTTCTCTGTGATCGAAGAGTGTCCTGGATCTTTTGTCCTAGCTTAGGTACCTGGTGGCATTCTGAATAGTCCTGAGTGAAGATGGCTTATACAGAAAGGTAATATTTGTATATAATCACTTTTGTACATGAATGAAGAGTTGTGTTGTCTCAAAGATGCAGCCATTGACAATGTGTGATAAGTTGCCTTGTGGTCTTTTTGCATGCACCCGATAGAAATTTACAGAATTTGATTTTTTATGTGGAAAAAGAACCTGATGTGCCGACGAGAATACCGACGCCTGACAAAACCAGCGAGCATATGATTTTTTCTATGCTTTGCTCCACTAAACTGTACAGAACTTGATTTCTTATTTGTAAAATTAATGCCTTGGATCGATAAGACTTGAACTTCCTGGGTGCACCCGACAAAGTTTGCAGGATTCTCGCTCTTGCATATAAAAAGAACCTGATGTGCTTGAGTTGACAGACAAAAACCTAAAAACAATATTTCTTCTGGATTACCAAGGCACAATAAAAGCATGCAGAATTTGATTTATTCATTGTTTTGACCAACAAATGTTTGCAGGATTTCCTTTCTTTCGCATAAAGTTGTAGCGATGAGTCTACCATCGCCAGACAAAACATTAACAAATTATCTCTTTGGGATTACTGAGGCACGACAAAGCATGCGGAATTTGATTTATTCATTTCACCGACAAATTTTTGCAGGATTTCCTTTCTTGCATATAAAAGAACACAATGTGCCGAAGAGTCGACCGTCGCCCGACAAAACATTAAACAATTATCTCTCCGGGATTACTGAGGCATGACAAAAAGCATGCAGAATTTGATTTATTCATTTGATCAACAAATGTTTGCAGGATTTCACTTCTTGCGTATAACAAGAACACGATGTGCCAACAAGCCGACCAACGCCCAACAAAAACATGAACTAATTATTACTTCTGGATTACCTAGGCACGACAAAAGCAGGCAGAATTCAATTTCATGCAGAATTTCCTTTCCTGCTCATAAAAAGAACACAATTTGCCAACGAGTCAACCAACGCCCAACAAAAACATGAAAAAAATATTTCCTCTGGATTACTGAGGAGCAACAAAAGCATCCAGAATTCGATTTCTTCTGTGTTTTGCCCGAAAAATGTTTGCATGATTTCATTTCTTGCCTTTAAAAAGAAACCGATTGGCCAACAGCTTCTGTGTTCTTTGAAACTTGTGGGAACAAATTTTTTCTATCTGAACAAGAACGCCGATTCGACCCAAGCGGAATTTTCGGAAACTAGCTGTGGCTCGGGCAACATAGCAACATAAAGGAAATGACTGGCCCCCCTGTAAGGAAACTTAACAGGGTGAATTCCGAAAAATTGAGGGCAGTCTGTCACACTTTTTCGATTTAGGGTACTTCTAGATGTGCTAGGATGATGAAACTTGGCAGACATATCAGGGACCCGACCAAACTAACTTGCAAATAATCAGTTTCCCAATCCGACGATCTGGGGGGGGGGGGGGGAGTGGAGGGCGGGGGAATCCGGAAAAATGAGTAGTGTGTATGCACTGGAATAAAACTTAATAACTGGGTAGATGATATATCTCCGATGTTCCATCTAACGTCCGGGCCGAATTCGACAGCTATGGGGGATTTGGGGGGGGGGGGGAATACCGGAAATCTCGAGAAACGGTTAGAATGGAGGGATGGGAGTGAGACTTGCTGGGAAGAACAAACATCTGCTCTAGATAAATCTTTTCCATAACTGGGCTGGACCCGGACACTTGGGGGTGGGGGGCGGTTGGGTTCCCGGAATTCCGGTGATGGTAGTTTTGGGGATTTTCACGACGAAAAGTTGCAGGCATATCAGGGACCCAATCAATTTGATAATAATTTTTTTCTCGATCCGATAATCGTGGGGGTAGTGGCGGGAAGGGGAATACGGAATATTGAGTAGGAACGGGTGATCGGATTCAAGTGAATATTAATAGTTGAAAAGAGGGTGATCTTTTTCATGTCCGAACCGGATCCCACAACTATTGGGGGGGGGGGGGAATACGTTACCGGCTTAGACTGGAGAGATCGGGATGGAACTTTGTGGGAATAACAAACAGATGCTCTAGGCAAATCATTTACAGAACCGGATTGCCTCCGGGCACTGTGGGGGGAGTTCGAGGGGGGGGGGGGTCTGAAATTCCAGTGGTCAAGAGTTAATGTACTTCGAGATGTGCTAGGACGATGAAACTTGGCTGGAATATTAGAGATTCGGCAATACTGGCTTATAAATCGTCATTTTCCGAATCCGACTAGTACAAATTTTAACGGCAAAGTAAGAAAAATACTTTTAAACAAAATATAAATTTTCATGATCCCCATTATCATTTTTGTCTCAAGGGTTTTGCTTACAAATGAATTTCTAGCTCCCTTAAAGTGCGCATCTTAACTGCAAAGTCGAAAAGTGTTTTTGATCAAACGATACATCTCAACCCATGCTCATTTGTGCCTCAAGGGTTTTGCTTAAAGATTTATTTCTAGCACCCTTAAAGTGAGCATTTTAACCGAAAAGTGAAAAAAATACCTTTTACCATAAACGGTATATATTAATGATCCCCAAGCGCCTGCTACCATACCGTTTTCGCCTCAACGGTTTTGCTTACATATGAATTTCTAGCGCCTTTAAAGTGCGCATCATTACAGCCAAGTTCAAAAATAAAATACTTTTTACCAAACGATACATTCTCGTGATTTCCAAGTCCATGACCATTCAAAATCAGCGAAGTGCCTTTATGGTGGATAAAAATGGCAAGGGTAGTTCAAAATCTTGTTAGTCAGCCTCCTATTGCTCGGGATAATATGTGCATACATAAGCGATTTTAATCTGTTATTCACATGCTCTGGTCTTGAATTAATCCGCTTCGAAGAATGCCGGGAATTAGTTTTTTTTTTTCCAAGCCAGTTCTTAAATACTCCTTGAGCCCAAGCTGACTGGGAAACATATATTCAAACAATGCATAAAACGGACATGTCAGCTACGATTACATATCCGTTTGTCATCGTAAACGGATATGTTTACGATATCTGTAAACATATAGGAGCAGCGATATATCACCCCTTCTTTGCAAGGGCCAAAACTTGCCAAGAAGGACCGAAATACCGCTGCCAAAGCATCGTAGCTGACGCATCCGTTTAATGCGTTGTTGTCTGAATACAAGCCAGTTTCTTCAGTCTTCTGCTAGATTCCCGGTCCGCACTGTCAAAATGCAGTTACCAAAACCCCTTGGAGCAATTGATTGTTGCATTTAATACATTTATTCAAACAATGTTTACAACGGATTCGTCAGCTATGATTTTTCATCAGCGATATTTCGGCCCTTCTTGGCAAGGGTCCTCGTCAGGCTGTCAATCTTCTGGTTCAGCTTCGGGGAAGGAAACAAACCTGTAATAAAGGACCCTTGCCAAGAAGGGCCGAAATATCGCTGATGAAAAATCATAGCTGACGAATCCGTTGTAAACATTGTTTGAATAAATGTTTCAAAGTCAGCTTGGGCTCAAAGAATATTTATCTGCATTTATTACTCTATATAACTAAGTCCAAAGCCAGCTAGTGAACCTCGGGAAGAACGAGAAACGTCACTCAAATGATGACTCAAATCCTATGTCAGCCAATCAACAGTGTTCGTTGGGGACATCTGTAGTGAGGCTTCCGACTCTTCGCCAGGCACACGGGGATTCTTCATCGGCACAAAGAGTTAGTCATCAAGAGTATGAGTGCGAGGGCCAACGAAGGGAAAGCGGCTGCGGCGCTCTTGGTCAATCACTGACCAGATTTTAGTAAACCTACCTCCGAGTTGTCCAAATGAACACATCCAGGATACGACACAAGCCAGTGTCTCTCACTTCACTCCCATTCAAAGCAGGTATAGAGAATCACAAGCGCATTGTACCTATTTCCAAGATTATATATCACTGTTTCAATGACACATTAATGTTCTCAACTACGAAAAGACGCCGATTAAAACGTAAAAGCTTACAGCTGGAGATAAAGATTACCATACGAATAAAAGATTTCACGAAAACATAGCCTACCCATGAAACGGCAAAAAAGACGAGATCATGGTCCTTCCTCCATCTTAACTTGATCTTAACGACTCTTTTAGTACACACTGACGAAAAGAAGACGTCCTAAATGCCTTAGCTATAAACAGCACTTAGTACAATACTGAAGTAGCCTAACGTCTAACTTCAAATTGTCTTGTCGTGGTATTGAGGGTTTTTCATTAGCGCATATCCCAAAAAGACTCCCGGGCCAAGAAAGCTTGGGGGCAATGCTCAAACCAGATTTAGCTTAATAAAGTGGTACCAACGATAATACTAAATACTGACACACAAGTAAACTTTAACTCACGCCTAAAACCGGTTCTACCCATACTGGAATCACGATTTTGCTTCATGAACAACTTCTAGAAGGTAAAGCAGACATCTAAAACAATATTTAGCTCTAAACACAGAACCAGCACAGAACGTTTCCGCAACGTAGAGGTTTCATCCACCTGGAGAGACTGTCCCAGCTTCTGCGGTAAAGAGCCAAAAACGGACAAGAGCGGTAGTTCCCCATAAGAAGGCAAACGTGGAAATTATCGCACTGATAACTGCGGGAATTTTTTTGTTTCATTTGTGCTCCGACTTCAAACTGACAGATAAGACAACACGACCAAAGGTATCGATCCAGAAATTTAATATTTGATCCAGACAATTGCGTCTTGTAGATAGGCCTATCCGAAAAATGTAATTCTTCCTGCCTTACTTCTGCCAAATAGGCGGTTTCTTCCGGATTCCCGCTTGTACTATTAGTCCGGCAGAAAACTAAAGCCCAAAACAAATTCGACATACCTACTTACCCCTATATCAACTTCAGATAAACCGTGACTTTTAATATATGTTTAGGTTTCCGGGCGAACTATTTGTCCGGCGGCAGAATAATTTTCATATGCGGATTCAGCATGCCTTCTTACCGCTACATTCAATCTCTAATCAACTTCAGATTAAATTTTTTTAAATTTTCTGGTTTCGGCCGGATTCCGGGCGGACTATATGTTCAGGAAAAAAATGATTATCATATATGGATCCAGCATGTCTTTTTTTACTCCTAAATCCAACATTTAATCAACTTCAAATAAAACTTCCACTTTTAATTTTTTTTCCGGTTTTGGCCGGATTGCGGACGAACTACTTGTCCGGGTAGAAGACGACTGTCATTATGGATTCAGCATGTCTTCTTACCCCTAAATCGAACATTTAATCAACTTCAAATAAAACTCTATTTTTTGGCCGGATTCCGGACCAACTAATTGTCCGGCGAGAAAATAAGTTTCAGATATGGATTCACCATGTCTCCTTACCCAAAGATCGACTATTTCACTGACTTAAAATTCGGCTATACAGGGTGCTAACAAACGGACAGACGGACGGACAAGTTTTAGGAAATCATAAGTATCCCGCTACTTACGTTTTAAGATCCCAAAAAAGCAAATTAGCAAATTCCAAACCAGTACTGGTAATCTAATCAGAAGTTCAGCTTTCGCTTCATATAGCCAACACCCACGGGCTGTTGTGGCCCCCTGTCAGGACATGACACAGATTGAATGCCAAGCCCTGTAGCAGAACTAGGGCTAGTAGAATGTTTTTATGGCACCTGGAGCTTCGATTCAAGTGCCATGTACCGATCATTTTTCGGTCGGTCGGTCGGTCGGTCAGTCCATTGTTCTCGAGTTAGGGTACTTCCAGAAGTGCTAGGACGATGAAACTTGGCAGGTCTATGAGGACCCGACCAAACTATCTTGGAAATAGTTACTTCCTCGATCCGACCACCGTGGGGGAGTGGAGGGATGGGGAATCAGGAATCTTGAGGCATGTATAACTTACGAACGGGTGATCGGATCTTAATGAAGCTTTATTTGGAAACACCACGTGTCTCATAATGTCCTATTTCAAGTCCGGACCGGATCCGATTAATGTGGGGGGGGGGGGGGGAGTCGGGGAACCAGAAACCTTCTGATACGCTTAAAGCGGAGCGATTGGGATTAAACTTGATGAAGAACAAGCACAAGTCCTATATACATCTGTGACAGAACCGGACCGGATTCGGGCACCTGGGGGGACTTGGAGGGGGGCTCGGAATTCCGGTGATCGCGTTTTAAGGTACTTTCAAATGCTTTTCCGGACCGGATTCGATTAATGTGGGGGGGGGGGGTCCATGGTCTATGTTCCCCAAGGATTCTGCTTAAAAACGAATTTCTAGCATCCTTAAAGTGCGCATCTTAAATAAAAAGTAAAAACAAAATACTTTTGACCAAACAATATATATTCATGATCCAAGGGCACATGGTCATTTTTGCCTCAACGGTTCTAACTGCAGATGAATTTCTAGCGCCCTTAGTTCGCATCATCACGGTCAAGTGCACAAATAAATACTTTTTACCAAACGATACATTTTCGTGGTTTCCACGGGTACATGATCATTCTTATCTCAAGGGTCTTGATTACAAATGGTCACAACAAACCCACGAATTGGCAAATTCATACTTTCATCCTGTAACCCAGCCTTGCAAGTGCCATCTGAGCTTTAGAAACATGTTTCAAGCGAGAAAGAAAATAAAAGTGAAAGAATATATTCAAAATATTGGCAAGGATTAACTATTTGCAAGTTAACATCTAAAACTCCCAAAATGTTATTTTATTCAGATATGATTGTTCGTGGAAGGAATTCTGTAGAGGCGGAAACGATACAAAATACTGACAGGTGATGTGCAAACGGGTTATTGACTCTGTAATTAACAACTCGAAGGAACTGAATGAAAATGCAGTTATGACTTCGTTTATGATACTTGTAAAAGTTTGTAGGTCAATCACCGTAAAAGTACATTCGTGTTAATTAAGATCCTTTGGCAATACTGGTTAAGAAGATGGTTATTTGTAAATTAGAAAAGCAGAGGCAGGATACGAAACATTTCCATCGGAGAAACAATTACTGAAAATGCCAAATATGTAAAACAAGACAGTTATCCGATAACCTGTATCTGATCAATTATCAGAAAGTATCCCAAACTTTGTACAGAATTTCAAATCGGAGCTAAATCGCAAGCGTTTTAGCATTTGCTACGCCCAGACTGTACCACCCCATCCCCGTCGCGATTTCAAACAGGGGTGTCATCTAGTTACACGACACGATCTGGAAGCACCTTATGAGCAGGCTAAAAAAAAAACTTAAAGCAAAACTCATACTAGAAATGATATTTCGATGATGAAATATTTCAGCAATATCTTTTTTTCGAAACCACCACGTGAAATTAGAAATTTTCTAGTTAGTGGTTGTCGCCTCTATCCAGCTTTCTTGCTCTCCAACACGTCTTCTGGACTCAAAATATTTGAAAACTGAATGCACCGTGGTTAAAAAGTGGGAAAACCAAGCAAATAAAAGAAGTCCATAAACAAAAGACAGACCTGATGGCCTGTCACGTCTTCCAAAACGAACAAGAGCTACGAGCTCATATGGCACTTGTTACGAGTAGGTGATGCAAGAAATTAGATCAGAATGTCACAAAATACCACCTTCATCCCCCCTAGCTTCGGACTTAGAAACAGGATATCTAGTTTCACTCTAGTCTGAGTATTTTCGGCATTGCGTCGTATCATCTAGGTCATATTACTTTTCTACCTTTTAAGTTTAGATCCCCTCGTTTGATTCCTGAAGATGCTACACTATTTCCGGTACCCTCCCCCCTCCCAAATCCCCCTGCCCTGGTAAAATCTCGTTCGGACACACAAATGAATTATCTAAAGCATCTTCTCTTACCGCCTATCTAATTTCACTCGAATCTGAGTATTTTTCGGGAAATTGCTCGAGCACCGTGCTCGGATTTGGTCCGGACCCTTAAATATGTCATCTAGGGCATATGATCTCTCTACTTTTCAAGTTTCATTAAAATCGCTCCACTCCTGACCCCTCAGCGAGCCATAGAAATTCCGAGACCCTCCCTCTAACTTAGATTCGGACCTGATTCGGACGCCAAATAACGAATATGGGACGCATTAACTCGGTCCTCTCCAACTTGCATCCCATTCGGCCCATTCCTTTGGTTTTTGTGCATGTCAAAAAGTTTCCGGACCCCCTCAGACTCCCCTAACGCTGCATGTAGTTCGGAAATCTGTTTTGCATATTTAGGTCATCAGTTCTTATCACCCATAAAATTTCACTCGAAACTGTTCGCAACCTAGAGAAGTCAGTAATTTCCGGATTTCCATTCCCTTACGAAACTGGTTCTGGTCTCCATTGCGAACAGCAAAAATCAGCTAATTGTCGGTCTCAGAGCGATTTTCGGAACTGGCTGGTACCGAGTATTAGCTAAAACCCGTTGTGAATGGGCCTTTAGGTCCCTCAAAAACGGTCGGATCCAGGAACGGAAGTTTTCTTAGAGCATCGTGTCGGGTTCTTAAGTCTATTTGGTCGGGTCAGTAACATGCCCGCCAAGTTTTATCGTCCATGGCACGTCTGGAAGTGTCATAACTCGCGATCACTGGAATTCCGGGAAACCTCCTCCAACTCCCCCAAAGAGCCGCGGTAAGATCTGGTTCTGTCAAGAACATGTCTACAGGGCTTATGCTTGTTTTCCTACCAAATTCTATCCCGATCCCTCGACTCTAAGCGTTTCAGGATATTTCCGGTGGCCCCCTCCCACTCCCCCCACAAGTATCGGATCCGATCCGGACTTCAAGTGGAACATCCGAGATGATAGCTCTTTCCATTTGCCAAGTTTCATTCAAATCCGTTCACCCGTTCAAAAGGGAAACAACTATTCTCGAGGCAGTCAGTTCGGGTCCCTGATATGCCTACCAAATTTCATCGTCTTAGTACCGAACTCGCGGCATCACGGAACCCCCCCCCCCCCCAACTCCCCCCACAGTGCCCGAATCCGGTCCGGTTATGTCAACGATGTATCTAGGACTTGAGCAAGTTCTTCCCACCAAGTTTCATCCCGACCCCTCCACTCTAAGGGTTTTTCAAGATTTCCGGTTCCCCCTTCCAGGCCCCCCAAAGTCGTCGGATCCGGCCCGGATTTTAAGCCGGTCGTCTGAATCACGGGGTCTTTCCAAATATCAAGTTTCATTAAGATCCGATCATCCGTTCAAAAGTTATATATACCTCTAGATTCCGGATTCCCCCTCCACCCACTCCCCCCACGATGCTCAGATCGGTAAGTGACTATTTCCAACTTAATCTTTTGGGGTCCCTGATACGCCTGCCAAGTTTCATCGTCCTAGCTTATATGGAAGTGACCGGACTAGCAAAACCTGGACAGACCAACAGACAGACCGACGGACGGACAGAAATTGCGATCACTATAAAAACAACACTTTGAAGCTTCCCCTGTTTAATGTGTGAAAAAAGTCAGCTAGGCGGGAAAATCGCTAAAAAGTCGCAGGTAAAAACAAAACAATGGCGAAAGGCGGGGATTTCAGAATCTTATTTTTCCATAAGAGTGCCAGGGATAAACTAACATGCAGAATAGGCAAGAGGGGTTCTTTAACAAGTAAATCAGATAAAAGAAAAAGATTAAGCTGGCATGTGAATAGAAAGTAAAAAAAAAAAAAAACATGTATATATTTGGCAGTATCTTTTTCTATTTATGTAATTTCTGCCTAACAATCGGCTATGTTTTCACGGAGAAAAGTGTCCTGTAGCCTAACCTCGAATATGCAATCTGACATGCTAAACAATTTATGAGCAGGTGTGATTGACTGAATTGTTGTCATAAATGGGAGTTTCAGTTTTTCCTAGCTCTGATTAATGTTAGCCAATGTTGGAATTATATACAAAAATAAAAGTTACTGGTTTCTTCCTTTCTTCAATTTTCCCACGTATCAATTAACTCCTTTAACTTGTACTGACTAGTAGAAAAATACAGCACGCCTGTCCCTCCTGTATTAATAGAAAATAAATATATGATGGTGAGGGATGTACAGACTGTATTGGTTCCCGTAAAATACTACAATTTATTATAAATAAAACTTTTTACTGACTAGTAGAAAAATACAGCACGCCTGACTCCTCCTGTATTAACAGAAAATAAATATATGATGGTGAGGGATATACAGACTGTATTGGTTCCCGTAAAATACTACAATTTATTATAAATAAAACTAACTACTACTACTGAAAGCTGGTCTCATTTTCACGGATGCCAAAAACAAAATAACGCCTCTACAGATTTTGCACGACCCTGTTCACACTAAACCGAACGTCAGCCAGGTGGTGGTCGACCCCTGCTTTAAATACAATGATAGTTTCGTTGGTTGTTAGTTGATAATTTAGAAAAGTAGTAGCCGATAGAAAAAAAATAGTTGTTTGATAAAAATTAAGCGTGTTTTTGGATCCCAAAACGTAAGTGGAGGGATACCTATGACATCGCAAAAGTTGTCCGTCTGTCAGTAAAATGACTCTCGAAGGGATTGAGATATTCTGATGAAACCTGGTGGGAGGATCCTTTGGGTCAGAGTACAGGTCAAGTTCGAAGATGGGCTCTGTAGCTCTATGGTTGAGGATGGGGGAGAGGTTTCAAATTAAGGGGCAAACAAAAAATTTTTGAAAGCTATTGAGATAGTTGATTTAAGGGTAAAGAGACATGCTGAATTCGAATTTGAAATTTATTTTCTCGCCGGACAAATAGTTCATCCGGAATCCGGCGAAAACCGGAAAAATATTCTTTGAGCCCAAGCTGACTTTGAAACATTTATTCCAACAATGTTTTCAACGGATACGTCAGCTACGATTCTTCATCAGCGATATTTCGGCCCTTCTTGGCAAGGGTCCTCGTCAGGCTGTCAGTCCTCTTGTTCAAGTTCGGGGAAGGAAACAAACCTGATTACAATTTACAGGTTTGTTTCCAGGGTCCTCGTCAGGAAGTAATATGCAGAAGTAATATATCTGAATGTGTTGAAATTCAGCTGGCGTATCCGGTTCTGTCAAATACGAATTTGGTCTTCTCCGGTTATTACCGTTGGCCTTAACGTGTTTGTAAATTTTAAAAGTACATATGTTTAAGAAGTCTGCTGAAGACCGAATATCTACAGGACCGAATTGTCGGGAGCAAATATTAAAATTTTGGGACCCGTCGAAACCTTTGGTCTTGTTTTTTATGATACAGAAGCCGAAGATCCGACTGGGATTCAAAACTACAGGTATGAACAAGGGTAACAAATCGAGCTGAAAAGAGAAGACTTACTTAAACAGTTTGTCGGTTCTCTGACTCTAGAATCATTCTATCAAATCCTGATATCCGTAGGTTCTTCCACACTTGTATCCAAAAAACCTTCCTCTTTGTGTAACTGCTTTTTGTTCAGCATATCCGACGAACAATCCTCTTTGTGTAAAATAGTATTTCTTCAGGTGTGTTGGCTAGACCCAGACCCTCTACTCTTCATTGCATTAGCAGGGGTCGTTCTCCTGGGGGTCTTATCCCACTTGCTTGACCCGGGGAAAAGGGTGGCCATTTGGGGTTTTCGAGCGCGCAGGCCGAAGCTGACCAGGCTATTCGCTCCGCAACTGCTCTCCTGAATGCCCAAGCGGGGTTTTCGAAAGCGAGGCCAACATCCTTAGATCACACAAACCGCTCACTCCTCAAAATAGCCGGCATTAGATAAGCCGATAGTAAGATGTTCCCTAAATTTGCGCACGCCTTTCATATAGCGATATGCAAATCAACCATGGTGTCAGACTACCCTTGGCCCCTCTCCACTGACACCACAGCTCCAATCCTGGCAACAATGGATGCAGTACGACACAGATTGCACTAATGATCACACAGTGGTTCTTTGGTCAAGTCGTGAGCTGCCACAAGCGGCTACGAAATTCGAGGACTGACGCATGTGTATCCTCTATAATCAGGACGTACTACCGATTTTCTGGCTGGACGTCGGATTCATTCGTCTTGCCCTAGGGATCAGCACTTTCGACACACCCTGAACGAATTTGGGTTTTTGGCGAGACGATCCGACGAAATGGCAGAACTGAAATTTAATTCGTAACTCTCCGATTTTAGCCATTGGGAGTAGGTTGGGTATCCATTCGATGCAAAATGAAGTAGGTTCTTCTCCTGGCACAGCCGGAATTCCTGCAACAGAAAACGTAATTAGCAGACAATCAATAAGAGAGTAAGCTACATAATTACATAATTGGTTTCTGTTACTGATAAACGTCTTCAGGATTTTCGTTCTTCCGTGTCAATGTTGTCTCACCCATGGTCAGCGCTATTCATTTAACCGTCTTTGTTGATATTCTTTGTATTTAGTGTTAGTGTTTCTTTTTTCAAATTATTTTGTTTGTTACTCCATCTTTAGGGCGCTTCGCCCTCCTTTTGTTGAGATGGGTTATAAATAAACTGAATTGAATTGAATACCAAGGGCCCATAATATACTGTTCACAACTCAATTAAATTCTGCTACATATCCTTTAGTACAGCAAGCTTCTTCCCGATTTATTCAGGGTTCCTCTTGTAAAACGTCTGGTATGGCAATGTAGGCCACCAATTTTGGTCAGACAGAACAAAGTGCTTCATTCATGGAATTCCACTTTGTTTACTTTTGGCGTAAAGGACACCTCGCACTACTCAGCGTTTCTCCTTAGATGTTCTTTGATAGTTGACAGCTTTGCATCTAAACTATGCTTACAGAACATTACAAACGACTCCGGCTGTTTTTAGCCTCTTTCCATGTCCCTTGTCTTTGATGACAATCTTGACACAATTTGCATAGCCCGTGCCCGGACGGGAACAGCTCCTCAGAAACAACGATCGAGCGCACGATAAGTCACGTAAAAGAATTCAGAATTGCAAATAATCACAGATTTGTACATATACACTTTGAACACGCACATTTTATCTCTCGTTATTTTACTTTTATCTGCATGTCGTTCAATCTGCACCGTTCTTCTGGTTTTTACTTACATGTCGTTGTATTGTTTGTTGGTTCCGCACCGTCTTCCTATTATTATTGTGGCAGATTTTATGATTTAGATTTGTTTTTCGCTGAGGACGGTCTGCCGGAAGTGCAACCGAAATATCCGAAATTTTATTTATCCCTCGCACATCATCTTAGAGGGATAACTAGCTGATTAAAACAAGAGCTACGAGCTCATATGGCACTTGTACGAGTAGGCTGTACAAGAAAGTAGATGAGAACGTCACAAAATACACCCGCCATCCAAAAACGCGGTTCGGAAGAAATAAGATATTTAGTTTCACTCATTTCTGAGCAGTTCCGGCATCGTCTCGATTGTCTGTAGCAAATGCACATGACTGTTCAAACTTTCATCCCAATAAATCCATTTATTTGATCCCTAGACGTGCTACACGATTTCTGGTTCTCACTCTATTTCCACCTACCGTGGCCGAATCTGGTTCGGAATAAAAAAAAATCGCCACCTAAAGCATCTTCGTTTATACCATCTATCAAGTTTCACTCGAATCTGAGCATTTTTGGAAAGTTCCGGTACCCCCCCCCCCCCCCCTCCCACCAACTTTGTCGGAGCCGGTTCGGGCCCAATCTCTTAATTCCCTGTTCCTGTCCATCAAGTTTGACTGAAATTGGAGCATAGCCTATCTGCAAGTTTCCAATACCCCCCCCCCTACCTTGGCCGAATCCGGCCCGGACGCCAAATAACAAATCTAGGTCGCATAAATTCGGCACTGTCGAATTGCATCTCATTCGGTCCATCCGTTTGGTTTTTGTGCATGTCAAAAGTCCCCCCACCCCCAATTCCCCTAATCGTGGTCGCATATGGTTCGAACGCATGTTTTACATGTCGCGGCCATCGATTCGTATCACCCATGAAGTTTCACTCGAATCAGACCACTCGTTCGAAATTTATAGAAGTCAATTTCCATATTTTTCTTCTCTTGCTCCCCCAAAAATGCTCGGATCTAGGAATGGAAGTTTCCGGGGGTATGTTGTGTCAGGTTCTTAAGTCAAGATAATACGGGTCGCTAATATGCCTGCAAAGCTTCGTTGTCGTTTTACATCTGGAACTATTCTAACTCACGACTACCGGAATTCCAGGAAACCCCCTCCAACTCCCCCCACAGAGCCCCGAAACCATCTGGCTCCGTCAATTTCATCTAGGCCTAATGCTTGTTCCATCCATAAAGTTTCGTCCCAATCCCTCTGCTTTTACAGTTTCTTGAGTTTTCCACCCCCCCCCCCCCCCATCCCCACAGGTATCGGACCCGACCCGGACGTGACACTGAACGTCCGAGGCGATAGCTCACCAGACAAGTTTCATTCAAATCCGATCACCCGTTCAAAAGTTATGCACGCCACTAGATTCCGGACTCCCCATCCACCAACTCCCCCCACGATGGTCGGGTCGGGGAAACGGCTGTTCTCAAGTCAATCTGTTCGGATCCCTGACATATCTGCCAAGTTTCATCGCCCTAGGACATCAGGAACTATGCCGAACTCGCGGGATCGCTAGAAATCCGGACCCCCACCCCAACTCCCCCAGAGTGCCCTGATCCGGTCCGGTTATGTCAATGACGTGTCTAGGACCTTTGCTTGTTTTTCCCACCAAGTTTCATCCCGATCCCTCCACTTTAAGCGTTTCTCAAAATTTCCGGTTCCCTCCTCCAACTCCCCCCAGTGTCATCGGATCCGGCCCGGATTTAAAGTGAGGTGTCTGAGACACGAGGTCATCCTAAATATCAATTTTCATCAAGATCCGATCACCCGTTCGCAAGCTAAAAATACTTCAAATTTTGGCTTCACCCTCCCTCCACCCCCCACCCCCCAGATGGTCGAATCGGGGAATTGACGATTTCCTATTTAAGCTGGTCGGGTCCCAGACATGCCTGTCAATTTCCATCATCCCAGCACATCAGGAAGCACGGAACTCGCGGGATCACTACAAATTCGGACTTCTCCCCCCCCCCCCCCAAATCCCCCAAAGTGAGCGGATCCGTTCCGGTTATACCAGTCACGTATCTAGGACTTTTGCTTGTACTTTCCGCCAAGTTTCATCCGGATCCCTCCACTCTCAGTGTTTTCCAAGATTTCCGGTTTCCCCCTCCAACTCCCCCCAGTATCACCGGATCCGGTCTGGATTTAAAATGGAGGGTCTGAGACAAGAATTCCCCCCTCGGATTCCCCCTCCCTCCACTCCCCTCCAGATGGTCGGATCGAGGAAGCGACAATTTCTAATTTAATCTGGTCCAGTTCCTGATATGCTTGCCAAGTTTCATCGTCCTAGCTTATCTGGAAGTGCCCGAACTAGCAAAACCGGGACCGACAGACCGACAGAGCGACAGACCGACTGACGGACAGAAATTACAATCGCTATATGGCACTTGAGTAAGCTCAAGTGCCATAAAAAACCGAAAATCTCGTTTTTCTATTTTTGTTTGCAGATAACACAAGCATGCGCAGTTTCAACAGACAATACTCAACAGACAACACTTGGGATGTAACCTGTTGTGATTTTGAAAGCTACATAATACAAAACTTTTTGTGGTGTTTTATTCAATTTCTTTATCTTATTTTATACACTCCGCTTTTGGAAGCGGCGGGTCAGACATCAATTACTTACTTACTTACTTACTAAAACACTGTCCATAACAAGCATTGTCAGGAAAATCCGGAAAACCATCTGCTAACTCGGTGTTTGTCGTCATGACATCGGAAAATTCAGCAGATGCGTTTTTGGTAGTTTTTCAGCTATTCCTGACATTTAATGCATAACGTTTTTAAAATCACAGCAGATTAAATATCAAGTGTTGTCTGTTGAAACTGCGCATCCTTGTGTTATCTGTAACTAAACTTCTGACAGTGTTCTAATAGAGGAGATAAGATACAGTTATGAAGTGAAGCATCTCGGCAACGAGAAGGGATGGAAGTAGAATGAATTCTAAGTAGGCTTTTATAAGTACGAATTATAAGTAAGGCGTGTCCTTTGATATAGCCCAATCACAACTAGTACTTCACCCCTGTTAGGTTGCTATACAAGGGTTTGGTTCCTCCGGAAGGACGAATGTTCCAGCGCGCGTCCAGTAGCTTTGGGGGTTCCGCTGCACGAAGGAACATCCTTGCTTCCGGGGCGACACGGAGGTTTTTGGGGCGCGCGACAGAAGGACATAGACCAGCGAGACCGAGATCCATTCTCTTCCTTCGTTGCCGCGATCCAGAGCAGATCAAAAGATAAGTTTATATTTTATGTACAAGTGTCGAAGCAGTAATTATGTAGCGTTAATGTTATCTTCAATATAGTTAGTTGTGTTCGTCTTATCCCGCCCTATACCTGACATTAGGGATGTAGTATATCCCGCATTCGAAGATCCGATAGTCTGGCCTAAAGACCAGCGAGACCGAGATCCATTCTCTTCCTTCGTTGCCGCGATCCAGAGCAGATCAAAAGATAAGTTTATATTTTATGTACAAGTGTCGAAGCAGTAATTATGTAGCGTTAATGTTATCTTCAATATAGTTAGTTGTGTTCGTCTTATCCCGCCCTATACCTGACATTAGGGATGTAGTATATCCCGCATTCGAAGATCCGATAGTCTGGCCTACGCGACCATATTAGGTCTCTGACCCCGGCGGAAGTTTACGTTCACCAAGCCGGGAACCGCTCCAGTTAACCCTGGACACCCCAGTTAATAATGGTGGCAGCGGTGGGATTCTAGAACCGTACTGCAGAATAACCTCTCTTCCGTCTTGAAACTGACTAAGCTTAGGGTACCAGCGTTGGAGGATTTCTCAACTCCGTCCCCTGGATCTCGATCCTTGTATCTTGACAGAAACCATCATACTGACAACCTTACTTCCCACTGACAATCGCTTAGGAACCATGACTTCACAAGCTGGCTGCGAATCATATTTGACAGCGCTAAATGGATAAATCAGCTGAAATTTTATACTAGCGATATTTCAGACCTTCTCGACAATGGTCCTCTTCAGGCTCTAGCTAGAAACAAGAACCTTGACAAGAGACAATAACATACGTGCGGTACTAACCTATTTTTAGCCGCGTCTGTAGCAAGTTCTGTCTTTCGTCATCAGACAATACGGTTTCGTTTTCAACTAAACGGTAGCCATCCTTGCCATCAGCTACGAAGGATCGAGCATGATGAATTTGAATCTGCAAAAAATTTTTGTTGGCCTCAGTCTCCACGCAATTTGGGAAGACCAAATTTCCTTCTCCACCTTCCAGTTCATAGCCTGAGTTGGTGCCGGTTAGCCCTATCGTCATCATAGATGTTAAAAATAGACTGGAAAAAATTAGTTCTTCAGTCATGTCAGCTGAGCAGTTAAAGGACCTGTCTTACCTATGATACTAACGCAACCTACTTCCATAATCACTCCATATATTTCTAAACCCGGAGACCCCAATTTCGCACGGTACATTCTAACCCCTCTAACAAAAGCACGCTGCTTTTCTCACTTGGCGTGTTTCCCTACCTTCGGTTTCTATGACGCTGTCGACGGTTGTCTGCGAAAGTTTTTCCCCAGAAAAACCGGTTATGTAAATTGTTTCCCTGTTTTCGCTTCAAGTCAACGGGTCTCGGAAAAGGCTTAAAACAGCCAAACCCGTGGGTTATTTGTTGAAAGTACAGCCTAGTTTTAAAGTATGCAAATATTTTAAAATACTGTATTATTATTATTATTATTATTATTATTTGAATCCTTCAAAACTGAAGAGTAATGTATAAAAAGGAACAACAACATGTCAGTCAAACTCACACACACTTACATACTAATAAACAGCTGACCGTTAAAGACAATTTAGCCTACTAAATATACAATGAAATACATGAAAAAAAAAAAAAAAAAATGTATGTCGAAGAGTACATACATGAGTACAATGAAATACATGAAAAAAAAAAAAAAAAAATGTATGTCGAAGAGTAAATAGTGCGAGGGTTCCTTTAAGGCGTTGCAGTTTCTATCACATCGGGTTTTGTGCCTCGAGTTCAAATCTTCGCAGAGGCACCCAACGCCGAAAACCGAGGAAGTCAGTGGTATAAATCGGTTACCATATAGAAATAGAGGGTAAACCACGGGAAGCGTCGTATGGTTTGCGCCCAACCACGCATCGCACTCCCGGTCCGGGGCGGTGAAAGAGGACCCGCAGTACTCGTTCTAGCAGCTCATCAGCCAGTTTTCGAAAGTCAAGCGATCTTTCGATACACTGATGCCATTCCATATCCGGAACAAATATTTTTCGAATGAAAAATTTTAAAGACTTTTCCTAGAGGTTCAAAGTACGGATTCGCACCGTAGAACCGTCAGTTTCGCACCCCACCCCTACTTAATCAGGTGCCAATGTGGGTAACGTGAGGGTAACGTGTTTTTTACACAAAAGATTTAAGACACTTCTTTAGGATCCTACTGATCACGCAGTTAAATATGGTCACACCTGCCCGAGCTAAATGAATTGAAAATTCTTAGGCTTTCTTATTATCCCAATTACTCACCGATGGTGTCGAGAAGATCCTCCGAACCTGATCCAGATTATGAAAATTGTAAGTAAACTTGGTGAAGCTTCCCAGCGGAATGGCATCTTTCCGAATAAACACAGTCACGTTATCTGGCATCCTCTTCTGCCCCGAGGCTTTGTTCATTCTATTTTCCAGGCAATTGAAAAACTTCTGTAAAAAAAATTTAAAGTGTAAGGTCATTTATTCCACGCCAGTTGACTACCGCACCAAGGGTCAAAGATTTGGCTATAGTTGCTAACGATCCTGAAAGCGTCTTACTCGATATACTTCCGTGTTACAGTATTCTTCCTTCAGCGCTTGAGCGTACATTCATATTTGAGGAAGCAGGCCCATAGTAGCCTAAAGAGATTGCAGCCCACCCGACGAAAAGGGGAAGGGGTATATAAAAAAAAAATAATTTAACGTTGTGAGGTATAGGATTTCCGACCCTGAGGTTGAATTATAGGCGTTTGGTAAACTTGGTAACTATAATGAGCTTGCTAAACTGTGATTATACAAGCAAAAAAGAGTCATAATAATAGTTCGAACAACCTACAAGCTCGGAATAGTTACCAAACGCCGATAATCCAGTTTCAAAGTCGAAAATCTCATACCTCACAATCTTAAATTATTTTTTTGCTGCCCCTTGGACGGCCGTGTTGAGATATTCGTTTTCGTCGGGTAGGGTGCAATTTCTTTATAGGATACTATATGCAAGGGAGCCGACCAATCGTTTCTTCCAGTGTTTCCAAGTTATCAGGCTAACCTGAATGACTGTCTTTCAACTCATTGCACAAACCCTATGGCCTGCTTTGGTTAGGAGGTACCTCGACCTTTGAAACACGAAACAATACCAAAGGTTTCGATGGGATCCAAAAAACAAATCTGGTCTTCATCGTACTCCTTAAACATTTGTATTCGGGTGTGCATCCTCAACTTCTCCTGTCAGCCAATAAGAGAGGTCTCGACTCTTCAATTATTGTTCCCTACCGTGCCATGTACCGTAAGCTCCATGTCAAAGTAAAATATCCTTCTAAGGAAGGACATGTAGTTTCAGATAAAGTTATTCCTGTAAGCAAGGGTATTAGACAAGGTGCCCTTTCACCCCCCCCCCTTTGTACAATAATAGCGTAATTGAAGCGCAAAAACAAGCGAAATCGAGCTTTATTTTCCGTGGGCTTGATGTGTCGCTTTTGAATTATGCAGATGACGTACTCAACCTGAGCCGTTCGATCTCCCGTATTGAAGAAAATTTCAGTTTACTTAGTCGTTCGTATGCGGCCATAGGACTCGCTTTTAACCCTAGTAAAAGTGATGTAACTATTTTTAACGGTAGAAAGTGTGATTGTTCTTCGATTAAGGTGAAGTTAGGGGACATAGTGCTAATCCCTTCCGAGTCTCTGACTTACCTCGGGTTGCCGATCGGTAAAGACCTGCGATCTACACGTTCTGGCCTAATCGCGCATTTTTCCGCCAAAGTCAGAAAAGCATATGGTATGCTTGCCGCCTCGAAAGCGCGTTACAACAGACTGGTGCTAGCGCAGCTGTATAATGCTCTTGCATTACCGCATGCACTTGCACTAGCACCTTTCTGGAAACTTTTCAACACATCTGATGTTAGGACTATTAGAAGTACTTTTTTCAAATATGCTAAATTCCTGCTTGGGCTGCCGCTGTGGTCTCGTAATCGACGCGTTACACGAAATCATGGAGTTAAAGATTCGATTGTGGCTGCTTTAGAGCGTCGTGCTCGATTTCTGAAATCCCTCGACCCTCTAAATAGCCTCTATCCAGCAATTAAGCAGAAGTTAAGTAGTTATTAATATTTTTTCTGTCTCTCTTGTTTGCATTATGTAGTGCCAATTTAAAATTGTATTTTGTGTGTTGTTCATTTCTTTTTTCCTTTTTCCTTTTTGTTTATTTTTCTTTTCTTATACTCCATCAGTGACATTTTTATGTAAAGATGGGTAATAAATATATTCATTCATTCATTATTTATCACTAACGTCAACTCAACTTCAGACACAATTGTTACTTTTAGCAAGTTTTCTGGTTTCGGCCGGATTCCGGACGAACTATCTGTCCGGCAAATTTGCATACCCGGATTTAGGATGTCTCTTTACCCTTATACCGAACCTCTAATCAACTTTAGACAGAACTTTTACTTTCAACAAATTTTCCAGTTTTTGCAATTTTCCAGTTCCGCGCGAACTGTATGTCTGGATAGAAAATAATGTCCATATAGTGATTCAGCATGTCTCCTTAGCCACGTCTCGAACCTCTGATCAACTTCAAGTAAAACTTGTACCGTACTTTGAACAAATTTTCCGGTTTTGGCCATATTCCGTAGAACTATTTGTCCGGTAAGAAAAATAATTATCATATACGGATTCAGCATGTCTGCTTACCACTAAGTCGACTATCTCATTAGTTATATAGAGCTATGGAGCCAATCTACGAACTTGAACTGTCCTTTGACCCAAAGAATCCTCACACCAAGTTTGAACAAAATATCTCATTCCCTTCGAGAGTTATCGTGCTTAGCCTACAGCCGGACGAAAGGACAACTCTTAAAAGTCACAGGTCAAGTCACACTCCACTTACATTTTGGGATCCCGAGAAGAAAAGGCGCAGTTGCAATCGAATCCACTTTTTCGAATCCCTTGCTCAGACCCCGATAAGCTTTTAAGTAAATTCTTAACCTGGAGTCCGGAGTCCAAGTCCGGATTCGAGAGAACGAAAATAACTATTAAAATCTAACCTGAGGTGCATGAAAAATGAGTGGCTCGGGTGTCCCGCTAAACCTGAAATGCATTTCCTGATTTACTCGTTCGATGATACTTCTCATCCAGTCTTCAAACGTAAAAGCTGTCTCCTCTTCAGACTGGACTGGTATCTTGCAGGCAACAGGTCTAAGGCGAACTGGAACAGTCACTAGTTCTGGCGGTAGAACCATGTCGCCATCTGGTATTTTGAGTGCCTCCATCACATCCTCCTTAAAAGAATTTTTGTTTACCCTTTTTATACTCTCATACAGTTGATTGCTTTTTTCCCTATTCTTTCTTTTTTTCTTGTTTTCCTATTCTTTCTTTTTTTTTCTTGTTTTCCTATTCTTTCTTTTTTTTTGCTTGTTTACCTAGGCTATTCTTATTTTTTGACGCTTTTCCGATCCTATTCAAAGATAGTCAGTAGCCTACTACTCAGTACCTTTGTGAATAACTAAGATACCAACAACCTGTTATGCGTCCTCAGAGGCGTCACTAGCCTTTTACCTTTGGGGGGGGGGGGGAGTCCGGTTTGTGCCGACGGACTAAAAAATGTGCCGACAAAAAGCGCCATTTCCCGCAAGCACAGAATAGAACCGTGGTAAAATTAATTTTAATGAATCCGTAGAAAAATCCTTTGATGTAGTTTCGTATGTTAAAGTTCACATACTTTGCTTTTCATTTTAGCTTTCGCTAAAAAGCGAAGCTTCCAACGACTGCACCAAGAACAAGTTAAACTAAGCGCCGCATGCGAATTTTTTTTAATCTGCCTTTTCCGGAAGAATTTAGCTATACTTACCATACAAGTTCTAGCTTTTAACGTGTTTCTGACCCTCGCGCATTTCAATCCTAAAACGCCAATTCAATGAAACACCGTTCTTCCAATCAAAGAATACTACAAAATGCGCCACAGGCGAAATTTTGTGTAAATTAACTGTAATGCATCACTTGAGATTATTCCTTTGATATAATTTCGTAATTTAAAGTTCACCTGCTGTTCATTTTAGCTTTCGCTAAAAAGCGTGGTTTTAACGACTGTACCAAGACAAGATAAACCAAGCGCCGCAGGCGAAATTTTTTAAATCTACTTTTTTCCGGAAAAATTTAGCTATAGTGCCATACAATTTTCGTCTTTTAACGTGTTCAAAACCTCGATAATTTATATCCTAAAACGAAAACTAAATGATACACCGTCTTCCAGACAGAGAAAACTATAAAGTGCGGCGCAGGCGAAATTTTGTGTAAAACTAACTGTAATGCATCAGTTGAGGTTGTTTCTTTGATGTAAATTCATATTTTTAAATTCACATATTCGGCTTTCGTTTCAGCTTTCGCTAAAAAGCGAAGCTTCCAACGACTGTACCCCAGTTGAACTGAGCAGCGCCGGCGAAATTTTTTTTAAATCTGTATTTTTCCGGAAAAATTTGCGCCCGACAAATGTTTGCAGAATTTGATTTCTTACGTATAAAAAGACCCGATGTGCCGAAAACCGACGCCCGACAAAAGCATTCATACTTTGATTTCTTCTGTGTTTTCCCCAACAAGACTGTAAAGAACTATGTTTTTCACGTGTAAATAGAAGCCGATGTCCCGACGAAACTTGAACTTTCGACATGCGCCCAATAAAAATTCACAGAATTTGATAAAAAAAAAATTCGTGTAAAAGAACCCGATGTGCCGACAAGAATACCGAGGCCCGGCAAAGGCGCCAAAACCATCGAGCATTTGATTTTTTCTGTGTTTTGCTCGGCTAGACTGTACAGAACTTGATTTCTAACGTGTAAAAATAACCCCTTGTGCCGATGAGACTTGAACTTCCCGAGTGCGCCCGACAGGGTTTGCAAAATTTGATTTCTTAAGTATAAGTAGAACCCGATGAGCATACAAAGTTTATTTCTTATGGGTTTCTTATTTATCAAAAGAAACCGATGTGCCGACGAGAATACCGAGGCACGACAAAAGCATGCAGAATTCAATTTCTTTAGTGTTTTGCCCGACAAATGTTTGCAGGATTTCATTCTTGTGTAAAAAGAATCCGATGTGCCGACGAGTCGACCGACGCCCGACAAAAACATAAAAAATGTATTTCTTCTGGATTCCTTATGTATAAAAAAAAACCGATGAGCTGGCGAGAATACCGAGGCACGACAATTGCATGCAGAATTCAAGTTCTTCAGTGTGTTGCCCGACAAATATTTGCAGGATTTAATTTCTTGCGTATAAAAAGAACCCGATGTCAATCAATCAATCAATCAATCTTTATTATTCGATAAACATTCCTTACGGTATTCACAAAAAACCGAATATTTGTTATCTCGTCAAACATAACTATATACAATTGCGCTTTTACATAGTCAAATATTAAATAATTACACAAGAACAAGAATTGCAACAAACTAAAACGCTAAAAATTCAATAAATAATATAAAAAAGAGGAAAAGAATTAAAAATTTCGCGTTGAAATTTTGTGCCGACGAGTCGACAAACAGCTGACAAAACCATGCACAATCTTATTTCTTTTGTGTTTGCCCGACGAAAGTACTTTCTCAAGACCTTTGGGGGGGGGGAGTCCTCCCCTCCCCCCCCCCATTGTGACGCCCCTGTTCGTCCTTGTTAAAATGAAGATATTTAATTTAAGGGAGTACATTTTTAAGGGGGGGGGGGTCACGGGAGTAAAAGGTTGGTGAAAATGATGCAGAGTAAACTGAGTGTGAGAAATCTGGTGAGGCAATCAGGAGTGGATAGTCTAGACAGGGAAATGAATCTGAGTGGCGTTTAGTATAACATAATAGCGTGTTAGTTTCTTTCTGTATTTATAATTATTTATTTTATTTTGCCCCTACTGGCTTTGAATAAATAAATATTAACAGATCATTGTTACTACTAGACTTACCTTAGTAACCTTGTGAGGCGGTTCCTCTCCTGAAGACTTTACGGCGCGAAGGTACTTGGCAAGCAGGGCCACATATTCCCCCTGTAGCTCCTCGTCACTCAAAATGGCCCAAAAACAGGCATACACATGTTCACAAACAGTCTTCCTCCTAGTGAGCAAAAAGCAGTCGCAATACACCTTCAACTTGGCATTATTCAGGTAGCAGTGCACAAACCCCAGTGGGATGTCACTCTTACTAGGACATTTTACAACAAAATAATTTTCGTTAATTTTCTGAACCACTCCTTCTGGAATTGATGCTACCTCAAGAAGGTCTTGTTGAAGACTGTCGGGGGTGTTGAGACTGTCATAAAGAGATTCAACCAGGTCCATAGGAGTGGCTGATTCTGAGCAGTCAAGTGCGTACTGGATGTGAAGGCAAGGGGCACCATCTCTGTCATCTGCTTCCTAGACAAAACAAAACTGAGGTAAGCAAACTGGTGTAGAACTGGTGCAGCAGTTTTCTAAATACACTTAATACAAGGAAAATGCCAGAAACACATGTTAAATGATAATATTTAATTTTGTCAACCCACTTTTCTTTAATCTACCAGAGGATGCTGGCTGGGTACACCAGTCTCGTTCTGCTGTGTCAACTATGTCATGTGAGAAAAATATGCTTCGCAAAACAATGAGACACCTACTAGATAGAAGCTTGACCTCAAGTCACGGAATGGAAAGGATACAGGCTTATTCAGTTGGAGTCGGTTTTTGTGCAAAATGTTGTTTTGTCCATACTCTGTATGACTAAGTCCAAAACACGCCCGTAAACCTCAGCAAGAACGAGAAACGTCGCCCGAACCATGACTCAAATTCTGTTTCAACAAATCAATGGCATCAGTTGGGGACAGCTGTGGTGACGCTTACGCTAGGTACTTTCGTCACGAAGAGTTAGTCATCAAGAGTATGAGGTAAAGCCTTTTGTCTAATCATTATAACTCGTAAGAATGTTATAATTTTTCTGGCTTCGACCTGAAGATGGTTAAACATGATAATAAAGTGTATAACCCTATATAATGGAACGTAACTCAGAAATTACGAAGAAATCTGAAAATCAGAAGTTTGATTAACAGATCTCTGATAGTCCAACAGCAGGAAACACCTTGGAACAAAGCCTGATGCTATAATAACTTTCATGGTGAGTAGGCACGGAAATCAGAATTTGCTACAGACTGACTGACACAAGTGACACAACAATATGTTCAAACATACCAAATTGTTTGTGGGACAGCTTGCAGCATAGCAAAGTCCCCAGTTTCCTTCTACTTCTGATGAAAAAATCTGAACAAACGACCTCGAAATTAGAGTGCTTCCATCTGCCTGGACAGAGAAAATCTGAAAAAGAAAGTGACTATAACATTAGGCACTGTCTATTGTCCCAGACCTGGTACTCAAATGCTAAAAGTACTCAACCAGTTGAGATGCTACCACACAGGTATAGATATAAATTTTGGCCACACAGGTATAGATATGTTTTTTGTTTTTTTGATAGTTCAAAACTAATATGTCAGCTGAATTGTATTAGAGCTATATTTCGGCCCTTCTTGGCAAGGGTCCCCTTCAGGATCAAAGCAGCTCAAGTTGGAAAAACGAAATTGTGGGAAAAAAAACTTGTTTTTCCACAAAAGGGACGTCAAATACTCTACCCATGATGGGTAACCAATCTACCCTCCTTTTTAAATCAAGTACTAATAGCTAGAGTACGGATTGCTAGATTCTGCAACTGGTTGAGTACTAATAGCTCCCATGACCCTTGTTTACCCGACTGGTTGAGTAAGCTCATATTTGGCAGCATTCTCAACCGGTCGAGCACTTTTAGCATTTGAGGTATCAGTTCCAGTTCCAGGAACAATAACTGTCATACCATTATCTACCCAAGGGCTTCAACAGCTTAGACTCGAGATTAGATAAAGTTAGGTCTTTAGTAGGATTTAGGTTATAGGACCCTCATGCTATTTACTGTTCCAGATCCCAAAGTCTAAAGTAGTCAGAAACTTATGATGTGTCTTTTAAAGTTTAACCAAAAGGGGCTGAGATCCTGACGAGATCTGATATAAGACAATCTAGTTACCCATCACTTAAATACGCTTGTAGACCCAATGGAAATGTGTTACTTCGTTGCTCCCTATTCATGAATAATAAATTTTGGATAGTAGACTGTCTGTGTCGGATTTATGGTACAACCATCCACTTGTACCTGTGTTGTATGCTTGACGAAAGCGATTTACAAAAATAAGTGGTCACGCAGTGAGCAGTGATCACCTATCTATCTCACCACTGGCAACTGAAAAGCCAGGTTTGCATTAAGATTCAAATTTACTGCAGCATAGTAGAATTTGCATTGTGGGGACGGCTGTAGATGTTCTGAATGTGACTAATAGAGCGTATTCGTAGGAAAATCGTAAAAATCCCTTAGCAGAATCCAAATAATTCAGTTTATTCAATTAAATGATGAATAAATATGTTGGCTTTCTGGTTAAACTTCAACAGATTATCCATGGCTATGGTTGCTTTCAGGGCACAGAGAGCAAGAACATAGACATAGCTTGGACATAGCCTAATGCACCAATATTTTGCCAACTAGCTGCCAGTAAGGACTCCTTTGCCTTTGGGATGTTCACTTGTGCAAGAAAAGATGGTCATGCCCTACTAAATTTGAAATAAAAATAACTGGGTTCAACTCACTTGGTCAAAGTCCAAGCCAACAAGCTTCACAGCTGCTGAAAGACTGACAGTTCTGGCTGCTTTGTCTTTAGTAACTTTGGCTTTTAGTGCTTTTCTACAGCCTTTACAAAAATAAGCTTTTGTGCCATTAATCTGACCACAAGAACATTTCTGTATACCTCTCCTCGTAGGTTTACTTAACCCAGAAGAAACCAACTCCATGACCCTTTTATATTTCAAACTCAGTCCGCCAACATTTCTAATTTTCATAGAGATAAGTACGAACCCTCAGAAACTGTAGTGTTACGTAACTCGAACGAAAAATGTCTTTGATCTGCTTGTTTCAAGAGCTATGGAAATACTTTGTGAAGGGTGAGGACTCTTTTTAAATCTGCAGCAGTTGTGCTTCATTATTGATCCGTCTTTCCCAGAAGGTTCATCAAGTCACATCAACGAGACCATGGATCCTTCATTTCTGGACAGTTTCTGGGATGAGTCATGAGTCAGGACTCAGGACAAGCAGAAGAAGTTTAGAGCCCGGTCAGTCGGTCTTGAGCTAAGTTGTATCGGAATTCCATACAAGCGTGACATCATACCCATTTAAGCTACGTTTACACGGAAGGTATTTACCCGTACCCCGCGGGTATTTTTCTCTGCAACAGCAACAAATCCCCGGGTATTTTCGTTTTCAATTTCGCGAACTTTTTACCGGGATATTTATTTGTCGAAGGGTATTCTTTGACGTCAGCAACAACAAAATCGAATTTTCGAGCAATAATTGATGATGTCCATATAAGAAGTGACCCAAATTGACAAATGTTGGTAGAGAGATATTCTGAGCTTTACAACCTTGGAATCTATTGCCACGACACTACTCTCCCTTGAGAAATACCCGGGTGCCGTGTGAACACTTTCCCCTCTCGTCTCCGGTGAAAAATACCCGCCGTGTAAATGATCTTTTAGTCTATTTTACCTGAGAAAAATTGTAGTTCATTCCCATCGGTGAATATATATTTTAATATAAATATATAGAGCAAGCGCGTTTACATTTATAAAACGACCGGGGACATTCAAATCCTATGTTTGGTCCTCAATTCTAAATAGGTCACGACTGTATGTAATTCCGGTACAACTTAGTCAACACCGGTCAGTCGGTCTCACTGGGCTCAAAGCGGTGACAAGTAGTACCATTTTCAACACTGAAGTTCGCGCTGTTACTTCGATCTACGTCGTCTTGAGCCTCATTTGACCAGGCTGTTGGGGGGAAACTCGAAAGCCACTTGATTATAGTGCAAGGTAACTTAACTATATAGAAGAGTGCAATTTATTTCCGTTTCGCGGAAAAGCGTTTATCCAGTTACAAAGGTGTAAAGATCAGCTGTACTTTAAACCTTAAATTGCAACTTGGAGCAATTGAAGGGTTTTCCATCCCGTAGCATTAGTTTTGAATTATCAAACAACGACACTAGAAAGATGGAGAGGACTGCTATGGGAAATAGAAAAGAAACTCACCGCAGACATGGTCACCAGTGTAGATTACAGGTACCGATCCCTTCAGTACGTGGCCTGGGGTGACTATAGGCGTATTCTCGCCGTTCCCCAAGCCTCTTACAGAAACAGCGAGAACACGGAGAATGCTTCCAAAATGTATCTTGTTCGAAAAAAAATATGCAGTTGACGAAATAAGTCTGGATCCATTTTATTTTTGGTTTTGTTTATTCTGATTTTTTTTTTAATTTTACACTGCACCAACATTAGCAAAAGTTGACCGCACCACGCCGCTGGTTCCGGTTCGAGCCAAAGTGGCTTGGCTTGGCAGGGTAAAGACGCTAGTCGTTGGCCCTATGCGCCATCAAACTTACTCGCGTTTTCGCTGCTCAACCAGTTTCCCCAGGTGATTACGGCGATTACGAGAGGACTGCTGGTGCCCTCGATTCTTTGTCTTAAGCTTGGTGTCCACAGAACGCGAATCTTATCCGCGACGCTTACAAAGTTCGACTTGCAAGTTGAAATGGGGCTGTTTTTGGGATCCCAAAACGTAAGTGGAGGGATACCTATGACATCGCAAAAGTTGTCCGTCTGTCCGTCCGTCTGTAAGCACGATAACTCTCGAAGGGAATGAGATATTTTGATGAAACTTGGTGTGAGGGTTCGTTGGGTCGTCGGACCAGTCAAGTTCGTAGATGGGCTTTGTAGCTCTACATTTAGGGGTGGGGGAGGGGATTCAAATTAAGGGACAAACAAAATATTTTGAAACAGCTAATGTGATAGTCGACTATGGGGTAAGAAGACATACTGAACACGATGGTGAAAACCATTTTGTCATCGGACAAGTAGTTCGCCCGGAATCCGGCCAAAACCGGAAAGTTTGTTGAAAGTAAAAGTTTTATTTGGAGTATTTGAGTATTCGAGTATTTGAAGATGTTCGATTTAGGGGTAGGAAGACATGCTGAATACGATGGTGAAAATTATTTTCTCGACGGACAAGTATTTCGCCCGGAATCCGGCCCAAACCGGAAAGTTTGTTGAAAGTAAAAGTTTTATTTGAAATTGATTTGATGTTCGGTTTAGAGGTAGGAAGACATGCTGAAGACGATGGTGAAAACTATTTTCTCGACGGACAAGTATTTCGCCCGGAATCCGGCCCAAACCGGAAAGTTTGTTGAAAGTAAAAGTTTTATTTGAAGTTGATTAAATGTTCGATTTAGAGGTAGGAAGACATGCTGAAGACGATGGTGAAAACCATTTTGTCATCGGACAAGTAGTTCGCCCGGAATCCGGCCGAAACCGGAAAGTTTGTTGAAAGTAAAAGTTTTATTTGAAGTTGATTAGATGTTCGATTTAGGGGTAGGAAGACATGCTGAATACGATGGTGAAAATTATTTTCTCGACGGACAAGTATTTCGCCCGGAATCCGGCCCAAACCGGAAAGTTTGTTGAAAGTAAAAGTTTTATTTGAAGTTGATTAAATGTTCGATTTAGAGGTAGGAAGACATGCTGAAGACGATGGTGAAAACTATTTTCTCGACGGACAAGTATTTCGACCGGAATCCGGCCCAAACCGGAAAGCTTGTCAAAATTAAAAGTTTTATTTGCAGTTGATTAGATGTTCGATTTATGGCAAGAAGACATGCTGAACACTTATGTGAAAACAAGTTTCTACCCGGACATGTAGTTCGTCCGGAATCCGGCCAAAACCGGAAAACTGTTGGAAGTCAAAGTTTTATTTCTAGTTGATTAGATAAGCGATTTAGGGGTAAGAAGAGATGCTGAGTCCCTGTATGACAATCGTATTTTACCCGGACATATAGTTCGACCGGAATCCAGCTGGAATCGGAAATTATAAGCTAAATTTGTATTTGAAGTTGATTAGATGTTCATTACTGGGGAAAGAAGATACCCTGATTTCGTCTTTCTTTTTTTCGCCGGACAAGTAAGTAGTTCTGGAGTTTGGCCGGAACCGGGAAATTGGCAGAAGTGGCAGGAAGTTTTCGTCAAAACAGATATGACTTATAGGGGTAAACATACATGCTGAATCCAAATCTGAACTTGGTTTTCTCAGGTGATTAGCTATTTGGCCTTAATCTGTTTCTGAATTTTAATGGTAAAAATGTTCAAGGAGTCTGGCGAAGACTGGATCTGGCTAAGACAAGACCCAGTTGTCTGGATCAGATATTGAATTTTTGGGATCCCATCGAAACCTTTGGTCTTGTTTCTCCCGCTAGCGAAGCAGAATTCGCCTAAGCGAATGCCAATCTGTGCCCTGAGGAACCAAGTTTCAACCTTTTAAAGTTTAACCGAAAATGAAGCTAATTTTCGGGATCCCAAAACGTAAGTGGAGGGATACCTATGACATCGCAAAAGTTGTCCGCTCTGTTAGCACGATAACTCTCGAAGGGGTTGAGATATTTTGTTCAAATTTGGCACGATGACTCTTTGGGTCAAAGTACAGGTCAAGTTCGAAGATGGGCTTTACAGCCCTATATTCAGGGGTGGGGTTTCAAATTAAGGGACGACAAAAAATATTTTTAAAAGCTAAGATAGTTGTTTTAGGGGTAAGGAAACATGCTGAATCGGAATATGAAAATTATTTTCTCGACCGAGAAGTAGTTAACCCGGGATCCGGCAAATACCGGAAATTTTGGAAAAAGACGAAGTTGTATCTGAAGTTGATTAGATGTTGAATCCGAATATGAAAATAATTTTCACGCCTGACAAGTAGTTCGCGCTGATTCCCGAAATTTAGCATTAAGTTTTGACGTTGTCGATATAGAGTGAGGAGACATGCTGTTGCAACTTTCGAACATACTAATGACAAACAAAAAGTGTATGCAATCAGTTTAGTTATCTATAATTCCCAACCGGCATTTACCGGGTCGAAAAGTCAGAATGCATCCGGCAACTTTCTGATAACAATTTAATAAAATTTGTTGACCAATTTTTTACCATTGACCGGTCCCTACCCTATCCTTTATTCACAAGCTCTGCGCGTGGGTGACGTCACTTTGTTTAATTTATGCACCGGGGGGGGGGGGGGGCGGGGTGTGTGACTTTGGTCACGCGTATACGCGCAATGTTAATTGGGTTTAATAGAAGACTGTTTAAACCTAGCGTACAGTATCACTAGATCTTTTGCTCTGCATGCGGTTCGACGGGACTGCTGATAAAATACGAGGAATTTAGTAAAGAAAAAAAAAATCTAATCGATCTTTTTGAGGTCGATAAGATACGAGACACTGGAGTAAAAATGCTCGTTGAATCCATATCTGAACTTGGTTTCCTCATTTGGTTAGGTGTTTGGCCGTAATCTTTTTTTTTAACATATTCAAGCGGTTGATTATGAATAACTAGCAAAAATGTTAAAGGGGTCTGGCGAAGATTCTGAAATGTACTAGTTTTGAGTGTCTGGATCAAGAATTGTGATAAATATTAAATTTCTGGGATCCCATCAGAACATTTGGTCTTGTTACATCTGATATTTGTATACACCGAAATATGTTGACTCGTCTAAAGGATTTTGCATTTTTCACGCGGGGCCCAGAATTCACTTAGACGAATTTCAACAAAGCCCTGCGTATCCAGTTTAAAACAAGAGCTACGAGCTCATATGGCACTTGTTACGAGTAGGCACGGCTCGGTTATGTCAATGATATATCTAGTGTTTGCTAGGTGTCTTCCCACCAAGTTTCATCTCGATCCCTCCACTCATAGCGTTTTCCAATATTTCCGGTTCTCCCCTCCAGCTCCCCCCAAAAGTCACCGGATCCGGTCCGGATTTTAAGTGGGTCGTCTGAGGCATGAGGTCTTTCCAAATATCAAGTTTCATCGAGATTCGGTCACCCGTTCAAAAGTTATAAATACCTCAAGATTCCGGATTCCCCCTCCCTCCACTCCCCCAACAGTGCCCGAATCGGCTCGGTCATGTCAATGATGTATCTAGTGTTTGCTAGGTGTCTTCCCACCAAGTTTCATCTCGATCCCTCCACTCATAGCGTTTCCCGAGATTTCCGGTTAACCCCTCCAGCTCCCCCAAAAGTCACCGGATCCGGTCCGGATTTTAAGTGGGTCGTCTGAGGCATGAGGCCTTTCCAAATATCAAGTTCCATCGAGATCTGATCACCCGTTCAAAAGTTAAAAATACCTCAAGATTCCGGATTCCCCCTCCCTCCACTCCCCCCACAGTGCCCGAATTGGCTCGGTTATGTCAATGATGTATCTTCACACCAAGTTTCATCTCGATCCCTCCACTTACAGCGTTTCTCAAGATTTCCGGTTGCCCCCTCCAGCTCCCCCCAAAAGTCACCGGATCCGGTCCGGATTTTAAGTGGGTCGTCTGAGGCATGGGGTCGTTCCAAATATCAAGTTTCACAAGTTCCATCGAGATCCGATCACCCGTTCAAAAGTTATAAATACCTCAAGATTCCGGATTCCCCCTCCCTCCACTCCCCCCCCCATAGTACCCGAATCGGCTCGGTTATGTCAATGATGTATCTAGTGTTTGCTAGGTGTCTTCCCACCAAGTTTCATCTCGATCCCTCCACTCATAGCGTTTCCCAAGATTTCCGGTTGCCCCCTCCAGCTCCCCCCAAAAGTCACCGGATCCGGTCCGGATTTTAAGTACGTCGTCTGAGGCATGAGGCCTTTCCAAATATCAAGTTCCATCGAGATCCGATCACCCGTTCAAAAGTTATAAATACCTCAAGGTTCCGGATTCCCCCTCCCTCCACTCCCCCCACAGTGCCCGAATCGGCTCGGTTATGTCAATGATGTATCTAGTGTTTGCTAGGTGTCTTCCCACCAAGTTTCATCTCGATCCCTCCACTCATAGCGTTTCCCAAGATTTCCGGTTGCCCCCTCCAGCTCCCCCCCAAAAGTCACCGGATCCGGTCCGGATTTTAAGTGGGTCGTCTGAGGCATGAGGTCGTTCCAAATATCAAGTTTCATCGAGATCCGATCACCCGTTCAAAAGTTATAAATACCTCAAGATTCCGGATTCCCCCTCCCTCCACTCCCCCACAGTGCCCGAATCGGCTCGGTTATGTCAATGATGTATCTAGTGTTTGCTAGGTGTCTTCCCACCAAGTTTCATCTCGATCCCTCCACGAATAGCGTTTCCCAAGATTTCAGGTTGCCCCCTCCAGCTCCCCCCAAAAGTCACCGGATCCGGTCCGGATTTTAAGTGGGTCGTCTGAGGCATGAGGTCGTTCCAAATATCAAGTTTCATCGAGATCCGATCACCCGTCCAAAAGTTAAAAATACCTCAAGATTCCGGATTCCCCCTCCCTCCACTCCCCCCACGGTGCTCGGATCGGGGAAGTGACTATTTCCAACTTAATCATTTGGGGTCCCTGATACGCTTGCCAAGTTTTATCGTCCTAGCTTATCTGGAAGTGCCCGAACTAGCAAAACCTGGACAGACCGACAGACCGACAGACCGACAGACCGACAGACCGACAGACCGACGGACGGACAGAAATTGCGATCGCTATATGGCACTTGGCCGAAGGGCAAGTGCCATAAAAATTTAAGTTAGGCCTTTAGAAAGTAGGAAAATGATGTTGCAGAGAATTTGAAATTTTTATTTCAGTAACAGTTGGCAAATGTTTCAAGTATAGAGGGATAAGCACATAAGAGGTACCAATCCGAAAGAATAAGTTCATTCGATGAAATTGGTTATCGGTGGTTAACGGACTAACGAAGTAACGCATTTTTTTCCGCTTGTCTGGCCTATTTAAAGGACACCTGAACAATGAAACCATACTTGAACAAACCATGGAGAATGCATTTACAGACATGGACACGGAGAGCATTCTTCTCCTGAGCGTGACGTTTTCAAAATAGGTATGATTGTTTCCGGAGGTTTGCACATGCAGACTCCAAGACAAAAAGCGCAATTCATTCAAATCTTGTACAGCGCTGGCCGGATCGTATTGGAATTTCTTCTAGATATAGCTTTGGGCTTATCTGGTTGAAGAGTATTCCAGAAGAAGGGTTGATTGGAGACATTTGATCATTTCTAAAATTGCTCGGTACTGAAATAAGGACAGATGCAAAATGGAGCAAACATCATAGCTTGGAAACGGTATTTCGTATTTGGATTGGGTTTTCTGCAGGCAATGTTAACGGACGTCATACAGATAGGGATGATACTTGGTACTCTTTATTCAGGTGTCATTTAAGTGAATAAGCGATGTGTAACTACCCGATGAAAATTTTTCGAGAATTAGTCGTATAAAAGTAGCATGCAGTTGCCACTGCTTGCTGCTACTAGCAAACTGGATGCTACTACAACAAGATTAGACGTCATCGGGTACTACTAGATTAACCCAGTCGAAGGTATGTTAAATCAAAGTAATCCAAAGACAAACTACTGCATATTAATACATGCAAAGTTTTCGTAGAACTATCATACGACTACACAGTCAAAGACTTTTTCATCGGGTAGACTATGATTCAACCCCTATTCAATCATACTTTATTTGGATGCGTCAGACGACAGTAACATGTTTCCACCCCCACCCAGAAAAAAACCCCGTATGTTTTGTACTTCACCGTATGTTCTTTCGAATCCTGATGGGTAGTAAAGTTTACTTATTTACATAAAGCTTACATAAAGTTCGGCCAAACTTTTTTTACAGGAAAATCTCCAGGTGATCCCTATGTTGCGACATTGCCTCTAAACGCGCACAAGTACTTTAACAGCTCTACTCTTCACGGACGAGCAAATGTAAGTCACGAAATGTAGGTTTGCGATGAAGAACCTTCCAGTAACTCATGCTGCAGACAGCCGATTAAGGTTGGACTGTCGCGGGCAGGAAATCCTCCAGGACTTTAGGCACCATCACAGATTCCGTACGGAAAAGTTGAGATTTGTTCAGCTTTTCGACACTTGGTTTTTGTAGATACCATGGTATCTGATACCACGGCAACTCCATCTGCATGTTTGTTGTTTTGCACTTACCGTATTATCATAATACGGCTACTCTGCAAAAACTACAGTTGCCGAGTTCGCACTCTTAGAAGTTACCACAGAAGAAACTCACATCACAAGTACACAACTTCTTTCCCAGAATTTGACAAAAATCTAGACTCCCTTGTTGGTGATGATGAAAGTAAGATGACTTTTTCAGTTACCACCACGGTCAGTAAGTACGGTCGGAACCGTGGTGTCTGAATATCATTTAGTAGTTTCATCCCATCATTTATTTCTGGTAAAATCTTGTAAGTGTATTAGTTAATTTGTTTCGTGTCTGTGTATATTTTGTAAATTTGTATTCCACTTCTAGCTTTTAGCTATTTGGAATAAACTTGATTGATTTAGCACAATAACGGCCAGATACTCAGTAACTGGGTATTTCTTTCAAAGTGATTATCCCTGCGATTTTCTTTGATCACATTTAGAGGTCAGATTTTTGGCCAGCTGGAGTCTTTGTACGGCAATACTATGAACAGAGACAGTGCAGCCTGGGGCTGGTAGTAACGTAATAATTCAATGATTAATATTGTGTCTTATAACTGCCCGGGATTAAATTCAGATGCATTCCAGCTGCAGGACTTTTTTTAAAAAGCTGATGTGATCCTGTTACAAGAGCTGTGGCTTTTTGAGTCAGATTTGGACATCCTCCAGACACTTCATTCAGATTTTGTTGGGTTCTGTGCCACTCCCGTTCGAGGAAAGCCGCATAAACGCGGTCGCCCGCATGGAGGGTTGGGATCTTTTGGCGTAAAGGGCTTAGCACGGGCATAGAGCAAGTAAAAACAAGCCACGACCGCATAGTTGCAGTGAAAATAGTCTCAAGTATCGGCTCACTATTACTTGTCAACGTGTACATGCCCGTCTGCGCACCTGAAACTGAAGTGATCTTTATGGACTGTCTGAGTCACTTGCTGTGCTTGACAGAAAGTGTACCTTGCGACCATCTGTGCGTCGTTGGCGACTGGAACGCGGACGTATCACCCACTAGTTTGTCTCCATTCTACCTGTTACTGCTGGAGTTCGTGAGTACGAATCACCTCCGTCTTGTTGACGTAGCGAGATTAAGCCCCCTGTCGTATTCCTACACAAGTGAAACACATGTTGGAAAAACTTCTTGGTTAGACCGCTATCTTGTGTCACAGTCTCTCGCATCGAGCATTATGCATGTGAGTATCGACTAGAGTTTCGGGCCTGATCACTTATAAATTCTTCAGAGTCGCACAGCAATGACCTTGTAGTGTGGGAGGCAGCTAGTGAAGAAGACCGGTTGAATTACTTGGTATACACTCAATCAGAACTTGAGAAGCTCTCTCCTCCCGGGAATTACTTGTTCTGATCCTATGTGCTCGCTGGAAGCACACAGAGACGAGCTGAAAAAAAATGTATATGCAGTTCTGTATGATCCTGCTAACAGGAGCTGCGTTGTTTATACCAAGGAAATCAGCTAGATCTAGAACCTAGAATTTTCGAACACCTGGATGGAATATGTATGTTCGACAGTTTTATATGGAGTCACGCGTGGCATTCCTCGCTTGGGTTAGTGTGTGGAAACCACTCTCTGGGCCGATCGCTGCGATGCGCTGCACAAGGTTGCAATTCAAAAAGAGACTCAAGTGGTGTAGAGCACAAGAAGCTCGTATGCGAATTGAAGGTCTGGCTAGAGCCTTTACGTGTAGTGTGAAAGATTTCTAGAGACAGGTCTGTAAACAAGCTGGGGCGGGCAGTACCAGAGCGACGAGTATTGATGGCGTTACTGGGGAGAGTGAAATAGCTGAGTACTGGAAAGGTACCTACGAGTGTCTCTTCAAGTCTGTTCCTAGTGATTGTAGTAGTCTCACCGTCCTAGATTGTGAAACAGATGTAATCCCTATTATTCCGGGTCTGTTCCGAGTGATATTGAGCCGCCCCTCAAGAAATTATCTCTTGGTAAAGCTGGTGGCCTTGATGAGGTGACTGCGGGTCACTTAAAGTTTGCAGCTAGCAGAAAGTGTGATCTACTTGCTGCGTTATTTAATGCAATCGTTCTTCACGGTTTTTTGCCTGATTCTATTAAGCCGCGTTCACAAGCATGCCTGGCCAAGCACAGATGCCTAGGCACGTGTCTGAGCTTAGCCAGACACCGAGTTATAGAGCCCGGAACTCCGTGCCTAGCCCAAAATCTGTACCTAGGCATGGATGTGAACAGTGATGCTAGGCACGTGCCTAGGCACCGGTGCTTGGCTAGGTATGCTTGTGAACGGGGCTTTATGAGAGTGGCTTTAGCCCGATTCCGAAAGGGCGGACTAATCCTCTAAACTCGTCAAAATTCATAGAGACCGATTGCACTTGCTACGATTCTTTCAAAAGTTTTTGAGAAGTGTCTTCTGGCGAAGTTGAACACATGGCTTGCAACTAGTGATTACCAGTTTGGGTTTAAGAAAAATTGCGGAGTTGAACACGCAATTTTTATTTTGAAGTTTGTTATTCAGTATTTTCTGTAATAGTTCAACCCCTGTTTTTGCATGTTTTATAGACGCTAGTAAGGCCTTCGACCGAGTGAATCACTTTAACATGCTAGTGCCTTCGCGCAAGGGGTGTACCGACACCGTATATCAAGTTACTTTTGTTTTGGCTCCGTCACCAGAAATTTTAGGTCCGTTGGGTTGTGCTCTAAGTGAAGAGTTTGGTCTTGTTAACGGTCTGCGCCAGGGCGGTGTGCTATCACCTGTCCTGTATGCCGTCTATCCTGACCATCTCTCTTCTAGACCAGGTGGGAGTTCAGTTGGTTGTAGAGTTGGGACTATGGTATTTAATCACATTTTTTTTTTTGCTGATGATATTGTTGTTCAGTCGCCTAAAATTTACGGGTTGAATCAATTACTAAGGGTTTGTGATGAGTATGCTGTTGAATTTGATGTTCTGTACAACACTAGCAAGACTTTCGCCATGGCTTTTTACTCTCGTGGTTTTCGGTACCGAAGAAGGGGGCTGTATTGTCAGGCCGGGAAATTACATTCGTTTCGGAATTCCGGTACCTCGGCTTTCTGATAACGGATGACCTGACTGACGATGCCCAGGTGAAAGCCTCGCTATCTGGTGTTTTGAAAAGAGCCAACTTCCTTATATGGAAATTTGTTCATTGCTTTGAAAAGGTGAAGCTTCACCTGTTTAGATCATTTGCTACCAACTGTTTGGCCTTTTCTTTGACGACGAATCTGAAAGGTACGACGCTAACTTCACTGACAGTGGGGTATGATCCAGCAGTACGTAGGTTTTTTCGTCTACCGCCTATATGTAGTGTGTCTGCTGAACTAGTGGGAAGGCGCTCGGTCGAGCTTCTTCCTGCGCATCCAGAAATCAAATAATAGCCTTACTAGACTGGCAGCTGATCCATTGTTCACGTCACTACCAGTAGTTGCTAGTCTCATGGATTAGTTTAGCATTAGGGTCGTCTGTGTGTTGTTTTGTTTGTTTCCAGTAGTATGTGGTTTCTTTTTTTTTTTATTTATGGCGTAAGCTGAAATTAAAATTGATGGATTGATTGATTGAATCAGTGTAACAGATGGACCGGCCTGTGCGCCAAGCAAAGTCCTTTGTGGTGTGACTTTCATGCCAACATTACGCTGTTTCGTTAATAGAGCTTAGGCATGCGCCAACTTCCTCCCGCTTGCAGGATTCAACAAAAGAGCTTAGCAACGTTCTGTACTAGCCTATACTGTCAGAAATTTCGTAGCGTTTAACACGCGGACCCTCTTGCTTATTTTGCATTTTATATTATCCCTAGCTCCCTTATGGAATTATAATCTTCTGGAACTCCGTCCTTTCGCCACTGTTTCTTTAGTACCTACGACTTCTAGTGCTTTTCGGCAGAGCCATGCCTTGCCAGTCATGCAACTCAAACTTCGCCGAAAGCTTCAAGGTCTGCCAACATCGCACCTGAGGACATGAGTAGCTTCAAAGTGTTGTTTTCGTTTTGAAAGATACTGTGGGCCGTCAAGCAACTTTAAAAGCAATTTCCCAGCTCTAGGATCTATACGTCCAAGAAATTTCGTCGTCCTATGTCCAGTTCTGGCAAGTTATGAACATTATTCACTGGGCAATCTGGGCCCATTTGGCCCTGGACCGGGTTGGGGTGTGGGGTGGGACCCCAGAAGACCTAACTAGACCCCAATACCCACAAGTGTACAAAGTTTGAACTTGATACTTGCACCGGTTCACGAGTTATGAGCTCCACAAAATACGGTGCGCTCGCAATAGTGATTGCTCCCAGGAACACTCCACAAAAAACCGAAAACCGAAACCTGAAAGCTGCTACAGCGCTCGCAATAGTGGACTGTTCCAAGGATCTTCCTATTTTGGAATCATTTTATTTTGCTTGTTTTTCAACTTATAAGCACAGGGTTTCAGTTTTCCAACATTTTTGCGTCCAGTCGCCGCGTCGGATCACGCGGAAAGTAGTGGTATTTCAAAAAGATATTTCTGAGCCATTTCGTTGTGAAAATACCATTTCTAGTAGAATCTGTGTGTCAAATGATATCGAATTTCTAACTGTGGACTTACTACTCAGAAATGTCACCTGGCTGATATTCAGTTTAGTGTTAACAGATTCCGGAAAAATCACTGAGGCGGAAAACCTGTTTCTGCTTTAACCAGGGGAACGGGGGTATCTTACATCAAACTGTAAGTTCCGTCTTTGTAGGTCGCGAAAGCAACGCTTGCATTGGCCTTCGGAGCGACACTCATAGGGGCAGCCGCAACGAAGACAAACACATTGAACAGCGAGTCGGGAAGTAAATAGCCACAAGTTTGGCAGATCATATACTCAATCAAGCAGAAGATGGTAGGTGCTTTTGGTGTGCAGAAGAAAGAAAAAGTCAAACGATTTAATCAGTCTGCGACAGTGATGAAAAAGACAAAAACTCCCACGAAAATTTTGGTAATAAAACGTTTCAAAACGACCCCCCCGTCCCAAATTACCACAGATGAATTTTGAACAACTAAAAGTACTTAACACATTGTTTCACGTCTCTTCTAACCAATAGGTTGGGTTTCTCTCATCAGCCACTTAAGCGCCTCTGGCTTATGAAGGGACTTCAGTAGTGCACCGACTTTCTCCCGACAAAGGCTATGATAGGCATTGATGTACTCAACCTGAAATATCAGATCTGATAAGAACTACAAACGACAGACGGAATTATTCGTTTTCCACTATTCCAAAAAGGAAACGAAAACCCGGCGCCGACATTCATAACGTTGATCCTAGTGGCCTCCTGGTCAGAGATGGGCGAATCCGGATCCAGGATTCGTCATTTTGGCCGGATTCGAATCTTCTGCTTGTCAGGCTGGACTCGGATTTGAAACCTTCAATATATCTTATGAATCCGCTCAAATTTTTAGTCTACACTCTTCCAGTTGCCGTTTCCCACTTTTTACACAGTGGGCTTAGGCAATCCAACTGTTTGATCTCCACCTCCAACCATCCTCAGTAATCTGTCGTTATCCGATTACCTTCGGATTCTTGTAACATCTAGACTTTAAACTATAACCTACGTATATGATTTGATTTTTGTTAAGGTCGGATTCGAATCCTGATTTCGAATCCTCAGCATGAAATGGTGGATTAGGGATTCAGAATCGGATTCATACCTAGACCTGGATTCGGATTCGAATCCTTTCACGGTCGAATTCGCCCATCTCTTACCTGGTCGGAACTAGTCCCCAGTTGGCTGACCTTGATAATTTGGGACTGTTTGTTTGATTCAACTGAAGCCGAAACCGCAAGACGAGCGTAATCGAAAGGTCTGTAAAGAACCAAAGGCAAATGGCTTGCACAAACCTGAGAGTCAGATTTGTCAAATACTTTTCGAACCATATCAATTTAAGTGGCCAGGATGTCTTGTTCGCACTTTTCTCAGACGGCGTTAGTAAGGTTCCGAACGTAGGCTATTTCGCGAAGTATGCTCCATAAAGTTTGTCGCAATACCTAGACGAGAATTCGACCCTGTTAACTTTACGGAAAGTTTGGGTGGCAAATTATTTTTAAATCGGAAAATTAAACCATTCGACCTTATCACCATAGGTATACCATATCAGCATATTTTCTGTGGCCAGGACCGTCCCATAATGGCGAATAACTCGGCCTCCGCTTTAATTTTAAATGCTATCTTATATTCAGGTTCAGTTTGTTTTCCTTTTCACACTTAGAGGGGTAGATGAATCTTAATCAAGGTTGCCACATTTGTGATTTGATTTTTGTGTCTGTCTGTGTCACTCAATTGCTCAATTTTAGTGATTTTCACATCAAAATTGCCACAAAATAACAAGCGTTCCAATTAAAATCATTGAATTTTCCTTAAATTTCAGAGTTCTTTTGGTAACTTTTTTAAAGATTTTTTTGTCACGAGTGGCAACGCTGGCCTGAATCATTTATTCAAACAATGTTTACAACGGATACGTCAGCTATGATTCTTCATCAGCGATATTTCGGCCCTTCTTGGCAAGGGTCCTCGTCAGGCTGTCCTGAAGGACTGACTGAACCAGAGGATTGACAGCCTGACGAGGACCCTTGACAAGAAGGGCCGAAATATCGCTGATAAAGAATCATAGCTGACGTATCCGTTGTAAAAATTGTTTGAATAAATGTTTCAAAGTCAGCTTGGGCTCAAAGAATATTTATCTGGTCTGAATGTTTACAGCTTTAGGTGCGTAACGGAGAAAGATTTTCTAGTAGTAAGTTATGAGCGTGTTCCATCCTATTTACCGTAGTTACTACGCATGACGTCACGAACTCTGGCTTTTTGCCTTCAAGGCTGGACGATTTTCCTATTTTCCAGCAGGATCTCACGCCACGGGCGAATCCGACCAATCACGTTACAGAGGTGCGTAGTTACTACGCTCCCGAGCATGGTAAGCAAATAGTAACTATTAGTTACTATTCCGACAAGGTTGGAACGGTCAGCGTAGTAACTTTTCGTGAGGATGGAACGGAAATAGTAACTAATAGTAACTATTGTTACAAGGGTGGAACACGCTCTATGTAACCCAAGATCCCAGGGTGAAACGCAAGAACAAGAACTCATCTTACCTCAGCGCATGTGAGCAGCGACGACTCGATAAGACTAGTCTGGATTGGTACCAGGGTGAGATCAGCAAACGTGATAAACTTCTTCGCCGCAAACTTGTACTTTGTTTCGGTCGCTGTGGTGTAAACCAGGTTCTCGATACGGATGCCGAACTGTCCATCTTCATAGTAACCAGGCTCTAAAATGGCCAGATGTCAGGCTCTCCCACTCAGTCTATCACTACTTAATAGACTGAAGCCGTGTTTTATTTGAGACAATTTGAGTCTTGTCAAGGTCTTGTCTCGCAAATGCCGTTTTATTTCTGACAAGGCGTGACAATTAAGACAAGAAGGTCTTCTTTCGCGGCTAGCTTTTTGTTCTTGTCAGCGGTCTTGGTCAAAGATAACTCACAGTAAGTAAACTGCGTTTAATTTGCGACAGTTGTCAGAAGGGTCACTCTCCTGTCAAATCTACAATGCCTAAATAAAATGGTATTTGGTTATGACAAGGCGAAAACGTGATACGAGACGAGACAAGTGAGAATAAACTAAAACGCGGCTTAAGCAGTACTGTAGTAGCCGGAATCACAGCATGCAGCATTTAAGTGCTGAAGCTGAGCCCTGCATCTGACAAAAAGACTTTATACTGATTTATCTTATCCCCGGAAGTTCTCCAAGAGTTCACCCATTAGTATTGGTCCAACAACGGAAGGGCGAGAAAACACCTGTAGGATTCTGCACAACAACTTTATTCGCCAGATGCGTGGGTTCAAGTAGAACTCCAGTGAATCTTCACCGTTCGTAGACCTTCGCTTTCGATACAGTCGGTGCTTTTGTGCTCTTTATATTGGAGGCCTTCAGTCAAAAGGGCTTGTCTAAGTTGAGCCGTACATGAGGCCTTTATCAACATTATATTTGTTTATATGGCTAACGCTCCTGATTTGAGTGTCGTGTCGGATGATTCTTTCCTGCGATTTTCCCCGGGCATGTTGTTCTTGTTGTTGTTTAGTTTGGGCGGTCCTTTTTGCTGTTGAGTTGCTTAGCTAAATAAAGAAAGTAAATCACAAAAAAAAAAAAAATTAATCAGAAAATATTAATCAGTTCAAAGCAGCTATGGATCGTCACCTGGCTGAAATTCAACTTAGTGTACACAGTGTCTTGAGAAATTTACAGAGGCGGAAGACTTTTTGCCGCAGTTATATTATTATTGTAATTATCATTATTATTACAAAAAGAAAATTTTAAACCACGCCCAAACTGATATTATCAAAAAAGCGATTTCTCTTGGTAAAGGAATAGTGCATCTTTCGAAGTAAAAAGCACTGGCTTGAAACCAAATGGCGTGTTGGACAGGTCAAGGTAAAGTCAATGCAGGCTAAAAGTTTAAAATAACTAAAATAAAATATGTACAAAGAACAAAACCAGATCTTGTTATAAAAAACATAAGAAGATTCTTTTAGCTTGAAAAAACAACAAATTCTAGAACTAAATATTCCTTGAGCCCAAGCTGACTTAGAAACATAATATTCAAATAATTTATACAAAGGATATGTCAGCTACGATGCTTCATCAGCGATATTTCGGCCCTTCTTGGCAAGGGTCCTCGTCAGGCTGTCAATCTTCAGGGTCAACGTCGGGGAAGGAAACAAACCGGTTTAGCTGACGTATCCGTTGTAAACATTATTTGAATATATAATTCTACAACTGTCTATGACACTTGAAAAAGTCAAACTCATCGCTGAAGGCGCATGAACAGATATTGGGACGAAGCTATTCCGGTACCGCTCAGTGAGAATGGAGAGGGGATATTTATCCTACGCTTATTTATTATACTCCATGATTATTTCAAAACATGGCAAATATGATGAAATATGTATGCTGTCAAATCCAGCGCGAATCACAAGCCGCAACAATCGGCTGACCAGCGATATATATTTTTCAAGGTTGAGTTAGAAGGGAGGAAATAAAGCTGGTGTTGTGTCTTAGAGCAGATTGTTCACCGCTTGGGAGGAGAAGAAAATATATTGGAAGTTCTTCCGAACATTCTGGTCATAACTTCTCCTGTTCAATGTGCGGAGATGAGAATCAAAGCATGGTACATGTCATTTGTAAATGTTAAGAATTAAGAAAGTTGAGGAATGAAGTGTTTGGAGAATGCGTGAGTGTGTTTGATGAAAAATGGCTGAGTAGTATGATTGGGATTCGCCAGTCTGAAAACGTGAGGAGGCTGGCAATATTCCTCAGTGTAACACCGAAAATTATGTCTATACTAGGTTACTAATGAAGTATGACTTGTTCCACTTTGTTATTTGTTTTTGTTTGTTTTGTTGCCCCTTTGAATTTTTGTGCAACAAAAATGAAAAATGGAGCGACAAGCTCCATTTAGTATGCCAAGCCCAGAGTGTGTGAAGAGCTACACTGTAAAAAAAAATCTTGCAGTATTTGCTACTGGGATTAACCTTGTCTTTCTTGAGATAAGAATATCCCTAATTCGGATTAATTTTATCCCAATAGAGATAAGATTAATCCTAGTAGCAAATACTGCATCCTTATTCGGAGAAACTTTTTACAGTATAGTCCAGAAAGCTGGCAGAAAGTCATAGCTGAACGTCACTACCTTGTCATACAGACTCATTCTGACCTCGCTGAGCTACCGAAGAGCTTACCGTTTGAAAGGACCATTCCAATGTCTAGGCCAGGATCGTCAGGGTTGTCTCTCCAGGTGATTCCGATCGGTCCTTCATGAACGTTCAGGTAATGACCAACGCCGTGTCCAGTTCCATGCAGGTAGTCAAGTCCAACGTCCCACAAAGCTTTCCGGGCAATGCTGTCTAAATGGTTCCCCTAAAAAACATCATCACTTAAGCGCCATACTGACGTCAAGACCGACTACAGTCAATCAATCAATCAGATTTACCCAATCAAAAAGCTAAGCTAGAAGAAGTAGTCGAAATCAGTTATTATTATTATTTATTTGAATCCTTCAAAGCTGAAGAGTAATGTATAAAAATAAATAACAATATGTCAATCAAACTCACAAACACTTACATACAAATAAACAGCTGACAGGTAAAAACAATTTAAATTTCCTTTTCTAGCTTTTAGCTATTCGGATTAAACGTGATTGATTGAAAAAAAAAAAAAAAAAAAAAAATTAGCATGCTAGATCTACAATGAAATACCAGGGAGAAAAACAAGGGGAAAGGAGAAAAAACTTAAGAGAAGCAGGTGAAAACTACGCCTTTAAGAGATCCTGAAGCCGCGTTACTTTGCCCTTGCCTTGGTCCTGTCAGCAAAATGCCATTTTATTTATCTGGCTTCAATGCAGTTTCATTTGCCTTTTCAGCTGGCATATCGGACGATTGGTCAGTGCCATGTCGGACAAGAACCGATGAATGATGACTTGATTTTAGGATCAAGTCTCGGTCCTGTCTCAGATAGATTTCTTGACTGCGTTATATTTGTGGTGTTTGTCTGCCGAGTCATTCATGTGACAGGATTAAATAAAACAGCATTAACCCTGGACAAGGCTTAGACGCGGCTTGAGCAATGATCAACGTAATCACTGAAACCCGGGCGCATATAAGGGCACTAGGTTACGCTTACTCGATTTGCTTATTTCCAAGTGGAGCCATTTTGTTATCTCTGCAGCTGCCCGGTTGGAAATGCCTGCACGCCATGTGGACTGAAGACGCAAGTTCTGCTAAGGAGTAAAGGCTCGCTCACATCCGCATCCACATAATACTACTATCAGCCTTGGAGTACAAGTATTTTTCTTTATGCTTTATGTTCATATGCTCCAAAATAGTCAATCAGAAACAGCAAACTAAGAACTAGTTCAGCCAAGTGCTTCAGCTTTATTTTGACATGGGACGTCAAATTAAATCCTCCTATTCGGTCGCATATGCATTTTTGTGCACATTAAGTTTCATTTTTCCAAGAACGACTATTTGTCCCAACTCTAGTAGGGGCCCTTCACAGGAGTCTTTGAGTCGACAATAAACTATTCTTTGTACCGTGATCTTTCCAGCTTTGAAGTGAAAAAAAAGAAAAGACCAAGAGTATTATTATTCAAGCTGCTTGAATGGATCTTCCTGGTAAGCAGACTCCGAAGCCCTACTTGGGTTTCAGGTTTATTTTGACAGAGGAAGTCAACTTAAATTCTTGTAGTTTCTGGTGGCCAACTTCGGAATGATCTTGTAATTCTTTGATGCCGCAACGTGGTAGCTTCCTGGTTCCCCAACAGTTTGTCATTTCTTACTTACCTTGATCTTCACAGGAAAATTGGCAGTTCTGAGGCTGATCTGTCCTTTCAAAACACGAGTGAAGCACTCCTTCTGGTAGTCAGATGGTACACCCATGTGAACCGTCCGGGTAACGTCGGTGGTGCCATCCCTAGAACAAGCGAGCTTACTATTATGAGCACTACCAGGGACTCATAATACTAGTAGAACGCTCGTCTCTCCTTTCTGGGAACGCAACCTTGCTCCACTTAAGCATTGATGTTGCTTGCTGTTTCTGAAACCTCTGTATTATCACGTCTCTGCAGTGTTTGATACACTCCTGATGGTGCTGTCAGGTGCGTCACGTATTGGCCATCATCACAGCCAGTCGGTAAAAAATAACAGAGTCGGCGCGAAACGCCTCGATTTTTCTTAAAAACATTCGATTTTTTTTCTTGGAAACGTTCGATTTTTTCTTAAAAACAGGTCTTTCACGATGAAAAGAATTCCGGTCTACTTGAAAGGAATCTCGGCGGCGGCGGTGGTAAAAAGACTAAATAAGCAGTCACCAGTACTGATGTCATAAATGCTCTCGAAATATTTTTGTATTGGCTATAAGTGAATTTATTTTTGTCAGATTTTCTGGTTTGAAGAATTTATTGTTTTCCCTCTGCGTGTAAACATAATCTTGTCATCAAGATCGGATTCTGTTTAAGTTTTTCTATATTTGTAAACGCTGCAGTAGAATAAACGAGTCGGATTCCGATAGTTAAAAATATTTTCATCAATCATTTTTCTAGCTTAAGCCTGACCAGGAACCTTGCCAAGAAGGGCATAAATATCGCTAGATTAAAATTCAGCTGACTGCGCAGTCAAATACGATTCGCAGTCAGCTTTGGCTGAAACAATACTTGTGCTAGTTCCAAATACACCAAGACCAAAGGTTTCGATGGGATCCCAAAAATCTAACATTTGATTCAAACGATTGGGTCATGTCTTCGCCATTCAGTCTTCGTCAGATTCCTTGAATATTTTTACTGTTAAAAATAAAGTTCAAAAATGGATTCAGCCTGTCTCCTTGCCCTGATACCGAATCTCTAATCGATTTCAGAAACAAGTTTGAGCTTCAACCAAATTTCCAGTATAGATGAACCATTTGTCCAGCAAGAATACCAAGTTCAGATATGGATTCAGCGGACCTCCTTACCCACTCAACGAATATCTTATTAGCTTATGAAACATACACGGTTTTGCCGTAAATTCGAAAACCCTCCTCTGCCTCTAAAGATAGGACTAAAGGACCCATCTACGAACTTGACCTGTACTCTACCAGTGAATCCTCATTGAATAACATCCTCGCTTGAACATTATATATCAACCCCTTCGACCTTCGATTACGCTAGATCTCTCCGACGTCACACAAAATAAACAAATGAATGCCGGCATCCACGCGCAGAGCTATAATAGTTTGAGAATAAAAGGGTAGAACTGCTATAGCGGAAAACTCGTCGACAAATTTTGTGCCCGGTTTTCGCCGGATTCCGGGTGAACTACTTGCCCGGCAAGAAAATAACTTTCATATTCGGATTTAGCATGTTTCCTTACCTAAATCATTTATCTCAATATCTTAAAAAAAAAAAAGAACTGTTTTGCCCCTTAATTTGAAACCCCTCCCCCACCCCTAAATATAGAGCTACAGTACACATCTTCGAAATTGACCTGTACTTTGACCCAAAGAGTCATCGCGCCGAATTTGAACAAAATATCTCAACCCCTTCGAGAGTTATCGTGCTAACAGACGGACAGACGGACAACTTTTGCGATGTCGTAGGTATCCCTCCACTTACGTCTTGGGATTCCAAAAAGCGTGTTTGCTGATACTATGATATCTGATACCACGGTCTGAAGTCGTTTCCGCAGTTATCGTGGCATCTGGGCAGTTACCGTGGTAAGTGATCGGGACATCTGTAAACTCATCTCACTTTCATCAATTTTTGTCAAATTGGTGAGAAAGAAGTTTGGATATCAGTTTTTCTTTTGGGATGTCTTCGAAAAGCGCAATTGCGGCAACTGCCGTTTTTGCAGAGCAACCATAGTATCAGATACCAAGGTAACTGCAAAAACGACTAATTGCAGGTTCAGATACCATGGTATCTGCAAAAACGCAACTAGTGCCAAGTCGATAAAACTAAGACAGGCTTACCCCACTCAGAACAGAAGTGACCTACTTGTACTGCGCTCCCGAATCGAGCAAGAACATATCCTCCCTAGTAACCTTCCTGTCAGTCTCGCTACTGGGTTTGTAATGGATCACAGCACCGTTAGGCCCTGAGCCAGCGATGACCTCGAAGCTTAGTCCCACGTAGTCTTCGTACGAGCTTCGGAAGTGTTCCGCCTTCTCCGCTGCAATCACTTCGGTGACGTCTCCACTGTCAACATTCTTCTCAAGCCAACTGAAGAACTCACAAAGAGCTGCACCATCTTTGATATGAGCGTTCGTCATGCCTAAAAGATTATCTGTTTAAAAATAGTAAATCAAAAAGGATGCTAGAAATCAGTTCCACCGGCATTTAACACAAGGACGGGATCACTTCTGTTAAATGTTGTCAATAAGACTTGTCTATCTTGTCGACAGGATAACAGTTCAAACTTGATAAAATAAATCCCTTTACGTCCATGACAACATTTTAACCAAGGGATCCGCATCCTTGTGTTACCTGTTATCAAATTTCTGGCAATAGAAGAACACAGGCTATTATAAACCTCCAGTGAGTCCCAGAACACCGCGAAAGTTCGCTTGACTGCGTTGGATATTATCGAAGCCCCTTCGAAAGTGGAAAAATTTTGAACTTCTGGAACCCAGTGCTGTTTAACGCTTTTGCTTGTAGAACATTGCTCGCTGAATGAATTATTGCTGTTAAAATCCCCAAGGTAATTTCACCGTAAATTTTTGGGAATTTTTGGTCTTTGTTTACGCGATTTGCATAAACTAAAAAGTTTTTGTCGTTGCTGTTTGTCCGACTGGAATTTGTCCCTATTCTTTGGGAATTAGTTTTTTGGTTTGTGAGACCAAAAGACGACATCTTTCTGGTTGTTTGTTGCTGCTGTCGATCCGTGTGGAATTTTGATTCCAGTTTTTGGAAATATTATTTTCTTTTTTCGCGATTTGCGTAAATTGAATTTTGAAATTTTTTCTGTTGGTTGTTTGCTGTTCACTTTGGAGTTTACCCTAACATTTGGGTTTTCTATTTGTTTGAGAAATTTCTGCAAACAAGATCCCTTTTGAATTTTCTTTTGTTGTTGGAAAATATATCGTCACCACGAGTAACAAGGTCCCAGTCCTCCAAGGTCAAGAAACAGAACCAATTGTCGGGGAGCTTGCATCATTCAAAAGCTAGCAAGCAAGGCCAGAATCCTTTCGGACAGGTTGGCTCTGCTAGAACCCCAATTCGGAAGTCACACCCAATCAAGAGGTCACCTCTTTCCACAGATGTTCCCCCTTTTGGTCGGTCCCATCCTTCTACAAATGTTCCTCCTTCTGGTCGGGCACCTCTTTCTACAGATGTTTCCACTTTTGGTCGAGTACCTGCTGATGATTCTGAGTCTGGTTCCTGTGTTTCACCAGTCCGTAGGAGAACGCTTAGACCGAGGACTTTTTCAGAGGAACTTGAACGTTTCCAGACCTCAGACGGTCGGTCAAATCTTCCCCTGCGAGTTCCCATTCTGAACGTCAGGAAGATGACACGACCAGGACTTTACTTGGTAATGACACCTTTAGGCCCAACAGTCGTTTGCAAAGGACGCCACCTTCTAGCATTCCGACGGTAATAACAGCAACAGCTCTAGCTTCAACGACCACCACAACAACAGTGGTAACTACATGTGCTCCACTTGGGAGGCATGATGGTTCAAGGGCTGAGCTTCGAACTACAACAACGACTGCACCCAGCAGACCTAAAAGGTTCGAATCCGAGTTAGTGGCTGACTGGTGTGGTACAAGTCATGATCAAAATGTCCCCCCACAGCCTACTTATCAAGAGGAATTAAGGCAGCGCCAGCTTCAGCAGCAACTTTCTCAGCAACAAATGTTTCAGCAACAAGTTCACCCACAACAGATGTATGGTCAACAGTATAGTCAGCAACAGAATAGGCAACATGCTGCTGGCAATGTATGTTTTCAAACAGATGACTGGGATTGCCAGAGAAATCGATACATTCCCAAATGGAGAGGCACAAGAGATGAAGTGTCTGATCCTAGGGAAGGAAGACGTGATTACAAGGAATCTGGGAAGCAGAGTAGGTCACAGGAAAGATTACTTCCTGCAGACCCCATCCCAGGTCTTTCAAGATTACAGAATCCAGCAGCAGACGTGCATTTTCAGCCAACTTTGCCACCAAGACGTGAGCTGAAATTTTCAAACAGCAAAGAAAGTCACAGCAATAAGCTACAGCAAGAGAAAAACATATCACACAAACGTACAGCCCCACACAACTCTTCGAGGTAAACTGCCCCAAATCGCTTCACCAAGGAAGCATCCAGCTTCACAAGGGAAGCAGGAATATGGCAGTCATAGAGGCAATCAAATTAGGATTAGCAGCCTATAAGAGCTTGCTACCACTGCAACGATCCCTCACACTTTGCTGCAAATTGCCCAGTAAGGAAGTATGTCGGAGAGACCCCCCTACGACGACAGATTTAAGAGTGGAGCGTCGCATTGACCCCTTCTTACAACCAATCAAGGGGTGGACAAGGAGCAAGAAGGGGTCATCGTGAGGAAAAAAGAACAGCCCTTGTCAGGGACCCCAAGAAGTCTCATAAAGTTTGCGGAAAACTAAATTGGAAAAGTGTCGAGATGGTCCTTGACTCAGGAAGCGACCTGACATATGTCCGAGCAGATCGCATAGATCCAGCAAGCATCAGTCGTAGTGACACAACATCAGCCCTGTGCTACCATGGCGATCGTCATCGGTACCCTTCAGCATGGGTGAAATTACAAACTGCAAAGCTGGGGTTCTCGAGAACCTGGCTACAGACGTCCTAGTAGGAAGTGACTTCGGTGGTTTGGGAAGTTTAATTACGATGAACGCCATTTCGATGGATAAGCGGTCTAACGCTTCGAACCGGCAAAAAGCAGCTTCACTGGGGAAGCAACGGCCGTCACCACAGACGATGGTGCCTTCGGCAAAGGACACTACTACTTCGTCGTCGACGATCATGCGTCCAGACGACCTGCAACAAGAGTAAAGAGAGCGAGGGAAACAGCAGGACTAAGGAATTATCATTCCTCCCTTCATGTCATAATGCTTTCTTTTTTCCCTAATCTTTCTTGTTCTCAGGATATGTTGCAGAATTTTGGAATTTTGGCCCAAAGCAGAGCAGTTTCCTCAGCTTCAAGCGGCGGACGCTACTCACTCAGAATCCCCTGGCATCTCACCGGACTTTCTACGACGAGGGTAAGGAAGCTCGGAAAGGCAGGGGAGGGAAACTGCTCGAAAGAATAGCAAGGAGGGAGATTTGCTTGAATTTCAGCATCTGCTCATTCCGACCCCCTGCAGGCAGAAAATCCTGGATCCGGCTCAGTGCAATGTTACTGATAGCCACATTGGTCAGGTAATGGCAGAAGTCTGTAAATCCTGCAAAGCCTGTTAATTATTCCTTATGAATTGGCCGTGTGGAAAAGCCCCAATGCGCTCAGCTTCAGGGAGCTACATCTTTAGGAGGGGGGGGGGGGAAGCCCTCGTCCCATCCAACAGCAGCTATAACTGAGCCGCTCATCAGATCGCGAAAGGTGGACGAGGACTCTTCGGAACCAGATGTCACCAGAACTTTAGTCTGTGGATCAGACTCCACCTGGAAATTTGACGTGGTAACCAGAAAGAAGTATAAGCCCCTGAGCCCGTACTGCGTTGTGAATGGCTGAGTTTGATTTTTATTTTGTTTCTGCGTTTGCTTCCCGGAGTGATCCTTTAAGTCTTGTTAAAGGAGAAAGAATGCATAGTATGTCTGTTTGACTGGAATGTTTTCAGAGCTTGGTTGACATGGAATGTTGATCGAGCTTAACGAACTTTGCTTACTTTGGATGGCTGTTGCTCTACACGATTTGATCCAGCGTTCATTTTTTGAAAATCACCATGCGAAATTGGGGGAGTTTACGAGCAGTTGTGCGGTTTTCGCCTTCTACTCAAATACCTCACTAACCCAATAATTTTTTGACCAAATCATTTAATGAAGACTTATTCGTTCAGGTCATAATTATTCATCCAGCTAGATGGCCTATCGAGCAAACGATGAGGCACAGCCCAAGCCTCAGTGGAGCCCAAATGGCCACCGTCCAAAGAAGCATCTCTTCAGCTCGGTCGTGTGACGTCCCGTAAGTCCATGCCAAGGACCAGACTCTCATGGTCTGCGAAGCTTTCGACGAAGTCGTCTTCTCCGAAGTTGTCGTCGTCCACAAAGACTCCGCCGATGTCGTCACCGCCAGAAGGGACCCGTCGTCGCCGTCAACGTCCCCGCCATTGCAGCCGTCGAGGACTCTGCCTCCGTCAGTTTCTGAACAGGTGAAGTGCAGGCCTCAGTGACCACATGTCCTGAGACCCTGAACCTCTACCAGTCAAAGTGTAAATACGGTCTTTCGTCGTCTTGGATGCCATTTAAAGGCTGTGAGCCTATGTGATTAAATTTATGATCTCCATTGATCAGTTGAAATTTGGCGAATCAAGAAAAAAATTAAGTCAGTGAACATTTTCGGACTTAATTCAACCAAAGGGAAAAACAACAAAACATTTAACCATCCGCGGACGCCAGTGAAGAACTCTCCTTTGTGATTCCAGTGTTGGCTCAGTGCATTTGAGCTTCAATGGAAATGCCCTTAAAGGAGATGGTTCACCTATGTATAATTTTTTTTTAAACCGTTTAGTGTTTTTTGTTTTACCCCATGGTCGGGAATTGAGGGGGGGGGGGGGTAGTGTTATGCCTTGAGGGCCATATCATATTCTGTTATCATTCACAACCAAGGTGTAAACACATACGCCATCTAGGCAGGCAATAAGTTCAGATTATTGCTGATAGATGACGTATGTCTCTATGTCTTGGTGACCTGGAAGAAAACGGTCGATCATCAATATCATTACTTGATTACTTCCGTAGCGATGGCAACTTAACATCTTGTTGACCAAGGAGACCTTTTTGTAAATACTACTGAGAAGTATACGTTTATTTTATTGAGAGAGAAAGAGAAGAGTGCGTCTTAGCCCTAGGCTACCTACGACATCCCTACCCCTCGCTTTGTTGATTGGTTTTGAGAGTGGAACCTAAGGTCAGGTCAGCCGGTCTTCAGATTTCTACGCTATCAACCAGGTCCCAGTGACCCTATTCAAGACCTAGCCTTATCCACCACCCTCGAAACCACATCAGTCGGATTCGCCCGTGGCATGATATCCTGCTGGAAAATAGAAAAATCGTTCCAGCCTTGGCGGAAAAAAGCAAGAATTCGTGACGTCATGCATAGTAACAACGGTAAGTAGGGTGGAACACGCTAATAACAAAAATGTAGAAGAAAGCATAACTCAACATACTGATTTTTAACTGATTAAACATTCAACAAGTTAAAGCACAGCTCTTACTAGAAATAGCTTTTCACGATAACTGGTTCGGGAGTAGTATTTTTCAGAAATGATCATAATTGCCTCGTGAAATTAGTGATTCTCTTGTTAACGCTTGCCGACTCCGGCCGCGCTTCGCAAAAAAAAGAATTATCGCGAAAACATAAAACAAATCCGTGCCGTGGTTAAACGCTGAGAAATCATAACGAACCAAGACACCTCCCTCCACGAGTGCCGTCCGCAGTGACAAAATCAGGTTTGGCAGCGCCTGTTCTCTGACGCATCACTACAAAACGAAGTTATTGTCTGGCAACCCAGGGAAATCTCGAAAAGCAAAAAAGAAATCAGATAAAGCGGTTCACAAGCATTTGATAAAGAGGAGATCTCAGAGGTAGGTAGACCACGTAAATCGCCACTGGGTGTGTGAAAACCGTGAAAAGAAAGAGGGGTCGACCTTTAAAAATCGCAGCATGCCTCCTCAACCTACCTAGGACCCATCTTGGCTATCGCGGAGACCGTTTCCAGACAGCGGTAAAGAAAGAAAAATGGAGATTTTACAGACAAATTTATAGGAGCCATTTACCTTCAAGTTCAATCGGATTCTTCACTAGTTTCATCAGAGCAATAGGTGATACTGCAGCTATCCGTCTCTCAACTGGGATGATACTGGCAATGGCATAGTTGCACGTTGAGCTGACCCAAAACTTCCCTTCCGACGCAATAGAAACCTGAGGAAATATTTTGTTTAGCGGATGGTTTTTGTGGGCTGGAAAGCAAAGCCCGGGTCACTTCCCGTTGGTTTTCGCGCTACTGTGGAAAGCTGCTCAGCTTACGTAGTAATTTTCACGCTCCGAAAACCGTTGGTTTTGGGTCTCTCGAAAACCGGACCCAGCAACCCGGACAACTGTGTCCACTGTCGGTAAACCTTACTGAAACGTGAAGGCAGACGCTTTCTACGCTCATCGGATAATTATAACTGTACAAAATTTATTAGAATGACCCCAGACCGGTTTCTTCTCAGGTTCGGAGCCCCATTTTCGAATCGCCTGCGGTTTTCGAGCTCCGGAAACCGCTGCAGCTTTCCGTTGCAAAACTTCCCTATGGATGCGATGAAGAAGGATTTTTAGCAAGCTTGTTTTCAAATATCCTACGGTTTCTTAGCTCTGGAAACCGCTGCAGCTTTAGCTGCAAAATTTCCCTTTCGATGCAATGAAGAGGGGTTTTCGCGAGCTTTCATCACTTCCTGTTGGTTTTTGCGCTGATTTGGAAGGCTGCTGAACTTCCAGCAGCGGTTTTGGATCTCTCAAAAACCGGACCCCGCAACCCGGACAACTGTTAAGCATTACTAAGACGTGAAGGCAGGAACTCCTTACGATTATCTGATAATTATAAACCCAACAAAAATTAGTAAAATGACTCCGGACCCATTTCTTCTCAGGTCTCCGGACCCATTTCTTCTCAGGTTCGAAGTCCGGTTTTCAAATCGCACCCGGTTTTCGAGCTCTGGAAACCGCTGCAATTTTTCACTGCAATACTTCCCTTAGGATGCAACAGAAACCTGAGAAACTTTACAGTTTAAAGAAGGGTTGGGCTCAAATCCTTCCCTTTGTTTCAGAGATTTTAATTTTAGTAGTGGCGTTTTGGAAATTAGCTACAAAATTCTTCCTACGATATTAACATTGATGGTTTGATGGCTTGTCCTGTCCATTGAGTATTGACAGTTCCTTGGTTCCTTGGTCTTTTTGTTTGTTTATTTTTTTTTAGTGCGGAGGTTACTTGCTAGGTGTCCCCTTTCCTGGGACCGGATGGCGGCTGTTATATTATATTGTATACAGTTATGTATGACCATGATTAAGTTGTACTATTTATTTTTCTCTTCTAGCCATCGAGGCTCCTCTCTGCCATGACGCTATGTAAAAGTACTTGTTTTCATTTTTTGAACTTAAATGAACCTGAACCTGAACATTGAACTTTGCCGTTTCCAAGATGCTTTCAGAGCTTTGTTGAAAACTTTGACGAGGTCGAGTATGTAATGGTGCACTTTTCCTTTTGTTTTGCGTTCCACGTCTTTGTCTAAGTTTATAGTTAAGGTTATTTTTTATTTTATTTATTTATTCATCACCCGTCATTTCAAGAAGAAAAAGACGGAGTAAAAAAACGAAAAGAGAAACAAAACAAAAGGAAAACGTAACACTTTCATAGGAAAAAAAATGACAATTACTAACTGAAACTCTCTGACTGACCAACAACTGAACACGATTACATACATATACACTTAGATTTTGACACAATTTTGCTTCACGGGTGGGACTGGATTTTTGAGTTATACTTGCTAATCAAGCTACAAATAGCAAGCTCAGGGTCTCTTATGTAATATATTTTCGTTATTCGTTATTTTTTGTCCAAGGGGGAAAGTATATGGAGAATAGTAATAGAAGTTAGATTATTTTTGATGGTACAAAACGGATAAGTCAGCTACATTTAATTAGAGCTATATTTCGGTACGAAATATATTTCATTTACCAGCTTGAGCGGATTGAGTCTGAAGAGGACCCTTGCCAAGAAGGACCGAAATATAGCTCTAATTAAATGTAGCTGACTTATCCGTTTTGCACCGTCAAATATGATTCGCAGTCAGCTTGGGCTGAAGGAACATCTAGAAGCTAGATTGTTCTAAATGTGCAGTTACATTGTCTCTAAATCGGCAATGAGCTTTGTTTCTAGTTAAGAAGCCCTAAACTGGCCATCTTATTATAGCTTTAAAAAAAAAAAATTTCGCCCCTTAATTTGAACCCCCACCCCTAAATGTACACTACAGAGCTCATCTACGAACTGGCCCTTTCTCTTGACCCAAAGAACCCTCACACCAGGTTTCATCAAAATATCTCATTCCCTTCGAGAGTTATCGTGCTCACAGACGGACGGACAGACGAACAACTAATGCGATGTCATAGGTATCCCTCCACTTACGTTTTCGGATCCCAAAAAGCAATACTTCCATGCGGCTATGGAGCTTCACTGCGTAGCTTAATGGCTCTTAGCTTCAGCTCTCTCTCTAGACAATCACATGCCTTGGTTATAACCCTTTCCGTCGTGCCTATTCAGGATTTAAGGAAAAAATAAAACTTATATAGTTAGAATAAGAATAGTATAGTTCAGAATACGCGTGTTTATTTGCCGGGATAAGGCCACCTTGTGTTCGGTTGGCTGTTATATAAATAAAAGAAGGAAGAGAGTCCTTAAAAGGAACGATGATCAAAAAAGAAAACTTCTTGCCTTTTCTCTCAGGAAATCTTGCACTTCTTCATATGGGTGAAGGACCACAGAAACATCCTCTGGCAAACCTTCGCCTTCCGAGTCTTCCATAGCGTTTTCAGCAAAGCCTGGCTCTAAGCCCAGGTGCTGACGGACTGAGACTGTGACCTTGCTCGGATCGGTGAAAAGGTCGACGGTACCGTTCACATCGACGGTAGCCCATGCAAAGAACACTGGGCAGAACGGAATGTCAGATCCACGGAGATTGAGAAGCCCTGCAAACGACACGTGTTAATAAATGCGCTTACGCTTAACTCACGGAAAGATCGTCCGTCAGATGGCCGCTACTTCACTGTCAATGTCAAGAACTACATACCGCGCATGCGGGATCTCGGGAACTAAAGTCCATAAAACAGAAACAAAACTAATGCGTGGAGCAATAAATAAAGAGAATCACTGAAGAATCTGGTTCAGGTGGCCTGTGAAACGAACGTGGATCATCATACCCATTACGTGAGATAGCTGAGATGGTTAACGATAAGCTAAAAAACCAAGAGATTCAACAGTGTAGTACGAATTCATCTTCTTGAACTGTTACGTCTTCACTGAAGAAGGCATGGTGGGGGGGGGGGGGAGGATCAGTTTTTGGGATCCCAAAACATAAGTGGAGGGATACCTTTGACTTCGTAAAAGTTGTCCGTCTGTGAGCACGCTAACTCTCGAAGGGAATGAGATATTTTTATGAAACTTGGTGTGGTACTCTTTGAGTAAAGGGACAGGTCGAGTTCGTAGATGGGCTCTGTAGCCCAACATTTAGTCAAACTGAGGGGCGTACATAGCTTTTTTTTAACAGCTTATGAGAAAGACATGCTGAAAAGGAATATGAAAACCATTTTCTCGCCGGACAAGTGGCTCACCCGAAATCCGGCCCAAACCGAAAAGTTTGTTAAACGTAAAAGTTTCATTTGTTGATTAGATGTTCGATTTATGGATAAGAAGAAATGCTGAACATTTATATTAAAATAATTTTTCCGTCGGACAAGTACTTCGCCCGGAATACGGTCGAAACTGGAAAATTTGTCAAAAGTAAAAGGTTTTATCTGAAGTTTATTAGATGTTCGGTTTAGGGGTACGAAGACATGCTGAATCCGCATTTGACAATCATTTTCTATCCGGACATACGAATCCAGCTGAAACCGGAACATTCGGTATAAATACAAGTTCTATAGGAAGTTGATTAGAGGCTCGACTTAGTGGTAAGGGAGGCATGCTGAATCCTATAAAGATTATTTTTTCGTCGGAATCTGGCCAAAACCTGAAAATTTGTTGAAAGTTAAAGTTTTATCTGAAGTTGTTTAGATGGTCGATATAGGGGTAAGAATATACGCTTAATTAGTTTCTGAGCTTTAGTTTTTGCCGGACAAGTAGTTTGCCCAGAATCCAGTCGAAACCGGAGATTCGGCAGAAGTAAGGCAGGAAGTTTTGATAAATTTCGTCAAAGTAGATATGACGTATAGCCTAAGGGTAAATCCACACATGCTGAATCCATATCTGAACTTGGTTTTCTCAGACGATTAGCCATTGGCCTGATTCTGTTTCTAAAAGCTTAATAGTAAAAATGTTCAAGGAGTCTGGCGAAGACCGCAGGATATCTAAAAGGCCAAATTGTCTGGATCAAATATTAAAATTTTGGGGATCCCATCGAAACCCTTGGTCTTTCCCTATAAACTTGTTTAAAGCGGGCCAAGATTGGATGGTAAGTTTACAGGCGGATTCTCTCTCATTGGGGGAAGGAAGAAAGTTTATAGGGGAAGTTCAGTGAGATTTTGTCCTTACTTTTGCCCCATGTGCTGTTCACAAGGGGAGGATAGTTTTCATTTAGTAGGTCGCTGCGTCGAGATAAAAACATTGCGAATAGAGATTTGTGGGCGAGACATTATGGGGAGGAGGATTTGGTTAGTATTATAGAAGACTTCGTCGGCTCGGGAGTCCTCAGGTGAGCAACAGAGCATCGTGAGGTTTTTTCGAGTTAGGATTTATCCTTTTGGTGCTTCAATACAGTTTCAAGGAGTCAATATTTTTTGTATTTATATCTTTCCCGCCATGGCCCCACTAGCTTTCTAGGAATAAATTCGTTCATTCATGTAACACAGGGCAAAACAAAATAAAACATTGCCCCTTACCCTAACTGGACAAATATTTCTATACCAAAGGTGAGAGATTGTTGTAACATTTCGAAACTTCAACGATAAGCTTGGGGTTTGTTGATTTCAGGATACACGAGAGGCAACATCTTGCCAGCCCCCCAAAAACTTTTAACCCTCAAATGCGACAGCCCCTAGCCTTTATTTCGGTAGAGTTAAGTACGAGGTAAAGTATAATTTTATTAGGAAAAAGCCAAAACCTGTGTCTACTTTCATGCAGGTTGAGATGGAGATAGCACCTTCTGGTAATTACAGCTTCTGGTAGGTGGTTTGGACATGAGTATATCTCTATTAACAAGACAAAAGGATTCGATGGGATCCCAAAGATTTAATATTTGATAATAATGCATAGATGATCAAAATACATAATATTTGATCCAGAAATTGGGTCTTACGTCTTCGCCAGACTTCTTGACCATTTTATTATTGAAATTTAGGAACAGGTTAAGGCCCAATAGCTAATCATCTGAGAAAACCCGAGTTCTGATATGGTTTCAGCATGTGTTTACCCCCGTCATATTTATCAGTCATAGATATTTTGATGAAACTGATCGAAACTTCCTGCCTTTACTTCTGCCAAATTTCCCGTTGCGGCCGAATTACGGAATTACTAGTTCGGCAAAAAAATAGAGCTCAAAAACGAATTCAGCGTATCTCCTTACCCATATCGTATCTCCAATATTTTCGTCATTTACTCCGCCTTTTCAAAATGGCGGGTCATAAATAAATTACTTACTTACTTACTTACTTATATATCGAACATCTAATCAACTTCATATACAACTTCAACTCATAAAAAAATTTCCGATTTCAGCCGGTTTCCGGGTGAACTACATGTCCGATTAAAAACGATTGCCATATTCGGATTCAGCATCTCTTCTTGCCTCTACATCGGAAATCTAATCAACTGCAAATAGTAAGTAAGTAAGTAAGTAATTTATTTATAACCCGCCGTTTTCAAGAAAGCGGAGTAAATGAAGAAAGTAAATAAAACACATAAACATACACAAAAAGACACTTAATTTCAATCGTCGGCCAGGAAGCGGTGTAGAAGGTCGTGCGCTGGTTGGGTTCTGTTGTCAATTATTTTGTATAGCGACGAAGAAACATCCAAAAGGGTAACACTTGCATCTTGAATTTTGAACTTCTCCGTCAAAGTATGGTTATGGCATAATTTCGACAAGTGGAGCAGGTGCTTTGCATATTTAAAATAACATGATCTCATCTTTTTTATCTCCTTCTTTCGCAGAACATGAGTGACACCAGAACGAAATAGTATAGAAGGAGCGCAGAAGCTGCTGTACAAATTTCCCAAAGCTTTACGATTATAGCGCCCCCGTTTGGGGACGATGCCCCATAGGCGGTACCGATTGATCTAGAAACTTCTTGAACAACCGACGAGCAAAATTTTGACAACGAGGATTTGAATGTTATGCCAAGCCATCGTAGAGATTCTGTTGATCTGACGACGAACGATCCAAGAGAGATAGAAGCTTTAGCATTCAAACGATTTGACGAAGGGTTGAAATGCAGGTACTCACATTTTGAGAGGTTAACTTCAAGACCGATTTTGAGAAGTTCCGACGACAGCTTACAGACATTTTTGGTGAGTGTGGATCGGGTACGGCTTACTAAGAGCAAGTCGTCCACGTAAGCTATGTAGCTGAAGGCGTGGTCTTTATAAAAGTAAGCAGGATGCAAAGAATCAAGACAAGAAAATATGGCCGATTTGAAGATGTAGGGAGATAAGACTCCCCTTTGACGAACACCAGTTCGGACTGGAATAATCTCTGACAAGCTACCTTGCCATTTGAACCTTACTGAAGAATGACCATACCAAAATTTTAACAGATAGACAACAGACAGATTCACGCCAGAAGTAATGAGAGAAAATAGAGCCTGAGAGTGCGTTATATTGTCAAAAGCACCAGCTATGTCTATAGAACATATATGTATAGCAGACTTGTCGCGGGTAGCCTGTTTCATCATTTTTGTCAATATGTGATGAGCGTGCGCACAACTGGCGCTCGAACGGAATCCAAACTGCATTGAACCAAAGCAACATTTTTCAACTATTTCCGGAAGAAGGACGTATTCCAGGATTTTGCTTATGGTACAAGAAACTGTAATTGGCCGATAGCTTTTGCAAAGGTCCGCGTCTTTCCCTCGCTTAATCACCGATGTTACAGTACCCAAGAGGAAACTATTCGGAACCAAACCCTGGCATAAACAAATTTGAAAAAAAATCGGCTGGACACTCAATTTTGAAAAAATCGGCACTAAGGCCATCAGAATCTGTAAAACCAATTCTTCTTAATTTTCGGAAAGCAATTTCGATGGAAGAACAAGTAACGGGAAGAACAGAAGGTTGAAATATCTTCCTTGGTAGGTAGTTAAGAAGTAAATTTTCAAAGTGCTTCTGAATCTGGTTTTTGCAAAAAAATAATACTTTTGCTTTTAACAAATTATCCGATTTTGGTCGGATACCGGGCGCACTACTTGTCCGGGTAGAAAATGATTTTTACGGAAGTGTTCAGCATGCCTTCTTACCCCTAAACCGAATATCTAATCAACTCCAAATAAAACTTTTACTTTTAACAAACTTTCTGGTCTTGGCTAGATTCTGGGCGAACCACTTGTCCGGCGAGAAAATGGTTTTCATAATCGTTTAGACGTCTTCTTACCACTTAAACTATCTCATTAGCTGTTTAAAAATATTTTGTTTTCCCCTTCATTTGAACCCTCACCCTCAAATGTAGGGCTACAGAGCCCATCAAATTCCCTTGAATCAAAGATTCCTCACCCCAAGTTTCATCAAAATATCTCATTCCCTTCCGAGATTTATCGTGCTCACAGACGGAGAACTTCGCGATGTCATGGGTATCCCTCCAGTTACGTTTTGGCCCCCCCCCCCCCCCTTTGCATCCGTGTCATTCAAATTAGGTATAACTAATCATCTGGTAAGGGTCTCTACAAGGACAGTTAGATATCACTTCAGAAATTAGTTAAGAGTCGGGCCAATCTTGGCAAATTTATTACTTTATGACACTCAGAATCTGGACATTTCAGAACGATGTACGATGGGCAATCTCGGTAGTGAAAATAGGCTTCAACATTCTAGAAAACACGGATTTTCTTCTCCGTCGATTGGTACCTTTCATTAAAATTAATTGCTCGCATACTATCTCTATTTCCTAAACGTCAACCTTCGAGCAGATTATCTAGTCAAAGACACATGATCCCGTCTTATCTCAGATCCTGTCTCCAACTCCAGAATTTAAAACAAAACTGCAAATAGCCTATGGGCAAGCTTAGGCCTATCAGCAGCTTTTTAGGCGTAATCTTGGTGAAAAAAATAAAATAGACCTCACATGCGATTTCATCCAGAGATGTAATAACCAGAGTAGAGGAACGATTTTCTCTCATCCGAGCAATGGCCTCTCCAACTTTGCTTCTCCATGAACGACCTAACGAGAAATCACAGTTAGCAACAGAAAGGATTAACTATATGTTTTATAGTAGACCTTCAGGGTCTAGCTTAGTCCTCGCAAAGCATCCTTGATTTGGATATGAATGAATGAATGATATATTTGCATATTAAAGCCATCACGCCATCATGCAACAAAAACGGTACAATCTTACATACATACACACTCGTTAACAGTTTTAACGTGCTCTCAATAGTTTATTTACACTATAAACACAACTTCTCCATCAAAATAAATTTTTCCTGTCTATAAAGCTAGCTTGAGGAACTTCCCAACCTTTCTTATATCTTTAAAATCTTTGCTTCCATCATTTTTATAATCCATTTCTTATCTATTCCCCCCTTCCCCCCCCCCAAAAAAAAAAATCTCCTCTCTTAGTCCCTGTAACTCTCTACATCCTCATTCATTTCTCCACACATATGGCAGAAGTAGTAAGGACATGATCTTTCCTCTTTTTTCTCTCACATACATTCTTCTTGCACCGAGCGGTAACCCATCAACCCTCATACTTATTATCAAACCCAAAATCTAGGACACATGATCCTTGTACCTTCCGGTTTAAGTGAACCAGTACGAACATCGAGTCCAATAACTCTTTAACTCGCAGCTCTTACTAGAAATGATCTTTTAATGATGGAATGGCTCAGAAGTATCTTTTTCTAAAATAGTTACTTTCCATGTGAAATCAGCGAATTTGTTGTTAGCGCTTGTGTGTGTGTTAGCGGAAAGTATTTGAAAACTGAACGCGCCGTGGTTAAAACGTTCTCATGTCCTTGTTTGTGAAAGAACTGTCGGCCGGGCCCTGACATTTTCGGGAAGTTCGCGTTGCGTGGCTGGTAAAAATCGGCTTGGCTGAATAAGCGCTAAAATGTCACAGATACAAAACCAAACAGTGGTGAAAGGCGGGGATTGCATTAGCTTATATGTCCATAAGGGAGCTAGATATAATGCAAAAGGTAGAACGAGCAAGAGCCTTTAGCCACGACCACACTACTTACTGAAAAGAAGCTTACAAGCAGTTTTTCAGTTCAGTTTTATTCATAAACAAGAGCTACGAGCTCATATGGCACTTGTTACGAGTAGGCACGGCTCGGTTATGTCAATGATATATCTAGTGTTTGCTAGGTGTCTTCCCACCAAGTTTCATCTCGATCCCTCCACTCATAGCGTTTTCCAATATTTCCGGTTCTCCCCTCCAGCTCCCCCCAAAAGTCACCGGATCCGGTCCGGATTTTAAGTGGGTCGTCTGAGGCATGAGGTCTTTCCAAATATCAAGTTTCATCGAGATCCGGTCACCCGTTCAAAAGTTATAAATACCTCAAGATTCCGGATTCCCCCTCCCTCCACTCCCCCGACAGTGCCCGAATCGGCTCGGTTATGTCAATGATGTATCTAGTGTTTGCTAGGTGTCTTCCCACCAAGTTTCATCTCGATCCCTCCACTCATAGTGTTTCCAAAGATTTCCGGTTGCCCCCTCCAGCTCCCCCCAAAAGTCACCGGATCCGGTCCAGATTTTAAGTGGGTCGTCTGAGGGATGAGGTCTTTCCAAATATCAAATTCCATCGAGATCCGATCACCCGTTCAATAGTTATAAATACCTCAAGATTCCGGATTCCCCCTCCCTCTACTCCCCCCACAGTACCCGAATCGGCTCGGTTATGTCAATGATGTATCTAGTGTTTGCTAGGTGTCTTCCCACCAAGTTTCATCTCGATCCCTCCCCTCATAGCGTTTCCCAAGATTTCCGGTTGCCCCCTCCAGCTCCCCCCAAAAGTCACCGGATCCGGTCCAGATTTTGAGTGGGTCGTCTGAGGGATGAGGTCTTTCCAAATATCAAGTTCCATCGAGATCCGATCCCCCGTTCAAAAGTTATAAATACCTCAAGATTCCGGATTCCCCCTCCCTCTACTCCCCCCACAGTGCCCGAATCGGCTCGGTTATGTCAACGATGTATCTAGTGTTTGCTAGGTGTCTTCCCACCAAGTTTCATCTCGATCCCTCCACTCATAGCGTTTCCCAAGATTTCCGGTTGCCCCCTCCAGCTCCCCCCAAAAGTCACCGGATCCGGTCCAGATTTTAAGTGGGTCGTCTGAGGGATGAGGTCTTTCCAAATATCAAGTTCCATCGAGATCCGATCACCCGTTCAAAAGTTATAAATACCTCAAGATTCCGGATTCCCCCTCCCTCTACTCCCCCCACAGTACCCGAATCGGCTCGGTTATGTCAATGATGTATCTAGTGTTTGCTAGGTGTCTTCCCACCAAGTTTCATCTCGATCCCTCCACTCATAGCGTTTCCCAAGATTTCCGGTTGCCCCCTCCAGCTCCCCCCAAAAGTCACCGGATCCGGTCCTGATTTTAAGTAGGTCGTCTGAGGCATGAGGTCTTTCCAAATATCAAGTTCCATCGAGATCCGATCACCCATTCAAAAGTTATAAATACCTCAAGATTCCGGATTCCCCCTCCCTCCACTCCCCCCCACAGTGCCCGAATCGGCTCGGTTATCAACGATGTATCTAGTGTTTGCTAGGTGTCTTCCCACCAAGTTTCATCTCGATCCCTCCACTCATAGCGTTTCCCAAGATTTCCGGTTGCCCCCTCCAGCTCCCCCCAAAAGTCACCGGATCCGGTCCGGATTTTAAGTGGGTCGTCTGAGGCATGAGGTCGTTCCAAATATCAAGTTTCATCGAGATCAGATCACCCGTTCAAAAGTTAAAAATACCTCAAGATTCCGGATTCCCCCTCCCTCCACTCCCCCCACGGTGCTCGGATCGGGGAAGTGACTATTTCCAACTTAATCATTTGGGGTCCCTGATATGCCTGCCATGTTTTATCATCCTAGCTTATGTGGAAGTGCCCGAACTAGCAAAACCTGGACAGACCGACAGACCGACGGACGGACAGAAATTGCGATCGCTATATGGCACTTGGCCGAAGGGCAAGTGCCATAAAAAATAATATACACCAGTAACTCTTTACGGCCCGACCATAAGGCATAACATAAGGCCTGGCAATCGGTGGGGCTTATTCTTTATTCATAGGGTCTTAAGGGAAACAAACCAAACAAATAAAATAAAAAAAAGGAGAAGGATACTTACCTGAGAATCTGATTTCGAGCGGCACAATCGGTGCTTGTGGCTCTGGCGGCTGGTCATCCCAAATGAGGTCTACCAGATTCGTCGGAACCCCGACAAGCTCTTGTCCATAGCTCTCTAACTTTTTTCTCAGTGAGTCGAACTGCGACAACGTGACAAGCATGGGATCAACACCCACTCTTGCTCCGGCGGGTAGGTTCTTCCCAATCCAATCTGCCTCGGTCGGGGTCGAAGGGATTCCTGTAACAGGTTAATCATGCGGACAAAGAGTCAGGATTTCTCCGGGGATTTTTTGCCCTCTCATAGGTCGTGGACAACAAAGTTTAAAAAAAAAAAAAAAATTCCGTACGAAACTGATGTATGCTCAAAATCCATGAAGGAAATCTACGATCTACTCCGTTCGACTATGGCACAATGTGCACTTCTCTGCTAAAGGTATTTGGATTCCTGACATCGTGAATCCTTTAAAACCCCGTTTCGCCTCTTTTCCAGCCTCACCGCAACCCCCCTGCTTTTGACGAAAAACACGGAGAAAACTTGGAAGGGAGGCAACAATTGCAACATGCGAGTTGCAGGGTCGTCACCAACCAAAATGTGTTTTGGGGGCAAGGTGTTTACCGACTGGCTGGCCATTTCTAACGACTGTTGTTCAGAAAAATCTACTGTTTTTACGAAACAACAAGAGCTACGAGCTCCTATGGAACGTGTTACGTGTATGAGTATGTGCTGCAAGAAAGTAGATGAGAAAGTCACAAAATCCCCCCTTCAACCACTCCAGGTTCGGACCTAGGAATAGGAGATCAGAGTTTTACCTGCCCCACCGTGAACGCCCAGAAGACGAAGAGAGTTACGCCTGCCATTAATTGGATTTACCCCTCCCCCCCCCCCCCCCCACGATGGTCGGATTGGCCAAGTGACTATTTCCAAGTTAATCTGGTCGAGTTCCTGATCTGCATGCCAAGATTCATCGGCCTAGCCAAGCCAACCTGGAAGCACCTTAACTCCGGATCACCGTAATTCCGGCCCCCCCCCCCCGGCCCCACAGTGCCCGGACCCAATCAGATTAATGGACTAACCTTATAGCTCCCCAGATAAATGGATTAACCTTATAGATATTGATTTTAAGAAGGCTGTTGATCTTGTAGACCACCAAATATTGTTAAATAAGTTAATTGAGAATAATGTACCTGAATTTATTGTAAATATAGTACGGGGTTTTTTAACGGATATATTACAAATTGTAAAGTATAACAGGGGCATGTCAGAAGCGCCTCCAGTTTTGTGTCGGGTGCCCCAGGGAACTGTGCTTGGACCTCTGTGTTTTCTTATTACGATAAATGATGTTGCTCAGAACATTGATGAGCGATGGAAATTCGTAGACGATTTATCACTGGCAGAAGTTGTGGGAAAGAATTTAAAAAGTCAATCTTTGGGTATAATTCAGGATATTGCTACAGAAGCTTCTCAGTCGAATATGGTAGTGAACAGTGACAAATCTACAATACTAATAATTTCACTTCTAAAACACTCCCACAGTTCCACCCACCCATTCCTGATAACCTTACTCCTGACCAAATTACACTCCATGGCACTATTATATCTTCCGAATGTCTTGTGAGGAAAATACCAAGTATATTTTAAAGAAAGCTAACTCTTCGATGAGTATGTGAAAAATCCTAAAGAAATTCAAAGTCCCTAAAGAAAGAATGAAGGATTTGTATTGTATGTTTGTCCGTTCGCTACTTGAATATGCCTGTCCAGCATGGCATTATGGAATTAACAAGAGTGACTCAGATAAGTTGGAAAGAATCCAAAAACGTGCTGTTCAAATTATAATTGGTGGCCATAAAATGCCGTACTCGTATCTCCTAAAGGAGTGCAAGCTGGAACCCCTTTCTGTTCGTAGAGAACAGCTGTGCCAATGTTTCGGAACAAATTTGTTATCCCACCCTCTCTACCGAAATATCCTTCCTCCACCCTTTAAACCGGAAAGAAACAGACCTTCAAGAGAAGCAGCTATGAAAGTACCAAAACTCACACCTGTCGCTTGTAAAACTGAGAGGTACCGTAATAGTTTTGTGCCTCGGTTTATCTTGTACCATAACAACCTAACTTAAATTACTATATTTATTTTATGACAATTGTATCTATGCTTTAGTTGTAAGATAATGACAAGTGCCAATTAATTTGCTCGTGCATGAAATGTTGTGCCGCATTTATTTTGAAATTAAATTAAATTAAAAATTAAGATTCTATAAATGATCTATCTACGACTATTGCTTGTTATTCACACCAAGTTTCGACTTAATTCCTTCACAATAAGCGTACCACAAGATTTCCGGTCCCCCCCCCCCCAACATTCATCGGGTCCGGTCCGGACATGAGTGGGAAATCTGAGACACGAAGTCTCTCCAAATATCAAGTTTCATCAAGATCCGATATATCGCTGAAACTTTCGGCCTCCAGTAAAAAAAAAAAGTCTCCACAAAGTCCCATCTCAGCTTCCCCGCACATCACGGCCTGTCCCTTCTTCTTTTGTGAATTTTATTGTTTTTCAGTGTTTTGTTCACTCCGCTATTGCCTTTTCAGGGGGTTATAGACATAAATAAATAAATAATATAAATTGTAGGTTTGCCATCTGTACTAAAAGAGTTCACTCGACTGACAAAAAGGAAAGTATTCAAACCAGTTAATCAGCGGTTGTGACGATGAGGAGCGATTTGGTCGCCGAAGATGTCAGAATAATTTTTTCACCACAACGAACAAGAAACATAAATACACAAACTGTTAAAGCTTCCACATGATACTGTTTTAGAAGAAGTGTAACCAAAGGTATTCGTGATTGTAGGTACAGACAATACTAACAGCAGAGATTTTACGGAGGAATTTACTCCCTGTAGAATAAAAATGCACAATGATGTACTAGCAATAAAGTACTGCACTGAGATTAAGTTCCTTTACCTTCTTTCATCAACGTCCAGTTTGCATCCATCTCTCTTTCTGCTTGTAGGAAATATCGACCATCAGTCCATAGTAGGGCATGGTGTTCAGTGACAAGCGCGGATCCATAACTGCCTTTAAACCCACTAAGATATGCTCTGCGCTTGTGTCTCGGCGATAAATACTCATTCTAGAAGATAATTCAAAACTCAAATTAGTTCATATTAAAGAATTTGGTTCATGTGGGCGGAGAAGGTAGGAGACATTATTATCTTTCGATGGGTCAGATTTTTACGAACGCACCGATACATTTTTTTTCTTCAAAATCCTCACGGTAGCAAACATTATCCACAAATTGCTGAACACAATTCACTCTCAAAGCAGGTGGCCATTGCTCATTAATTATTAACTGATCTCCCGTCGGAGGTCAAACGTACCAAACCTTCGAGACGATCGATTACCATAACTAAGTCGTTTAAGTATGTCGGAACAGGAAGTCATCGGCCAGTTTGACACTTTTTTGGTTTGGGAAGCTGAATAGTATTCGCTAAATTTCAGAATCTTCAAGAAATCAGTATAACGAATTTAGTATAATGTACGGCGTTTGATAACTGTGATCAAGTTTACACCCTTTCTTCCTTGGACTGGCGGCAATTAATAAAAAAAAAAGAAAACAAAATAGCAAAAGAAATCAATAAAGCTAGTAATAAGTATGATTTTCCTATACATTTTCCATATAGTCTACCTGCTAAAAAAAAAAAAAAATGTTTGGTCCATAGTCAAACAAAGATCCCAGCCTTCCCATTTCTGGTTCTTCCAAACCGCGCCACTAGATGACCCCGCGGTCGGATCGAGTCGTTTCTTCACCTTGGGTGCCACCCCCCCCTCCACCCAAGTCTAGACGTTGTAACTGCTAGAATGATTACGATGCCACTTCTCTAAAGTAAGTGGGTACTGTGACTGGCATGCAATGTCGTGGAAGGAAAGTTAGGATCGTGAAGCTTGCTCTGACTCGGGCCAAAAACGCAACATTGCAAAACTTACAGGCCATAGTAATTTTGCACAAGTCATAGTGCATATCTGCGTGACTTTGTCGTACACAGAACAACAAGAAGACAAATTCTGGGTGTGTTCCAACATCTTATCATGCTTACCAGAAGCTACCACCTCCGCCACAACATGCAGGCTGGAAAGACGGTAATATCTTTTAGTATCTACTGGTAAGACAACTCATCCTTTCAGCGGATTTGATTTCACCACGAATATTGCACGTTGCAACAAATATTACACTCAGCATATTTTGATGATGCTGGCTGTGCCTAAATTTATTTACTTTCCTTCAAGCCTGGAACCTGCAAATGTTTCAAGCCTGGCATGCAACCAATAGCTCATGCTGGCAGTTTCAGTCGAGACCAAGGACATCGACAGTGGAATCAGCGTATGCTTTATAGCGCATTTGATTTTACCACGAATATTGCAGGTATAACAAAAATTAAACTCAGCATGTTTTGATGATGCTGTCTTTGCCTAAATTTGGTTACTTTCTGTCAAGCCTGGAACTTGTTTCCACATGTTCCAAGCCTGGCATGCTACCAATGGTTCAAGCTGGTAATTTCAGTCTAGACCAAAGACATCAACAGTGGAATTAGCGCTTACTAGCGGTTGGCCTGTCGTTAAAACGGCTCTCTGTTCACACTTGGACGAATAACTTCTGCCAAATAATCGTCAAACTTTATGTGTCATGTGCTTATAATGTTTACAACCCTTGTTGTTGGCCTACACAAGACTCTTTTCCTTCTAGGTCAATAGACCAAGTTGTCCAGTGTTGTATCATTTTAGTACGAAAATAAATACTTGAATACTCCCCAACAAGATAGCTTCAAGGGGTCTTGTTTATCGCATTATATTTATGATATGTAGTCTCTGTCAACACGCTTGTGCAGTTTTTATTGATATTTGTAAAGCATTTGACTCAATTGACCATGGGATTTTGCTTGATAAACTGAAACAGTATGGCATTGAAGAAAAGACACTTGATTTTTTTGCTTCTTACCTATCCAAGAGAAGTCTCTCTTGTAGGCAAGTTGGCGAATTTTCAGATGAATTTCCTGTAGAATTTGGAGTACCACAGGGGTCTGTCCTTGGACCCACTTTGTTCCTACTTTACATTAATGACCTTCCAGAATGTATGCCTTTTGTTAAAGTTATCATGTTTGCGGACGACACTGTGATTTTTGGTTCGCATTCAGATTTGATTCAGTTGTTTAGTGTTCTTAATTCAGCTCTTTCGATTGCTTCTGACTGGTTTACATCTAATTTACTAGCTGTAAACGCGGAAAAATGTCGTTACATGCTTTTCTCCCGGTCTGGTTCAGTTTCAGTTTCTGGTAAACTTTTTCTTTCTGGCACTGAACTTCTAAGATCTTTTAATTTTAAATATCTTGGCCTTATCCTTGATGAAAATCTTTATTTCAAGCAGCACACCGATGCTTCGGCTCTTAAGTTGAGCCGAAATGTTGGTGTGCTCTCCTGCCTCAAACATTGTCTTCCACAATTCATACTTCGATTGATTTATTTCTCCCTGGTCCATTCTTATCTTTCATATTGTACTTCAGCTTGGGCTTCTACTTTTTCAAAACATATTATTCGGATTCAAATCCTACAAAACAAATCAATTAGAGCAATTTATGGTCTTCCGTTTTCTTCATCAGTTTCTCATATTCTGCCTAGTCTTTTTATTTTAAATGTCCGTCAGATTAGAGACTGGAATATTGCAACACTTGTTTACCGTCATCTTCTAGAAGATTCACTACCTGCTGATTTTAAAAATCTTTTTTGCCTGAACAGTCAATTTCATGACTATAACACAAGACGGCGGTCCAATCTTTCTACCATTTGTTATCCTTCTACAAGGTCTAGCTTTTCTATTCGTCATACAGGTGTAAAAGTATGGAATTTATTGCCTGAAACTGTCAGGGTGTCCGAAGATAGGAAAGTATTTAAAAGAGCTCTAAAAAGATTTATGTTATCTAGCAATTATATTTCTTCTATCTGATTTAATCGATTCATTTTTGTTTGTGCTCGGAGGAAGATCAGACCCATGTCGCAAACCTTTTTTATTTTTCATTTTTTCTTTAGTCATATGTCTGTTGTCGTAAATTCTCGTGTTGTCCTTAAATTTTAGTGTTGATGTGTGATAGTTGTTCGTTTGTTTTTTCTTTACAATAGTTTAGGCTAGAATTGTATTAATATTTTTTAAAATCCCATCAGAATTAGTGAAGCGTCGTTTTTTATGCCACTGGCATGTCTGATGCTTTTAAGAAACACCAGGTTTATTTATTTTTGCCATTAAAATTGTACCTTACCTTACCTTATCTGTAGTACAAATAAATGAATGAACGAATGAATACTTGAATTGTATTCACTCACTTTCATCGTCTTTCCCAATGTTACCGTCTCTGTTTAAAATAAGGATGGTGTAGCTTAGTCTTTAGCCTGCTTATAATACTCACATGATGGGCATCAAAGAGTGGTAAAAAGTATGCATGAATGGTTTCCGTCACATATGCAGAATCTTTGAACAGGTGACGAAGAGCTTTCAGAGCTCTAGTAGAACTGCTCACCATCTCTGAACCAGTGCTTATCTGCAACCTGCAAATAATTCATAATCTTAGACCATATCTAATAAAGCCAAATTAAAACTGACTGACAAGCTCGTCTGATTGTCTTCAGAATGCACTCACAGTTAGCCTATATGGGTAGATCGTAGGTCAAGAATAGATAACTGAATTTTTGTTCCACTCCATACGCCCATTGTCCAGAGTATAGCAGAGATCTTATCAAACTTACGCCATGCCACTCAACATCTTTATTCTTCAACTATCCTATAGATAGATAGATAGATCGATTTATTTGCGCTAAAAAGCCACAAGGGCCATGGCAAATACAAAATAGTAACAACAAAACAACAACAATAACAAACCTACAAAAAACCTTCCCGATATGACAGAGCGATCCGAAGGAATCTTCCAAAACTCTTTAAATCCCCAAAATGTTTACTTTTTAATTTTCTAACAAGTTCCTCCCTCGAGAAAAAACCCACCCTAAAAATTTCCTCCCTTAGATACCTTAAACCCTCACAATCACAAATAAAATGCTCTACATCTTCATCAATCACCCCGCACAAAGGGCAGAAATAAGGACCAGACGAAACTCTAATTTTCCCAATATATTTTCTTCTTTGGCCAAAAGGCAAACAATCTCCTCTCAGACTAATTAAATATTTCAATTCTTCTGGAGATAACCCCGACTTAAAATAAATTTCTTCGCCCCATTTAACAGCATACCAACCATCTACAGTGTCTAGACTAAACCTACCGGATATCCCATCCAGGAAAGGCCAATGACAAGCTGACAACATTTTTAAGAAAGCCTAAGGTCCTTCCACCAAATACCTGACCGGTTAAAAAAGACACTAAACTGTAGAAACTTTAGAGATTAATTCCAATTCCTACTTAACATTGCTAATTAGTTTCAAAGGATTCCTTTTGTACTATTTCACAAACAATTCCGACCTGGAAGAATCTGTCTAGCAAAATCTTCTGATAAAGTTTGATTGCGGATACCACTTGTTGCTCTTTCATTAGAGCTTTGAAGAAAAAGTAGCGCTAATGCAGACAAGAGCTACGAGCAGGCAAATTGTAAAGCCAAACCTCTGCTCTGTTTCTGCAGACTGCAGTTCTTCCGACGGAAAAAACAAAACAAAATTAGGCTAATCAGCAAATTTAAAAAATCTGGCCTCGAGACATTATTTCAGTTCTTTTCCTTCTTCAACAAGTTCTGGTACTGCCTTTTAGATTTCAAGCTTTTCTCTTTTTTTGCAATCAAATCAAGTGATCTTAGGACCTTAAGTATTAGTACCAACAGGACTGACTGAACAGCAGAAGACTCTGGCATCTATTTTATGACTGTGGTATAATCTGTACACACCCAGTTCGATATGCTACTAGGCCTAGTCCAAATTACCAAAACCTCAAAGAAGGCAAAAATATATATATTTTTTTTTTTTTAAATGATCTTTTTAACTCTTAAAAATGATCTAAAGATAAATATTCTTTGAGCCCAAGCTGACTTTGAAACATTTATTCAAACAGTGTTTAAAACGGATACGTCAGCTATGATTCTTCATCAGCGATATTTCGGACCTTCTTGGCAAGGGTCCTGGTCAGGCTGTCAATCCTCTGGTTTCACTTCGGGGAAGGAAACAAACCTGTAATCTTGAAGGCGTCCCGAGCCTTCAGGGAGGGCGAACCTGGTGAAAATTGACCGAATCGGTACCTGGTATTGACCCAATTTATAAAAAAAAAATTATAAAACACAGCAAAGAAGCTATAATGTAAAAAGTTGCATAGTATGTACAAAATCAATTCTAAAGAGAATAGTTGGCAGGTTTTCACGGTCTTCCTCTACTGTTTTTTTTTTTTAACGTGGTTCAAGCCCCCCCCAAAAAATTCCAAACCTCAAACGCCAACTAAATGACGTACCCTTCTTCTAAATGGTGAAGACTGCTAAATGTGCTGCAGGCGAAATTTTTGGAAACACTCATGATCAAAGTGCCTTTTTGCGATCCCAAGGCTACCTATTAAACCACAGAGCTGCCTGGCAAAAAAAGGTTCCATCCAGGGAAAAGAAGATGTAAAATACATTTATTCTGAATTTATAGCAAACAAAAATAGGCTAGTTTTCACGTCAAGAGACGTGTTTATTCCTGAAGTTCTGAAAACATTATAAGTACGGTATAAGTTAAGTAACGAATGGAAACCAGCTGAAGCTACCTTTAACTGGTAAAGAACAAGAGCTAAATAAATGCCACTACCAAGCTCAGTAACTAGGGTGAACCAGTAATGAATTCGTACTACTGAAAAACTAACTAAAAAAATAAGGAACAAATCGGGAGCGGTATAACGACCGAATTTCGGAATGGAGTAAAACTCTTGGTAGAACCACCTAAAACAACCGAATGTGGTAAGTCTGGTAACAGATGCGGACCAAAAAAAAATCAGGTGAATTACCGAATTCGGTAACGAATTAGAACCAAATGAATCTGATTAATCAACGAATTATGAAATGGATTAAACGAAGGATACGGACTTGAGAAAAGTCCGGTGAACAACCGAATTCGCTAACGAATGTGACCAAATAAATACGTTAAATCGCCAAATTTGCCGAATTTACGTAGGGACGTACCGAATGCGGTGAAATCGACTCGGACTGAACAAAAGTTGGACGAATTGTCGAATTCGGTCACGAATCAGAACCAAATGAATCTAACTAATGACCGAATTATGAAATGGATTGATCGAGTGCGATGGAACAGATACGGACTTAGAAAAGTCCGGTGAACAACCGAATTCGCCAACCAATGTGACCAAAAAAATACGTTAAATCACCGAATTTATGTAGGGACGAACAGACGTCCGAATGCGGTGAAATTGACTCGGACTGAACCAAAGTTGGATGAATGTCGAATTCGGTCACGAATCAGAGAATGAATCTGATTAATGACCGAATTATGAAATGGACTGATTGAATGCGATAGAACAGATACGGACTTAAAAAAGTCCGGGGAACAACCGAATTCGCTAACGAATGTGACCAAATAAATACGTTAAATCACCGAATTACGTAGGGACGTACGGAATGCGGTGGAATCGACTCGGACTGAACAAAAGTTGGATTAATTACCAAATTCGATAAAGAATCGGAACCAATAAACAAGTTAAATCGCCTAATATGGAAATGTGAGTATAAAAGATTTTATAAGACTCGGCGAAAATTTGACCGAATGCCCGAAAAGTAGGGGGGCACTACGCCCCTGCCACTCCCCCCACGACTATCGGATCGCGTAAATTTTTCTTTACAAGTCAATTTGATCGGATCCCAGATGTGCCTCAGTCTAGTAAACTAGCCCCTTTTCAGGCACGGGGCTCAAATGTCTAGCACCATGCCTGGGTGCTAGACGTTCAAGCCCTGTACCTTGGATTTCATGCATGGTGAATGGATTTCAGTATACAGTGCAAGCATGAAAACACAGTTTATGTCATCACAACTGAGCACCGGCTAGGACAGGGCTGAAATTACTACCATGAATTAGAAAAAATCAAAGACAATCCTTATCAAATTTATCATAAAAAAAACAACATTGCTCGGCTGATGACAGACGTGAAAACCTCATTTCCTTTTCTACATAGTCAAGGGTTTTGCATGCAAATGTCAGCTTTTTCTACCTAACAGCCAACCAGAATATTGGCTCTTGAGCACTGTACATGGAAAATAGATAGGGTGCTGTTAGGTTTTGCATCTCCATCATCAGTCGAGCCTTTTTGTTTTTGTTGTGAAAAATTCGATAAGGATTGTCTTTGATTTCTCATGATGACAGAAACTGTGTTTTTCATGCATGCACTGTATACTGAAATCCATGCACCATGCATGAAACCCAAGGTACAGTGCTTGAACGTCTAGCACCCAGGCATGGTGCTAGACATTTGAGCACCATGCCTGAAAAGGGGCTAGTGTACTAGACTGATGTGCCTCCCATGTTTCGTCGCGAAGATCACGAAAGTTGACATCACTGGAATTCAGGGAAACTCCCCTCCACCCCTCCAAGGGTCCGGATCCAGTCCAATTATGTAAACGATCTATCTGGGGCAGATGCTTGTTCTTCCCAGCAAGTTTCAATCCGATCCCACCATTCTAACCGTTTCTCGAGATTTCCAGTCCCCCCCCCCCCCGAACTCCCCCATAGCTACCAAATCCGGTCCGGACTACGAATGGGACATTACATATATGTTTTTTATCCAGTTATCACGTTTCATTCCAATCAGATCACCGATTCAAAAGTTATGCACTACTCAATTTTCCAGATTCCCCTGTCCTCCACTCCCCCCCCCCCAGATGGTCGGATCAGGTAACTGATTATTTCCTAGTTAGTTCGGTCGTGTCCCTAATATGCCTGCCAAGTTCCATCCTCCTAGCACATCTGGAAGTACCCTAACTCGAAAAAGTGTGAAGAACTGCCCTAGATTTCTCAGATTCCTCCGCCCTTCACTACCCCGCAGATGGTCGGATCCGAAAACTGATTATTTCCAGGTTAGTTTGGTCGGGTCCTGATACACCTGCCAAGTTTCATGGTCCTAGCACATCTGGAAGTACCCTAACTCGAACAAGTGTGACAAAAAATCCGGACCGACCGACATACAAATTGCAATCAGTATGTGGCAGTCAACCACAAACCCCTGATTTTTGGATACCCTATGCCAAACGCCGGATATGTCTATCGTTTGGCATACCCTATGCCTAACGCTGGATACACTATGCCAGGTGCTTGATACTGTAACCCAGTAAAATATTGACGATTTGAGTGAAGCTAAAAAATCAACCAATCAGAACTCCTTTCTATTGAGGTAGGTCAGGGTTAGGTTACCAACAGGTATCCAGCGCTAGGCATAGGCTATGCTAAATGCGTTTGGCATAGGGTATCTAAAAATCAGGGATTTGTGGTAGACTGGTATATGGCGCTTGAGCCAGAGGGTGCAAGTGACATAAAAACAATAAAAGAAGGAAAAAGATCAAAGTAAGCTAAACAACTAAATAAACACAATACAATATGGATGGCTCCAGTCTAAAGAAGAAACAAAATCTGCATGTTGTTGGGCCACAGCCACAAACAGATCAGCAACATGTACAGTCGTGTATGGGCTCAAGAAAAAATGTTCTGAAATTCTGTTTATCCACTGCACTGGTTCCACCGTATCTGACAATGTTTCTCTGAAATAACCTACTTTTACAAGATGTAGGATTCTAGTCTGGATAGATGGACAAAGACAGTTCTTGTTCAATCACATTACATTGTACCAGACTAACAAGCATCAAACCTTTCAGTGTTGCCATCTATTTTCATCCTCAGCAATTTGTTACTGCAGCACACTAGGCCAGATATGCCCCAGGAAGGCAAGACTAACAAAATAAAATACCAAATTTCCATCTCGCTGGAAGTGTTCTTAGTCAAGCAAAGAAATAAACAATCTTGAAACAAACAAAGTAGTAAAGACAAAGCCTAGTTGTGAAGTTTCAAATCAGGTCCAGGCCAGGATGTGTTCCCAGGTCCAGGGTGTGTTTTCTTTTTGGCAGGTAACTGAGACACAATATACACCTCTCCTAGCTAAAACCGATCTTCTATTGCTTAGCTTGAATAACTGCTATATATGCGATAACGTACCTAACCAAGCAAAAAGCTGGCTGAAAACGATCACACTTTCCAAGTTTTGAAAATCACCCGGAACTAAAGCGCACGATTCAAAACTAGCATACAGGTTAAAAGCTTCGTTCAGAAGTTACGCGTACGAGGAAGCTCAATAGATGTCATCAACGTTCCATCTTTATTGTCACTCGACTACAAAGACGAACCACGAGAACAAAAGGAGTAAGTTCACAATACACCACAGACGAAAGACAACCAGAACACTGTGAATACCCCAATTTTGCTAAAAATTTACAGATAAACATCATAGCCGAACTTATTCAGGCTAGACCAGTGAACCACAAACCCCAGATTTTTGGATACCCTATAGGCGTATTTTCACCTTTCCCCCAGTACTACACTTGCAGAGTCCCCGCGTTATCGTTTGTCCCGACTCACTCCCCGTATTCTCGCGAGTCCCCACGGACAGAGAATGCTCCGATTATCACCACCATCATCAAAAAGGACTCCCTTTCAGATTCAGAGGGGAATCAATTTTGCTGTTGTTGGTGCAATGTAAAATTAATTAATAACAGTCAGAGTAAAAACGCAAAAATAAGTGGATCCAGACTAACTGTCAACTGCATTTTTTTTTTTTTTCGAACGTAATCCATTTTGGAAGCATTCTCGGTGTTCTCGCTATTTCTGGACGCGGAGTCTACGTCGAGTGCCTCCCTCTATTCTCGCCGTTCCTGTCAATTCCCCGAGGAGTCCTCGGGGAATGGCGAGAATACGACTTATGCCATACGCTGGGTATATCTAGCGTTTCTCATAGACTATGCCTAGCGCTGAAAAGCTGTTGGTGCCCTAACCGTGACCTACCTTACTACAGAAGAAGTCTGATTGGTTGATTTCACAAAAATCATCAATATTTTATTGGGTCCCAGTATCCAGCATTTGGCATAGTGTATCCAGCGTTAGGCATACACACTGTAAAGTTTTACGACATTTTCTCTAGAAAACGTCGCCATCACAACACTTTCAAGAAAATCTGTTGTCAAACAAAGTGTCTGCTAAGCGACATTTTCATGAAAATGTCTTGCTTTCACTTTTCCCACGAAAATGTTGCGATCTGAAAAGGTGTCTGTAAAGCGAGAGAACACATTAGGCATCTTCTCGCCGTTCCCCGAGGACTCCTCGGAGAATCAAAGGGAACGGCGAGAATAGAGGGAGTCACTCCACGCGGAGTCCGCGGACAGAAACAGCGAGAACACGGGGAATGCTTCCAGCATGGATTTTGTTCGAAAAATAGATATGCAGTTGACGAAATCAGTCTGGAGCCACTTTATTTTTGGTTTTGTTTATTCTGGTTATTTTTAATTAATTTTACATTGCACCAACACCAGCAAAAATTGATTCCCCTCTGAATCTGAAAGGGAGTCCTTTTTGATGATGGTGATGATAATCAGAGCATTCCCCGTCCGTGAGGACTCGTGAGAATACGGGGAGTGAGTCCCTGGGACAAACAAAAACGCGGGGACTCCTCAAGTGGAGTCCGCGGGGAACGACGAGAGTACGCCTATACTATAGAAAACGTTGAAAACAAGAAAACGTAGTGGTAGGATAAAGAAAGAGGAGTTGAACCCTGGAAAGTGTCTTAAAACGTAAGAAAGTGTTACACACAAAGTTTTTGTCGTTACTTCAGTCTGCGGAAATGTCAGCATCTCAGAAAAGTGTTATGACTGTAATTTCGTCGGTACAGGATCTTTTTGGAAAGTGTTAGCAGTTCAGAAAAACGGTGTCGTGCGATGAAAGTGTCAGCGCATTCGGAAATGTTGAGCCATTCGGGTCTGAAAACTGATTGCGTCCAAGAAAGCGTTGTAGTTCTAACAATTGTTCGATTACTTAGCTTGTTGCTATGCTGATTAAGGGATTCGCAAGTAAGATCTCTAAAGCGTGAGGGCCATTCCCTGCTCCACAAATGCAACTGAGTACCGTTTCGACATGGCACGAGCCCCTAATGTGGATTCTGGAACTACCAGGTGAACGAGTGCTCATACTCCACAAAACCAATTTTAGGCAATTGGAACTCACTTTAGAATTCCGAGCCATGTAATGTTCGACAAAAAACGTCCATCAAGGTTTCCTATGAACAGGATAGAATCTCAAGTCCCGTCTCAACCCGGAAGTCGGATGGATTTTATAGATTTTTTGCAGTCTGGCCTGGTTTTGACGTCACTCCACTGTAGGAAATCCTATGTTAAAATGTAAAGGTTTTAGTGTACAGCAAATGCTCGATGGCCGATCGATGCCGCCACCGGCTGACAACAGTCGACACCGGTTACCACGTGTCAAAATCAGCATGTTTGGAAGCAGAAATTGACTAATTTATGGACAGCTACGCTGGTCTCGGACGATGCCGGGAAAGTGTGTTCAGCAGGGGCAGCAGAGTGGGTAGCCCCTCGGTTATAAAATATTTCTCAACGTCTCAGGAAAATTTTGAAATTTATTCCTATCTAGAATAAAAGACCGATTCAATTTTGCACATTATTTTGTTTAATCTCGAGTCTGGAGTTCCGTAGCCCCCTGTTTAATCTTCCGACCAAAAAAATAGATAAAAATAAAGCACGTGCCAGTCTGGGGCTGAATTCTGAAATTTCAATATCACCTATTCATCGAATTAGTTTGGCTTTGGCTTAACATCCCAGATGGGATTTGAGGAGGCATTCCACCCATAATCTGGAAGCCCAGATCAAGAAAATTGTATAAAGTGCTCACTGCTGTTCTTCGTGACCTGATGTTGTACCGGTTGTATTTTATGTGGATTCGTGCAAGGGTGTTAAGAAAAGCTCCGATATCAGCAAAAAAAAAAAAAAAAAAAAAAAAAAATCTCGTTTATTTCATAAGAATTTTTGGCCTTATTTGGACGAAAAGATGACATTTTTCAATGATCTTACAGTAGCAGAAAGAGTACATTAGGGAATCATTTATTAGTATTTAGTTGTGATTTTCAAGAAAAAGGAAGTTGCAACCCACGTAAATTCTGTTCCAAAAAAGTTCGAAATGTTTTCTGTTTCTCTAAAGATATTTCAAGACTGAATACCGAAGGTGAATGCTGCCAAGGAGCAGTGAAAGAAGAACATTACTTAACCCAATCCTTAACGGACTGTGTTTGGAGTTCACTACTTTGTCATGTCATACCAGTGACCCATTGTGGCTGTGGACCTTCTTTTGACAGACAAATATGCTGGATTGCTGGTGCCTGGTTAGTTGATGCTCTAAAAAGTAAATTATAAGTATTGCAGTAGTGGTGTGTTTCTTTGAACACGTTTAAATGTCAGACCACCTTTCTTTATTTGATGCTATCTTCTGCGCTTTGCTAAATCTTGAGCTGTTGATTTTTGCCCAATGTGAACAGGTGAATGGTAGATTAACTCTAGAAATCACATTATCTAAGAGGCAAGGCCAAGTGTTTCAGCTCAACTTTTTCTTTATTTTGATGTGCCTTGATTAAATGCAATTTAAGGTAGGCCTAATTGATTATTGTTTGTGCTCAGTAGGCATACTGCATATTAATATTATTTTATTTTTTTTTATATTGGGATTGACTCTGGTCTGACTTTCTTCATCATACTGTACTTTAGTATTCAGCACCATTCACAGGCCGAATTAGACAATATGTATTTATTTATTCAAACAATGTTTACAACGGATACGTCAGCTACGATTCTTCGTCAGCGATATTTCGGCCCTTCTTGGCAAGGGTCCTCGTCAGGCTGTCAATCCTCTGGTTCAACTTCGGGGAAAGAAACAAACCTGTAATAAATATCTGAAGCTTCTACCGACTGAAAATATCTTATCAAAGTAAATTACCTTCAAATACCACTATAATGAAAAAAAATAGTCCTGAGATTTAATTTCGACACGGACCCTTTTGCTGCAGGAACGTTTTTTTTCTGCATTTTGGTCAACTTCGGTTTTTTTAATAATAAGGGGATGAAAACTTAAATATTATTTTATTAATAACCTCGTTCTACGTTTCTATTATGGAGTACTCGCCTGTATCTATTACTTTGAATAATTACTGCACGGAAAAACTAGTGCTGAGATTTAATTTTTGACAAGGCTGCTGTTTTTGCTGCACGTTTGGGGCGACGGCAGGAAACATTTTTTTCTGATTTTGATCGACTTCGGTTTTGTTGTTAATAAGGGACTGAGGCTTAAATTTTCTTCCCTTAATAACCCCGTTCCACGTTTCCGGTGGGGAGTATTCGCCTGTATCTCGGTTAATGCCTAATAATACCCCCCCCCCCCCCTCGGACATGTCTAGACGTGCTGAATAAGACTTTGAAAATAAAAAATACATTTTGTGAATTGTCTATATAGAGATGAGCGGCCATGGAGCCGTCGTCACGCTTTCCTTTAGGCCTGTTCCTTCCATCCTCGAGTGCTCGCGGTCAAAACTGCAGTTTCAATTACTATTTCCTATATGTTTTCGTTCGGGGGGATTCGTGGGGGGGGGGGGGGGGGTCGCCGGGTTAGTTTTCGTGAGGGGGGTAGCCAGGACCAGCCAAGCGAACGATCCGATAGCCACACGAAAGCTTTAAATATCTAGTAGGCTGAATTCCCCCTCTCTTTCTAGGTCGGGAACACCGTGCCCGACTGTACGGATATCGGTATCGCAGGATATATTGAAACGAATGAATTCGTCAACGGGGTGACGCGTATGCGAGATCAATTACAAAAGACAAAGGAAGCTTTCATCTATCACGACCGACCTTAAAGTCCGAATCAAGAGAGGTAAAGATAAGAATATTTTTTCTTAAAGCACAACTCTTACTAGAAATTTTCCTTTCGCGATGAATGTCGTTTTTCCAAAATGCCAATCCTCCCCACGTGAAATCAGCATTGTCTTGCTAGAGCTTTTCGACTCTAGCCTATTCATCCTTGCCGCACTTTGAGTCGGATGCCGGACATAAAATATTTAGAAATTGTAGGTGCCATGGTTGAAAAGTGGGGAAATCAAGCTTTTAATTTCAAAAGGGATCTAGAGATAATAGAAAAGACAGAATAAGCAAGAGTGGTCCTTTAAGATAAAGATTGCGTCATGTGATGCCCTTAATGATGAAAAAATGACGTTTATTGTCTAAAGTAGGCCAAATTTAGACTTGCTCTTAAAATTATTCACATAAATGGTTCTGAAATAGTTCTTTAGAGCATCCGTGCCAGTACCTACGTCCATTCGTTCTTGGTCCCCACACCCTTTGTGTATTTGAGTCGCTAAATCAGGAATTCTCTTTACATAACTTTCCTTCGCGGAATAACATGATGATGACATGCACGGCAATAGGAAAATCTATAGTCCGACCTATTACCTTTTTTTTTAGCATAGCCTACGTTTTCTCCTGATCAAGAACGAACGGTCGAAGTTAGAGAATCAGGAAGCGAATCCCAGAATTTCTGAATTTATTTCTTGGTTTCCATACTGGAAATGCAAAGAAAAAAGGTGCAAAACTATTCTGACCTTTCGTGTCGCCAGTTTTAGAAAGAATACACGCCGTTACTGGCTTCTCCAAATTTTTGTTTGCCATCTAAGCAGATGGCCATGTTTTGGTCAGCTGTTTTATTAGTTGCGTTTTTGCAGATACCATGGTATCTGTTAGCACGGTAACTGGATCTGCAATTAGTCGTTTTGTAGTTATCCTGGTATCTGATACACGGCTGCTCTGCAAAAACGACTATTGCCGAAATTGAACTTTTCAAACTCATCCCAAAAGAAAAACTGATATCCAGTTACATCACTAAGTGCTAGACTTCTTTCTCACCAATCTGACAAAATTTAATGAAAGTGAGTGGATGAGAGGATTTTTCAGATACCACGGTCGGACCGTGGTTTCTGAATATCTGATACCACGATAACTGGCCAGATACCACGATAGCTGCAAAACCGACTTTAGACCGTATCAGATACCATGGTATCTGTGAAAACGCAACTATTATCGCCCTGAAGAACGACCATAATTCCTCTACGTGGTTACCTTAAGACCAGACGGTTTGGGTTGGGTGGTCGGGACCTTGAATTCCTGCCAGGATTTTAAGCACCATCTTCACTTTCATACGGAAAAATTTAGATTTTTCAGCTTTATGACGAAAGTGGAGAAAATCCGGCCGGGAAATCCAGATCATGTGTTCGCACTATTGCTCGGAAAAGATTTGCGTGCAGTAACCAATTGCTTTCGTGGAAAGACAAGTTTAAGTCCAAGTATAAATCCACTGAAATAAACTTATGTATGGTGTAGTTTAACGTCGGACCTGGTAGGTGCAAGATTCGGAGGCGAGCCCAATCTTTCAACTGTATTTTTAGGCAGTCAGGGGTGGGGTTTAAAAGGTGATGTATTTTTTACTTTCGATATCGACAAGGGCACAGACAAAATATGTAAGTAGCTGTATCATTGAAACAAAAAAAATAACTTTGGGTCAGGGGGGGACTGGTATGAAATCTGAGGACCCTAGCCGGGTGGGGTGGGTCATTTTTGCCGCGATTTAGCAGATTTTATTTGGGTGGTCCTCTTGGTTTTTTATTTTTGTACACTGACTCAAGCAACATATCATTTAGCAGGAAATCACACGGCCGAAACAGCTGGGACAAAGAGACCTATAGATGTCTTATTCTGAACATCGTACTAGTACAAGTACAAGAAGCCTATTCACTTTCCCGTCGAAGCAAACTGAATTTGGAAACAATTGTACTAACTTTATTCCAATTAAGTTAACATTACGATTATAAGCATACAGTTTAAAAAGTAGTCAGGTAATTGTAGTAAAGCACGGACTTCTTTCGCATTCTTTTGGTGCCACAGAGTGCTGGTGATCAATTTCATAGTGTCTCCTTACACCAAGACGCAGACTGTGCTTCGTTTCCAAGGTCAACAAGACCAAAGGTTTCGATGGGATCTCAAAAATCTAATATTGGATCCAGACAATTGAGACTTGTCTTCGCCAGGCTAATCATCAGAGAAAACCAAGTTCAGATATATCTCTATGAGCCATATCCATTTTGACGACACTGACCGAAACTTCCTGCTTTAAATCTGCCAAATGGTTTTCACCATCGTGTTCAGCATGTCTTCTTACCCCTATGTCGAACATCTAATCAACTTCAAATAAAACTTGTACTTTTAACAAACTTTCCGGTTTTGGCCGGTTTCCGGGCTAACTACTTATCCGATGACAAAATGGCTTCTACTATCGCGTTCAGCATGTCTTCTTACTCCATAATCGGCTATCACATTAGCTGTTTACAAATATTTTGTTTGCTCCTTAATATGAGCCCCCTCCCCCACCCCTAAATGTAGAGCTACAAAGCCATCTACGAACTTGACCTTACCCTTGACCCAAAGAAGCCTTACAACAGGTTTTTATCAAAATATCTCATTCCCTTCGAGAGTTATCGTGCTCACAGACAGACGGACATTTTTGCGATGTCATAGATATCCCTCCACTTATGTTTTGGGATTCCAAAACCTTACTGTAGTGGTTTACAAGGGTACCCTTCAAAGAAGTTGACAGACCGGTTCGTGCTAGTAAAGATAGGAAAAACACACTTTTCTTGAAAAAATAAAATTGACGTTATTAGTTTTTACTTCACCCATCTCTTGAAGGGAAACATGAAAAGTAAAAAAAATGACGGGGATCCGGGTATAACAAGACCAAAGATTTCGATGGGATACCAAAAATCTGTCGGCCTTGCGCTTAACAGTCTTGCAAGAAAGTGCATGTTGTCTCACGAAGTGATTTCAGACAGACTTATGAAAGCACGTTTCCAACACAAACATGGCAAAATGACAGTTCTAGTGTGTTATGCTCCGACGAACGATTCCGATGACGACATCAAAACAGATTTTATGCTGAGCTCTCCAGAACACTCACAAGCGTATCCCCCCACGACATCAGCATTCTACTTGTGGACTTCAACGCAACAGTAAGAGACGACGCCGGCGTACGGAGAGGCACCATAGGACCCGTAACGCCGGACCCCCTCAATGACAATGGTCTGCGTCTACTCGAGCTCTGCAGATCTCAAGACCTTGTTATTGCAAACACCTACTTCCAGCGCAAAACCATCCACCAACATACGTGATACAGCAACGATGGCCGCAAGAAAAAAAACCGTCATCGCTGAGAAATTGCAGAACGTACAGATCAGCCGAGCTCGGAAACGCTGACCACAGACTTGCGACGGAAGTTCAGCTTCGCCCGAAAGCCCAGTGGTCAGAAACGAGGCCAACCGTCATTGATGTCTTGAAACTGAAGGAGTCGGATGCCAAGCGAAAGTATGCCGTCGAGGTATCTAACCGGTTTGAGCTACTTCACACACTCACCAACAGCGAAGATGCCTGGAAGTACTTCAAGTCCCAAACGAACGAAGCCGCACAACTAGTTCTAGGCAAGAAGAGGCGCCCCAAAAAAGCTTGGATTTCAGAAGAAACTTCGCAGGCCAGACTACATGATCGCATGGCGTCTTACAGGAAGCTAAATGTTATCCGCAACAAACTCATCCACCGAGATCGAACGAAGTTCGTCCAAAATAAAGCTGACGAAATCGAGGAAGCGGCAAGGAAGAAAGACATAGGCAGTCTCTTCAAGCATCTTCGAGATCTCACAGAAAGCAAGGCTCCTACAGTGGGACCCGTCTTTTCAAGAGATGGGACTCTTCTTTCGCATGAAAGCTCGTGCCTCGATCACTGGAAGGAACCTTTCTCCTCGCACCTGAACAGCACTACTCCCCCTGTAGCAGCAGGCGAAAGACTCCGTCAGTCTTCCAGCCGAGCCATCGAACTTGGCGATCTCCCCACTGAACCATTTAGCACCGTGGAAATCAGAAGCGGTAAGTAGTGGAGAAAACCAGAGAGTTTCGACAGAAAGCATTCATCGCCTTTGTCGACTTCCGAGCTGCCTTCGATTCAATAGACCGGGATGTCCTGTGGAGCATCTTGAAGTCCATCGGCCTCCCGGACAATTACTGCAGACTTTTCGAAGCCCTCCATCGCGAGACCGTCCAAGTCAACAGCCGACGAAGCCCGTTCTTTCGAATTTCTACAGAGGTTCGGGAAGGTTGTGCCGTTGCGCCCGAACTGTTCAACGTCATCATAGACCACGTCATGGCGAAGACGATCTCAAGGCTTGGATTTGGACTCAAATTTGGCGATCGCATCCTCTCGGACGCCGACTTTGCGACGATCTGGCGCTCATGGTGTAATCCATGGACCAACTGGCGGAAGCACTTCACATCCTTCAAGAAGAAGCTGCGAAAGTAGGACTACATGTCAACTGGGACAAAACCAAGATTATGGTCGTAGATCCATCCTCTAGAACACCAATCCTCCTGTGGACCTGGACCAAACAACTACTGTCGACGTGGTTCAGCAGTTCACCTACTTGGGCTCTGTCATTGCTGCAGACGGCTCGCTTCTCCCTGAAATACAAGCAAGAATAGCCAAAGCATCTGCTGCAATGGGAAGGTTAAATCGTCACCTTTGGCGGAAACCAAGTATTAGTCGGAACACGAAGCTGCGAATCTTCAACGCCCTGGTCGGGTCTTTAATTCTTTATGAAACAGAGACCTGGCCGGCTACAATCACAGCTCTCAAGACTGTAGACGTGTTCCAGACGAAAAGCCTTAGGAGGATAAAGGGCCTGAGATGGTTCTACTTCGTCAGCAACGAGAAGCTATTGCAGACGACGCAGCAGACACTGTTCTCCATCCAAATTGCACAGCACACTCTACGATGGTACGGTCACCTTCTCAGAATGCCTTTACACCTACATGCAAAATCGTGCTAGACTCAACCCCGCAGAAGCCGGCTGGAAACGACCCCGCGGCAGACCGAAAATCGCTGGTCCGATAGTCTTTCCAAATACTTGAAGCTGGCAAACATCGACACCCACGACGCACCAGCGCTAGGTGCTGATCGCATCACATGGAGGAGGCTGACATCACTTTCTACGCTGGGCGAAGCCCGGCAGGAGACATAAGTCAAGTAAGTCAGTCAAAGATCCAGACAATTGAGTCTTGTCTTCGCCAGGCTAATCATCACAGAAAACCAGGTTCAGGTATACCTCTATAAACAATATCTATTTTGACGACACTGACCGAAGCTTCCTGCTTTACTTCTGTCAAATTGCCGGTTTTGGCCGAATTCTGAGTGAACTAACTGTCAACGTATATCCTTATCTCTATAAAAGAACATTCTAATCAACTTCAAATAAACTTTAACTTAAATCCGGTTACAACCAGATTCCGGACGAATTATATGTCCGGGTAAAAAATGATTGTCATAGACCGACTCAGCGCATCTTCTTACCCCTAAATCTGTCACCTAATCAACTTCAAATAAAACTTTTGCTTTTAACAAATTTCCCAGTTTTGGCCTGATTCCGGGCAAACTAGTTGTCCGGGTAGAAAATGCTTTTCACATAAGTGTTCAGCATGTCTTCCTACCCCTAAATCGAACATTTAATCAACTTCAACTAAAACTTTTACTTTTAACCAACTTTCCGGGTTTTGCTGAATTCCGCACGAACTACATGTCCGGCGATAAAATGGTTTTCACCATCGTCTTCAGCATGTCTTTTTATTCCTAAATCGAACATCTAATCAACTTCAAATAAAACTTTTACTTTTAACAGTTTTTCCGGTTTTGGTCGGATTCCGGGCAAACGATGACAAAATGGTTTTCACCATCGTGTTCAGCATTCTTCTTACCCCATAATCGGCTATCATATTAGCTGTTTAGGGCTACAAAGCCCATCTACGAACTTGAACTTACCCTTGACCCAAAGAACCCTTATACCAAGTTCATCAAAATATCTCATTCCCTTCGAGAGTTATCGTGCTCACAGACAGACTGACGGACGGATATTTTTGCGATGCCACAGGTATCCCACGTTTTGGGATCCCAAAAACTTAAAAAAATCCTTCAGGTCTGCTGGAATAAGCTTTTTACTTGGATAGTCTTCGTGATAATAAGAAAAGGAGTACAGCATACTTCTAACCTTGTGATTTGGAATCGAACGATATGCTATACACCCTGCTATTGGGGGTGGTGTATGCAAATTTTTTTTTTTATGCCGACTTTTTCGCCAGGTATTGGGGTACCCCTAGCGGTCTCAGATTTCATACCAGCCAGGCGGGGGTGGGTGGGTCTTTTTTCCGAAAAAGGCCAGATTTTAGGCTAGGGGTCCTCAGATTTCATACTAGTCCCCCCCTGCTTTGGGTCAAAGTGTCAAATGGATTTTTTTTCTTCAGGTAACCCCCTTAAGGAAGATGCTTTGGTGCAAGGGATGCAAGCGTTTGAAATTGTTGTAAAGCAGCATACAGAGAAAACGTAGTTTTCATGTTTGGAGACCGGCTGAACTTCAAAACCCCGATGGAGGCAGTTTTAGCATCGGTTGGTATCTACATGAATATTCCTATTTTCCCGTCTTACCCTTGTAATTAAGTTTTCACGTTGTCGGAACTTTTATTTTTATGGCACTTACAGCTTTGGAACGGGTGATCGGATGTTAATGAAACTTGATATATGGCAAGACTTCGTGTCTCAGATATACCATATCAAGCCCGGACCGGATCCGATAAATGTGGGGGAGTAGGTGGGGGGAACGGGAAATCTTGTGACACGCTTAGAGTGTGTGATTGGGATGAAACTTGGTTGAAAGAACAAGATACATCAGTGACAGAACCGGACGGGGTTTGGGCACTGTGGGGGGAGCTGGAGGAAGGTCCGCAATTCCGGTGATCGCGAATTTAGGTACTTCTAGATGTGCTAGGACGATGAAAATTGGCCAGGAAAACTATCCACTTGACATGATTGGTATAGAAATTGTCAGTTCCCAGATATGCAAAATATACATTTTCTTGCTCCCGATAAGCTCATCATCATTTTTGCTTCAAGAGTTTTGATTACAGGTTCGTTTCCTTCACCGAAGTTGAACCAGAGGATTGACAGCCTGACGAGGACCCTTGCCAAGAAGGGCCGAAATATCGCTGATGAAGAATCATAGCTGACGTATCCGTTGTAAACATTGTTTGAATAAAAGAGTTTTGATTATAGATGAATTTCTAGCGCCTTTAAAATGCGTATCATCACAGCCAAACGCATTACCAAACTATGCATTCCTTACCATTCTTATCTCAAGGGTTTTGCTTACAAATGATCACAACGAACCAACGAATTGAGGAATTCCTACTTTCATCCTTTGACCCCACCTTGCAAGTGCCATTTGAGCTTCCAACTCTTGTTAGACTTATCAACGCTTTATCTTTTAACTTACCTTTGAAGCGATGATATGATTTTTGTCGATTTAGTGTCACTTAATCTTCAGAAGTTGATATGTAGGTAGGCCTATTTTGTATACACATCTATTCGAATTGCAATATTTTTTGGCGACTATAACTTTTGTATTAATTTATTTCTCTGTCAGTCAATAAATCAAAATTAGTTCTTACACGTGTGTTTTAGGACTTCCGTTTATGATATAGGCTATGGTTGCGGCTGACAAGGACCTTAGCTTTTATCGGGACCATTGGGGTTCTGAACGGGTCCATTTAGGTTCCTTTGACGAGGTGTTAGAACCATTGCACTGGGTATATAATATTATATGTAACTGCTATTGTCGGTATAATACTTCCACTTTTGCAGCTGTAACTCCGTTGCAGCATGCATCAATTTCTGAATCATACGCGGGTAAACATGTTGACAGAAATTGTGGCCGTGGTTGAAAACGACTAATCAAGAAGTGTTGAAACCAAGATAGTTGATTTACCACAGATATAAAGTGTTATACACTTTTCCTTACTTTTCCTAAAACTGTCGTACAACCGAAAACGCTGTGGAACCTGGGAAAACGTTAACAGAAACTGTTTAATGGGCAGAAACTGTTACGCCAGATCTGTTGAATCGCAGAAACGTCAATAGAAAATGTTTAACGAGCAAAGACTGTTATGCCAAATCTGTTGAATCGCAAAAACGTTGAGTTGCCACGGAAATAAAGTGTTATACACTTTCTAAAACTGTCGGGCGATTGAAAAAGTGCTGGAGGCCGAGGGAAAACGTTGACAACAAATGTTGAATGAGCAAGAACTGCTTTGCCAGAACTGTTGAAACGTAAAACGTTTATTTACCACGGAAATAAAGTGTTTGCGCCATACGGAGATTGCGAATGGGAAAAAAAGTGTTGAATTTAGAGGAAAGTGTCGTTAAACTTTGTACAGTGTAGGGTATACCAAACGCTGGACATACCCAGCGTTTGGCATAGGCTTTCTCAAAATCAGGGGTTTGAGGTAGACTGGACTAGACCTAGAAGCAGCGTGCCCATACTCACCACAGTCGACCGATACTACAATAATCCTACCTTTTAAAGTATATAATCTAAATACAAATAAAATATATAACCCTAATGTATAGCCTCAAAACACTGCAGGAGAGCAAAGACCGACTTTGGTTCAGCCATGGCATCTCACTATCGGCACTCCCAATCTTCCCTACCCCTACCAAAAACGTCAGAAACTGACCAGAAGGAATGGAAAGCTCTAGGGTACCGAAACTCTGTCTACAAAGCACATCACTTATACAAACTTCCCTTCTTCCCTTTCTCTTAGATCACGACAAACTTCGGGATCGCACTATTGGCTATTTTTAGGATGACGGACTTCTTTAGGTCGTGAGAGTCTAATTCACAATTGTCACGCTTCGGAAATTCAGTGCATTATTAGGACATGATTCGGAAATTCTGTGCGAGATTAGGAAACAAACCTTTTCACCTTTGATCACAATATTCACAATTCACGCTCGCGATAAGAATGTAGTAATAACTTCCTTCCGGACCTTCCAGTGCAATAGTGCAAAGTATTTATCTTAAAAGAATGAGAAGTATTCTTGTTAACAACTTCCCTTTTTCCGGAAGCATAAAGTACTTACTCAACCGCTTGGCACCAATACAATTTATTTCGGGTTACGAGCTTCGAGGAAACCCCAGATGACTTCACGCTAAAACCACTATTCAGAGTAAATTCGGACACTCAACATGACAGCGTAATAGATTACGTCACGAACGGGTTTTTGTCGAGAAGCGGTAGAGGAGCTCGTTCAGTGATATCATTCCTGACCGCAAACTCCCTTTTTAATGTTTCCGGAACGAGATTCCGGTAGATGGCTTCAGTTGGCAATGTTTTCAAATTCTGAAACCATGGACCTTTTTAGATCAACTTAATAGGTTGATAGGCTACCCAGAAGCAGTCATTACAGGCGAAGAAAAGCTAGGTGATTTATTCTTTAAGCAAAAAAGAAACAAGGCTAGGAAAAAACTGCAGCTTTTTCTTCAGTACTTTTCCTTCACGGGCTCAGATCTTTTTTTTTTTATTCAGAAGAAAAAAAATACAATTTAGGTGTCCAGATCGGCAGATTTTGGGTTAATGTCGACAGATGTCTTCCGCTACCTTGGGTTCTCCACAGGAGAAATCATAAGAAAACACCACAAAAGAGTGAGTATTAGAAGTACCTAAAGTTCTTTCCGACCTTGCGGTCATGTATTATATAAGTTGTTAGTGGGGCTACACTAGTGCCTAGAAAACTTCCTATCTATCTGTGTTTTTCAATTTTCGGCACAGCTGACAGTGATCTAGGAAATCCGAAATTTCAGAAGTTCACATCCACATTCAAAACAAACTCAAATTGCATAAAAAAAGCGTCATACATGTCAGTGGCATAAGAAAATGACATTTCATTAATTCTGACTAATTAAAAAAAAAAAAAAATTAAAACAAATATCAGCACGAGAATTTTAGGACAAGATAATTAACAACTAAAACAAGAGCTACGAGCTCATACGGCACTTGTACGAGTAGGCTGTACAAGAAAGTAGATGAAAACGTCACAAAATACACCCGCCATCCAAAAAGACGGTTCGGAAATAGAAATAGGATATTTAGTTTCACTCATTTCTGAGCAGTTCCGGCATCGTCTCGATTGCAAATGCACATGACTGTTCAAACTTTCATCCCAATAAATCCATTTGTTTGATCCCTAGACGTGCTACACGATTTCCGGTACTCACTCTATTTCCACCTACCGTGGCCGAATCTGGTTCGGAATAAAAAAAAATCGACCACCTAAAGCATCTTCGTTTATACCATCTACCAAGTTTCACTCGAATCTGAGCATTTTTGGAAAGTTCCGGTACCCCCCCCCCCTTCCCACCAACGTTGTCGGAGCCGGTTCGGGCTCAATCTGTTAATTCCCTCATCAAGTTTGACTGAAATTGGAGCATAGCCTATCTGCAAGTTTCCAGTACCCCCCCCCCCCCCCTACCTTTGCCGAATCCGGCCCAGACGCCAAATAACAAATCTAGGCCGCATAAACTCGGCACTGTCGAATTGCATCTCATTCGGTCCATCCGTTTGGTTTTTGTGCATGTCAAAAGTCCCCCAATTCCCCTAATCGTGGTCGCATATGGTTCGAACGCATGTTTTACATGTCGAGGCCATCGATTCGTATCACCCATGAAGTTTCACTCGAATCAGACCACTCGTTCGCAATTTATAGAAGTCCATATTTCTCTTCTCTTGCTCCCCCAAAAATGCTCGGATCTAGGAACGGAAGTTTCCGGGGGTATGTTGTGTCAGGTTTTTAAGTCAAGATAATTCGGGTCGCTAATATGCCTGCAAAGTTTCGTTGTCGTTTTACATCTGGAACTATTCTAACTCACGACTACCGGAATTCCAAGAAACCCCCTCCAACTCCCCCCACAGAGCCCCGAAACTATCTGGCTCCGTCAATTTCATCTAGGCCTAATGCTTGTTCCATCCATTAAGTTTCGTCCCGATCCCTCTACTTTTAGAGTTTCTTGAGTTTTCCACCCCCCCCCCATCCCCACAGGTATCGGACCCGACTCGGACGTGACACTGAACGTCCGAGGCGATAGCTCACCAGACAAGTTTCATTCAAATCCGATCACCCGTTCAAAAGTTATGCACGCCACTAGATTCCGGACTCCCCATCCACCGACTCCCCCCACGATGGTCGGGTCGGGGAAACGGCTGTTCTCAAGTCAATCTGTTCGGATCCCTGACATACCTGCCAAGTTTCATCGCCCTAGGACATCAGGAAGTATGCCGAACTCGCGGGATCGCTAGAAATCCGGACCCCCACCCCAACTCCCCCATAGTGCCCTGATCCGGTCCGGTTATGTCAATGACGTGTCGAGGACCTGTGCTTGTTTTTCCCACCAAGTTTCATCCCGATCCCTCCACTTTAAGCGTTTCTCAAAATTTCCGGTTCCCTCCTCCAACTCCTCCCAGTGTCATCGGATCCGGTCCGGTTACGTCAATGACGTGTCTAGGACCTGTGCTTGTTTTCTAACTCACGACTACCGGAATTCCAAGAAACCCCCTCCAACTCCCCCCACAGAGCCCCGAAACTATCTGGCTCCGTCAATTTCATCTAGGCCTAATGCTTGTTCCATCCATTAAGTTTCGTCCCGATCCCTCTACTTTTAGAGTTTCTTGAGTTTTCCACCCCCCCCCCCCCCCCCATCCCCACAGGTATCGGACCCGACTCGGACGTGACACTGAACGTCCGAGGCGATAGCTCACCAGACAAGTTTCATTCAAATCCGATCACCCGTTCAAAAGTTATGCACGCCACTAGATTCCGGACTCCCCATCCACCGACTCCCCCCACGATGGTCGGGTCGGGGAAACGGCTGTTCTCAAGTCAATCTGTTCGGATCCCTGACATACCTGCCAAGTTTCATCGCCCTAGGACATCAGGAAGTATGCCGAACTCGCGGGATCGCTAGAAATCCGGACCCCCACCCCAACTCCCCCATAGTGCCCTGATCCGGTCCGGTTATGTCAATGACGTGTCTAGGACCTGTGCTTGTTTTTCCCACCAAGTTTCATCCCGATCCCTCCACTTTAAGCGTTTCTCAAAATTTCCGGTTCCCCACCCCAACTCCCCCACAATGCCCTGATCCGGTCCGGTTATGTCAATGACGTTTCTAGGACCTGTAGTTGTTCTTCCCACCAAGTTTCATCCCGATCCCTCCACTTTAAGCGTTTCTCAAAATTTCCGGTTCCCTCCTCCAACTCCCCCCAGTGTCATCGGATCCGGCCCGGATTTAAAGTGAGGTGTCTGAGACACGAGGTCATCCTAAATATCAATTTTCATCAAGATCCGATCACCCGTTCGAAAGCTAAAAATACCTAAAATTTTGGCTTCACCCTCCCTCCACTCCCCCCCCCCCCCCAGATGGTCGAATCGGGGAATTGATGATTTCCTATTTAAGCTGGTCGGGTCCCAGACATGCCTGTCAATTTCCATCGTCCCAGCACATCAGGAAGCACGGAACTCGCGGGATCACTACAAATTCGGACTTCCCCCCCCCCCCCCCCCAACTCCCCCAAAGTGAGCGGATCCGTTCCGGTTATATCAGTCACGTATCTAGGACTTTTGCTTGTACTTTCCACCAAGTTTCATTCGGATCCCTCCACTCTAAGTGTTTTCCAAGATTTCCGGTTTCCCCCTCTAACTCCCCCCAGTGTCACCGGATCCGGTCTGGATTTAAAATGGAGGGTCTGAGACACGAAGTCCTTCCATGTATTAAGTTTCATTAAGATCCGATCACCCGTTCGTAAGCTAAAAATATCTCATTTTTCCTATTTTTTCCGGATTCCCCCTCCCTCCACTCCCCTCCAGATGGTCGGATCGAGGAAGCGACAATTTCTAATTTAATCTGGTCCAGTTCCTGATATGCTTGCCAAGTTTCATCGTCCTAGCTTATCTGGAAGTGCCCGAACTAGCAAAACCGGGACCGACAGACCGACTGACGGACAGAAATAACAATCGCTATATGGCACTTGAGTAAGCTCAAGTGCCATAAAAACACAAATACAAATACCAACCCGAGAATTTCAGGAGAACAGACATAGAACAAAATAAAAAAAGAAAAAAGCTTGAGACAATTGTTTTATCTTCCTCCAACAACGAACAAAAATGAATAGAAAAATCAAACAGAAGAAATACAGTTGCTAAATAACGTATACTTTTGTAGTCTTTTTAAAAACTTTTCTGTCTTCAGACACTCTGATCGATTGGTAGAAAGATTAGACAGCCCTATCGTCTTATAATCATGAAATTGCTTGTTCATATGAAAGAGACAAAAAAAAATACATGCCGTATATACGCCACAGTCACTTATAGCCAACAACGCGACAGTCAAAAACGGATCGGCAATGTTATTACAGGGAAACAACTGAGCAAATGACATAAATCCGATCCACTCGAGAGTAAGCCAGGGCTTACAGAAACTATAGTTTTGCAATTAAGCCCTATTTTAAGCTAGCGATGCGTCAAAATCACACTATAAGTGCCAGAAACTAAATGACCAAGTTGAGCCAACGAAAATTAGATTGCGAAGTCACTTACAACTTTTTAGCGGATGGCTTCAAGAGATAAGGTGCATGATGACGGAGGGTATTGAACATTTACCTTCAAAAAAGGTCACAGTAAGTGAGACAAGTTTAGTTCGGAGAAATATAGGTGCAAAACTACCGTTTGTACGCGGAGACGAATGAAACTGAGCGCAAACTAACTAAAGAATTGGCAAGTTATCTGTTTATAATCAATATGGTGTTTCTGTTTTGTGGCAAGTGGACAAAACGTCCTTGAAATGACAAAATTAGTCAGTAGTAGCTTATTTCTGGCATTAGAATATCTGAAATGGTATTACATCGTATCAGTCGAACTTCGAGGCAGAGATTCCCAGTTAGAATCCAATATCCAGACTTCTGAAGATGGCGCCATTATTTGACTATACATTCGAAGAGGTTCAAGTTCGAACATGTGGGTAAGACAAGAGTAAAGGGTAGCTACTTCACCACAATACAAAAGGTCAAGGATCAGCTTCTTCAAAAGTCTCCTGATTTCAGCCTCCTGTACTGATGACCGGTCCTTATGAGTTAATCTCTCCCATAGTACTGCAACTACTGCAATCCAGGTAACTCTACTTTGGGACACGCGCAAGAAGTTTATCTTCTATGTTATGACGTTAAGTTTAGACGTAAAAACAACCCATCGGCTTGCCCGTTAAATGTTTTTTAGATTATATTGAATTGGATTCTGCAAACTGGTTGCTATATCCAACCGAAACTGGAACTGTTCCTTTTTTAGATTTCAGAAACATCCAGTGACAGAAGCGACTACAATTCTGTCAGTAAACGGCTCACTACGTCACCAGTGACGGCAATCTCCAGCTATCAAGCTAGTTGCTCCGGATTGGCTAGCGTATTGATCTCCCGAGCAGACACTTGTTTCATTCATAAACCTGTGTGAAGGCCGCCTGTCTGACAATAGTCCTCTTGGAGCACATGGTGAGTGCAGTATCTTCGTTAGAAGAACCGGTGAATGTGCTTACCAGTTCGAGGTAGCAGGATTTGGTAGTGAAAGACAACTGTCACAATAGAACGGAACAAATCGGATCTGAGCGACGATAGTCGCCGGAATCTATCGACGGAAAAAAAAGAAGAAAGTATGCTGATCCTTGACCATTTTGAAACGATTTCGCCAGCGGCTCTTGCTACTGACCAGGTGCAGCTGAGTTTGTTCAGTTTCGAGAATTTTAAAAGTGAAGTAAGGTCAGAGCCGTGCTCTCCAGAACCAGCGTTCGTTGGAATTCGAAGTTGTGTATCAACACAACGCATGGACGATAGCTTAAACACCCCTTCAGTGACTTCAAGTCAAGAGACATCTGTATTTAGCTTCAGCCAGTCACTCGTCCCACCTCAAGAACTTACAACTATTGCAGCCGGTAAGACTCGTCTTCGTTTTCTAAGTTGATTAAGTTCCCCCCTTTTGTTAGTAAAAAAATTTAGGGTTAAAGTTTAAGCATCCGGCAAATGCAGTGTATAAAATATTACTTTTACACGATTCTGCGACGTGCTCTTTCCTTTCCCTTCGGTTTCCATTCAGAAGAAATTCCGTACGATCGATTCAGTCAAGTCCCAAAAGGCGTCATAGCCAGGAGACGGCTACTTCTGCATGCGTCACTGCTCGAGGATGTAGGAAAGGGAAGTCACATACGAGGTCGCATCATTGAAGAATTCATTATGACAAAAGTTTCTTTATTTTATATGACAAGATCTTCAGTCACAAGGCGCCGACAGAGTTACAGTTCCCGTGTTAGTCTTGCACCTTGGATACCTTGCATTTGTCCAAACTGACACAGCGAAATGTTGAGTCACTTCTGTTTTTGTTTTCAAAGGGAACTTGTATGCTATTATTAGGAAGTGACGTGGACACAAACCAGTTCTTTGCCAGGTTTTTTATGATGCGAATTTTTTACTTCCGCTGGTCGTGACTTGGCAGGCTTGACGATACGTCACGATGCAAATATAGTCGTTCTACAACTGGACTGGTTCCTCTCGTTTCTCTACATGTCGCCGACGCCGTCGGTTTGTTGGCACTCTGACTCAGTTCTCATCGAGTGACCGTTTGGTCAGGAAGCTAAAGAAGTGAATATCTTAATAGAACGTTCTGTCTCTTAATACTGTTGACTTCTTGATGATAGGCATTCTTAGAGACATCCGCATTCACAGCTCAACTTGGGATACCATGATTCTGGACGACGACTTTGGTATCGAGTTTGGTAAGCTATACGACCTTTTCAGTCTTCTACAATATAGCTTTCTTCAATGGTTCTACCGGATATCATGCATTGCGGAGAGAATAACGTTACTCTTTTTTTCCAGGAACTCTTGAAGAAGCCCTCAGCTTTAGTGAGAACCTACAACATGCAATAGAAGATATATCTGAAGAATCGAACCCTCCAAGCACGCGGTGTAGCTCAGCCTCTTCTGGTGACGAAGGCGGGGTAGTTGGCGATGACGGCCGTTCAACAAGTAAGCAAGCTTTTCTTTTTCTTTCTTCAGAATACTTCCAGGGTTGGTCACCAAGAACCAGGGTGTACGAGTTACTTGAGGATACTTTGGGTTACTTTTGGTTACATTTGGGTTACATTGCATTGGGTTACTTTGGGTTACATTAGGTTATATTGGGTTACTTTGAGATACTTTTGGGTTACTTTCCAGGGTGTATGAAGTTACTTTTGGAGACCAACCCTGGGAATACTTCTCATATAGTTTAGTAGGGTTAAAAGTACTATGATCATCATTCCAGTTTGCAGTAGATGTATGTTTGTTTAAAGACATTTCAAAAGTGTCTAGAACTTGCCTGCTTGTTAAATTCCTAGGAAAAGAAAAAATTTGTCGGTGCGAACAATGAATTCACTTCTTTCTACTTGATCTTTTGAAACTTGAAACAGTCTTTACCCATGCGGGTGTACTAGGATGGCACAGTAACCTCAAAACAAAAACAATAAAGACAATAAATAGTTAGCGGATTTAATTTGCAAAGGCTTGCTTTGACGTTCCCAAGCTTAAAGGTCTGCCAAACCCTACCAAGTGATAAACTTCGTCAGCTTGTTAGGAAGCCTTTTAGGAAGCTTTTTATGCTGTACAGAGTTGAAATAGTCCAGGAATTTGGATTTCATCTGTCACAAGAACTATTTCGTTTGAAAGGTGTTTGCATTTGCATTCATCTTCGCTGAAAAAATTTTCGGTTTTGTAAAAGTTTGGCGATTGACCGTTGTAACTGCAGAACACGACTATCCGAAAATCAAAGGCCAAATCCCTTACAGTTTAACTGAACAGGCAACTTATTTTTACATCTTAGATTCAAATACATTGAATTATTACAACACCTATTGGGGATTTTCATTCTTTCCACAGTAGTCTTCAGTAGGGACGTTGGGAATGTGGACGCTTTCCCATGGTGAATCCGTCCACAATTCGCCCGCGAAAATCACTAAACTATCACTATCACTATCTAGCACTAGTTTATTTAAGCGAACAAGTGATGGGTAACTAGACTGTCGTATCCTAGCCCTTTTCGGTTAAACTTTAAGAGGGGCATGTATCCATACTTCCCATGAGCTAGTTTGGGAAGAATCTGTAAACAGAAAGCAAAACTGCTGCACATGTAAACTGAATGAACATGTGAACTGAACTAATTCTGAGCAGCCGTAAGAGTCGTCCAATCTCAATCACAAACGGTGCAATGTTGTCCTAAAACTGTTCTGATGAGTGCTATTTTTCTAGGTCAGCCTTCTGCTTCCAATGAAGTAGGCAATATGTATGTACCGACTCCTGTTTCGGAACATCATCAACTGCTCGTCTACAGGGGGTCCTTCAACCCCACCACTGCCGCTCATTTACTGCCACCAAGCACATCAAGCTCTAGTCAAGTTGGAGACTTGCTTTCGCCCACTACCACAATAGCTTCATGGCTATTGTCTGGCGATAAAAACTTCTTCTCTTCGTCGATGCTATCCATCTTCGGTCAGTTACCACCTCAAGGAATTTCTTCCCAGGGACCACCTGCTCCAGAACTTCAGCTTCTTGGGCAAGAGACTTCCCACCAGGCAATTTCTCAGCAGTCGGGCGGTGCTAGTGTTTACAATCCTGGAGATCACTTGGCATACCATAACCAAATCCAGCCTCCATTTCTACAGGTTCGGCCTGATCCCCCTCCTAGTTACACCCAAGAAGCGACAAGCCAGGGTCGATTTCTATGGAACAATTTCCCAGCGGCAGCTGAAAGTCCTAACGACCAACTAGCTTCGAGCTCACCTTCCCCTTGCACTCCAACGCCTGCATCATTCCCGCCTCCACTGAAGCCGAAGACGGAGTACCCGTCAACCGATGGGTATCAACCCCACCCGATTCGACTGGCGGAATTTTCCCCGTCAACGAGTAAAGGTCACGAAATACTGACACAGGTATATCAACAGCAGCAGCCAATAAAACTCGTGCCTGTGAAGTCTCGGAAATACCCACTTCGACCGAGTAAGACTCCACCTCACGAAAGGCCTTATGCGTGTCCTATTGAAGGCTGTGATAGACGCTTTTCTAGAAGCGATGAACTGACGCGGCATATTCGTATCCACACCGGACAAAGACCATTCCAGTGTCGGATATGCATGCGGGGATTTTCTCGCTCAGACCATTTGACGACTCATGTCCGAACCCACACTGGAGAAAAGCCGTTTTCTTGCGATTCGTGCGGACGTAAGTTTGCACGTTCAGATGAAAAGAAGCGTCACGCTAAGGTGCACTTGAAACAGAAAGTAAAAAAGGAGCCAAAGCTATCATGCGCTTCTGTTAGCTCGCCATCCGGTTCTTCATGTTCAAACAGCAATCCTCTTGCAATGTTGAGTCCACTGCCTTCCGGAAGTCCGCAGACCTAGGACAACCTTCCACACAGCCACTTAGGCTGAGGGTTCAGTTACTGGCACCAGCTTCTGTCCGTTCTAAATTCGGCTTACTCCGCGAAACTGTGATGAAAAACGTCATAACAGAAGTGATCTCAGCTTGGCAGCTGTTGAGTTGCGTGTCTAGGAACTAGCACGCGACTGGATGCGTGCCATCTGGGAACTAGTCCAGCTCGTGATGTCACAAGCTGAGTTAGCGATTGGCAAAAAAATACGTCATCCAATCAAGACTGTGATTCGTCCCCGGTGACGACTTGACGCCTGAAGTAAAACGAGCGGAAAACAGCGATCTTCAGATTTTCTGGGTTTTTTTTGTTGTTGTTGTGATTGCGGCACTTGGTTACCTGCTGTGTATTATGCCTGAAGTTAAACGTATAAATTAGAAAATAAGACATTAGAATTATCTTAATGTTTTTAAAAAGAGTACAATTTCTGTTTGAACACCGTACTTCGTCTGTTTCTGGTTGTGATCATTCTTAGTTTGTCCTCGAGATTTGTTGATTATTTTTTTATAACGAGCCTCTAGGCTGTTGTTGATATTAGTTAAGAGAGAGAGAGAGAGATAGTATTTTAAGTAAGAAAACCCTTTGAAACTGGACATTTTAAATTCACAGACAGCTCTTACTTGGTCACGTAGAAGTCAGTAGGCTGCAACATTTTCGTCGAGTGAAAACTCTGTACTTTTTGACAACTAGGACTGATTTCTTCTGTTGATCCTTTGCCTATGGAAGCTTTGCAACATCTCACGACAAAGCTTATAAGTCGGAATTGTGGTGCGGTCAGATCAATCACTGTGACCGGTGTTTGTTAGTTCAGTCTAATTTGTCCTTGCTCGGTCTTTTTAATGTGACCTAACCAGTTTTATGTAATAAAGCTTGGCCTTTCCAATTCAACTGCTGTCAAATACCAGCTGAACAAAAACCAATCACGGACTTTGTCCGCATTTAGTCTCCCTCCGGAATCGAACTGTCGGTTGCTTCCAGAAGAGCGATCTGACGGTCTGAAAAGCTCCGCTGGCTTTTCGGCCCCTGTGTTCCTCCGACTCGGCAAAAACTCGCTTCGCTTTCCAAGGCTGTTCTGGCGCTCCACTAGTTTTTGGGATCCCAAAACGTAAGTGGAGGGATACCTATGACATCGCAAAAGTTGTCCGTCTGTCCGTCCGTCCGTCCGTCTGTAAGCACGATAACTCTCGAAGGGAGTGAGATATTTTGATGAAACTTGGTGTGAGGATTCGTTGGGTCGTCGGACCAGTCAAGTTCGTAGATGGGCTATGTAGCCCTACATTTAGGGGTGGGGGAGGGGGTTTAAATTAAGGGGCAAACAAAATATTTTGAAACAGCTAATGTGATAGTCGATTATGGGGTAAGAAGACATGCTGAGCACGATGGTGAAAACTATTTTGTCATCGGACGAGTAGTTCGCCCGGAATCCGGCCAAAACCGGAAAGTTTGTTAAAAGTAAAAGTTTTATTTGAAGTTGATTAGATGTTCGATTTAGGGGTAGGAAGACATGCTGAAGACGATGGTGAAAACCATTTTCTCGAAGGATAAGTAGTACGCCCGGAATCCGGCCGAAACCGGAAAGTTTGTTAAAATTAGAAGTTTTATTTCGAGTTGATAGTTTGATAGTCGATTATGGGGTAAGAAGACATGCTGAGCACGATGAGGAAAATCATTTTGTCATCGGACGAGTAGTTCGCCCGGAATCCGGCCAAAACCGGAAAGTTTGTTAAAAGGGAAAGTTTTATTTGAAGTTGATTAGATGTTCGATTTAGGGGTAGGAAGACATGCTGAAGACGATGGTGAAAATCATTTTCTTGACGGACAAGTAGTTCGCCCTGAATCCGGCCAAAACCGGAAAATTTGTTAAAAGCAAAAGTTCGAGTAGATGACAGATTAAGGGGTAAGAAGGGAGGCTGAGTCGGTTTATGACGATGTTTTTTTACCCGGACATATAATTTTTCTGGAATCCGGTTGTAACCGGATTTTTTTTTAAGTCAAACTTTTATTCAAAGTTGATTAGATGTTCTTTATAGGGATAAGGAGATACGCTGGTTTTGTTTCTGTATTTTTTTTGTTTGCTGGGCTAGTAGTTCGCTCGGAAATCGGCAGGAAGTCCCGGTCAGTATCGTCAAAATAGATATGGTTTATAGAGGTATATCTGAACTTGGTTTTCTCTGATAATTAGCCTGTCCAAGACTGAATCTGGCGAAGACAAGACTCGATTGTCTGAATCAAATATTAGATTTTTGGGATCCCATCGACACCTTTGGTCTTGTTCAAAGTGACGTGAAAAAAGAATTCAATCCTATATATGACTAAGTTTTTCGACATTCCGGCTCCAGTTTTTGAACCTAGGCAACATTTTCGCGTGAATGGCTGTTGAGCTCAACAGAAAATGAGCTCAACAGAAGATACCATCCACACGAAAACTAGCTCGAGGAGCGTCGTTGAAAGGGAGACACACATTCAGCTGGATGGTGACGTCGCACGTCCGGCTGTTCACGCGAAAATGACCATGGAGCTGAATGGCATCAAGAACTAAAAGACCAAGAACCTCGGTATTTGGTCTCATGCACCGACTGTGGATGCCCCGACAAAATTGAGCAGAGCTCCTACCTTATCAAAACATGCTTGATACTGGAATACTGCGATCGTCATTGCACTGCGTCCCATCATTCACTTTTCGAGCTTTTGACCAAAACGAGAAGTGGCCAAGAAAAGAAATAAGGATCTAAATTTGCCGACAAGGCTTTTTCAGACCATCAGTGTTCAGCCAGGACCAACAAGACCAAAGGTTTCGATGGGATCCCAAAAATTTACTATTTGGTACAGACAATTGAGTTTTGTCTTCGCCGACTCGTTGAACATTTTTACCAATAAAATTTAGAAACAGATTAAGGCCAAATAGCTGATTATCTGAGTAGATCAAGTTCATATATGGATTCAGAATGTGTGTTTGCCCTATAAGTCCTATATATTTTGATGAAACTGATGGAAACTTTCTGCTTTAGTTCTGCCAAATTTCCGGTTTCGGCCGAATTCCGGGCGACCTGCTTGTCCAGCAAAAAAATAAAGCTCAAAAACGAATTCAGCGTATCTCCTTATCCCTACATCAAATATCTAATCAGCTTTAAATAAAACTTTAACATATAGCGAATTTTCCGGTTTCAGCCGGATTCCGGGCGAACAATATGTTCGGGTAAAAAATGTCATTGTAATATAAGGATTCAGGATCTCGTCTTACCCCTAAATCCGATATCTCTAATCAACTTCAAATGAAACTTTTACTTTTAACAAATTTTCCGATTCTGGCCGGATTTCGGGCGAACTACTTTGATAAACCGCTACAGAGGGCTTATGTAGGGCTACAGAGCCCACCTATGAACTCGACCTTTCCCTTTATCTAAAGAATTGTTACACCAAGTTTCATCAAAATACCTCATTCCCTTCGAGAGTTATAGTGCTGACAGACGGACGGACGGACAACTTTTGCGATGTCAGAAGTATCCCTCCACTTACGTTTTTGGGTTCCAAAAAAGAACCCGATATGCATACGAGTCGACTGATGCCCGGCCAAAGCATAAACAATTTTATTTCCTCTGTGTTTATCGACGCTCCGAGCTGACAAACTAGTAAACTTTCGTCAGGCTTCGCACTTTCTCAAGACCTGGGTAAAAAAAAAAAACAAGGAAAACAGGTTTGCCGAATTTGACGACAATGAACGAAGTGCAACGAAAAGTTTGAAGGTGCATTAAAAAAATAACAAGACCAAAGGTTTCGATGGGATCCCAAAAATTTAATATTCGGTACAGACAATTGGGTTTTGTCTTCGCCAGATCCAGTCTTCGCCAGACTCCTTGAATATTTTTACTATTAAAATTTTTTGCCCCTTAATCAGAACCCACTCCTAAATCTAGGGCTACAGAGCCCATCTACGAACCCGACCCCCCCCCCCCCCCCCGACCCAAAGGATCCTCACACCAAGTTTCGTCAAAATATCTCATTCCCTTCGAGAGTATCGTGCTGACAGACGGATGGACGGACACCTTTCGCGATGTCACAGATATCCCTCCAGTTACATTGTGGAATCCCAAAAAAGAACCCGATGTGCATACGAGTCGACTGATGCCCGGCCAAAGCATACAACATTTTATTTCCTCTGTGTTTGTCGACGCTCCGCGGACAAACTAGTAAACTTTCGTCGGGCTTCGCACTTTCTCAAGACCTATTGGGAGGGGGGAGTCCCCCAATCCATAGTGACACCGCTGATCTCAAACAGTTATCTCGAATTTTCTCTCTGGGGTTCTATTGCTATGAGCTGTTCGCAGAGGTAAAGAATGTGATGTTCCGCGTAGCTCCTACCTCGGCTCGTTTGCATCGGGAATCGTCCATATTCGACTAAACAATAAGCATGGTTGTAGTACCGAGATCGGGGGACGGAGGTTCTACTTCTTATTTGTTCTTGATTGCATCAACGCGAAAACACATCATAAAGATAGGACGTCACACCCAACGGAGCCATCCACACGAAAATGTCCCACCAACAGTAGTTTTTTTTGCCTGTGAGATTGCGGCTTAATTTCCGTTTTTGGGATCCCAAAACGCAAGTGGAGGGATACCTATGACTTCGTAAAAGTTGTCCGTCTGTGATCATAATAACTCTCGAACGGAATGAGAAATATTGATGAAACTTGGTGTGGGGATTCTTTGGGCCAAGGGACAGATTAAGTTCGTAGATGGGCCCCAAAGCTGTTTATTTAGGGGTTGGGGGAGGGGGAAATTAAGGGACGAAAATAAATATTTTTTAAAAAGCTAATGAGATAGTCGATCTAGGGCTAAGGAGACATGCTGAATCCGAATTTGAAAATTATTTTCTCGCCGTACAAGTAGTTCACCGGTAAAGTTGTAGTAAAAGTTGTATCTGAAATTGATTAGATGTTCGACTCAGGGGTGGGAAGACATGCTGAATCCAAATATAAAAATTATTTTCACGCCGGACAAGTTGTTCGCCCTGAATCCGGAAATTTAGCATGAAGTTTTAAAACCCAATGACATAGTCGATATAGAGTGAGGAGACATACTGTTGCAACCACACTAATGATAAACAAAAACTGTACCATATGCGATCTGTTTAGTTATTTAGAGTCCCAACCGGCATTTACTGGGTCGAAAAGTCAAAATGCATCCGACAACTGTCTGGTGAACAATTTAATAAAATTTGTCGACCCATTATTGAAAAAAATAGGTTTCTCTACCAGTCTCTACCCTACCCCTTTATTTACACAGGCGAAAGCTCTGCCCGTGGGTGACGTCACTTTGTTTAATCTATGGACGTAGGAGGGATGGTGACTTCGGTTGCGTGTAAACGCGCAAAGTTTATTGGGTTTAATCGAAGACTATTTAAACCTAGCGTACGTATTCTTTTGGTTTTGGATTGTCGGGGGGTCGAGTTGTTCAAACTTCGTACAAGGATTCACTAGCAAAGTACATATCTGAACCTGGTTTCCTCATTTGGTTAGTTGTTTGGCCGTAAGCAAGAAACTCCAAAACGTAACATTTGTGTACATATTCAAGCGGTATATTATGGATAAATAGGAAGATGTTAAACGGATCTGGCGAAGACTCGGAAATGTACAAGATTTGATTGTCTGGATCAAGAAGTCTACTAAATAATTTTTGGGATCCCATCGAAACCTTTAGTCTTGTTTCGAAAGGTTCCAGATAGTCTCAAACTTGCCTTACATTAACCAGCTATAGAAGTTGCCCCCCGGGTTTTCCGTGTTTATTTGCAAGGTTTGTCTAACTACATAGGCTACCGCACGTGTCAGTTTTTGAAACACCCATCTTTGATTTCTTTTACAAATTACAAAAGAAGTCTGTCTGATTGTTTTTTTTAAAAGGTCCCAGATAGCCTTACACTTGCCTTAAATTCACCAGCTATAGAAGTTTCCCCGCAGTCCTTACAAAAGAAAACAAATTGCAACTAGTTTGAAAGATATTGCAGTCATTGAATCTTATGATAAAATTACACAATTATCTGAAATGAAAATTATTCGTTCAAATTACAGCTGGCAGCGCACACTAGAATTAACTCAACTGTAGAAACCAACTTAAAGTTTAACTGAAGAGCCAACTTATTTTCGTATCTTTTAACTGAATCCACTGCAGTATTTGGATTGTGTTAAGGGATTTTTAAAAAAAAATTTTGCTCCAGTATGACGTTCAAAACATCTACGGCCATCCTCACAACGAAAAGTTCTACTATAGCGCGCAAAATTTTAACGTCAATACAAACGCGGCTTTTTAGTGGCCAGTGATCAGCTTGGTGGATCAGCTGATCACTGCGTCGGCAGTGAACACTTATTTTTCGTTAATCGTTTTCCGTCAAGCATAAACCCAGGTACAAGCACATAGAGGTACCACAAATCCGACAGGGAAAGTCCACTATATGAAAATCGATTATTCTGAATGGCGGAGCAATAAAGTAACGCATTTTCATCGGGTCTTCAAGCCCTTTAAAGGACCTGTCTTACCTATAATACTAACGCAACCTAATTCCATAATCACTCCATATATTTCTAAACCGGGAAACCCCAATTCGGTTCAGCTGAGCAGTTCTCCGATAATGAAATATTATTTTTCCGTTGCACCAACTGAAAAATCAGGTTACATTACCGAATGGCAGTAGGAATCAAGAATGGAGAACATTCTGTGTCCCTCCGTCACCTGTAGCTTTCAAGAGATCCGGGAGTGTATTCACCTACCTCCCCCTTTCATTCATGGATTTTTCCGGTCGAGAGACCTCCCACTGCTGGAATCGATAGCTCTTTCGTCAGTGCCCTTTTCGGCGCTCGGTGAGAATAGAACTAAACTTTTCCACAAAGGAGATACAAAGTAAAATCCATAAGGTTAAGACATACGAGCTGCCGAACAAAACATGTGTTTATTTCAGCGAGGGCAAACCTGTAGAATGTCCCGGTGTTTATAATGATATAGTTCCGACAGACGAAACATTTCGAATGTTCCGTCACCATAGGAAAAATATATAAAAGAGAGTTTCGAGGAACTGGGAAGCAAAGTCGGAATCATTGTCGCATTTGACACTAAAATTGGCAAATTTTGATAAAGATTTCTTGCAACATAATAATCTGAAGAATACAGCAGCTGGCACACCCCTTATAATATTTTTGCTTATACGAACAACTATTTATTTATACAAACTTATTTGAGCGATCGACAAAAACGGAAAGCTATAACCCCGAATAAATGACGGGTATATTCTGCGAAGCAATTTGCTCGCTAATGGAAATTACCTGAACTCGGATAGATATTAGGATAGTTAATTTACAGAGGTGTTTACTGCATGTATAATGTTATAATTTTTATTAACTTAGTATCAAAAATGTTTGAGTGGAGCACGCTTGCAGCCATATTTTTTTTTTGGGGGGGAGGGCAAACCACCATCGCTGACTTTTTGGCGAAGAAGACGGAACGTGATTTTCGCCCTCAAGCTGATCACCACCAATCGCCATGAACAGCTGCTCGAACACGATACCTGCGGCGGAATATACGAGGCCACTCCCGGAAGCTAAAGTTTAACCGAATAAGGCTGAGATCCACCACTCACCAGTCTAGTAACTCATCACCTAATTACTTAAATAGGCCTGAAAGCCCATTAACAACGCTTTACTTCGTTTGTCCGTTATCAACAGATTGTCGATTTCATCGAATGAACTTATTCTTTACCACGGATGGTACCTCTATGTGCTTGTCCCTCTATGCTTGAAATACTCAGCAACTACAAGGTAAGCCTGCATTGCCAAAAATTAAAATGAAAATGTCAGATCCCTTGGAAGACATTTCTTAAAATCATTTTCCTACTTTTCTACAAGTGTAACTTCCCCCTTTTTTCCATCTTTAGCCCTGGGAATGCAGGCCTTTGTTGGAATCCAAAATCTTCGCGTATGGATGAATTTTCAGTTGTTGTGCAAGCAGTGCACATTTCGAACGTCATTACCAAAGCCTCGGGTGAAAAAATACAAAATCCGTTAGATGGTTAAAATGGTTCAGTGTGTTCAAATATCAGATGTAAAAATAATCTGCCTTTTCAGTTAAACTTTAAGTTGCTGACCACCAACCGCCATGGACAGATACTCGAACAAGATTCCTCCGGCGAAATACGAGCCCAATCCCGGAAAATAAGGTAATCTTTCAGCAAGAAACAGGACCAATACAACTTCTGGCATAGGAATCTGTGACTTGACTTGACGAGCTGCATAGGCTTCACGAGCCTCACGCAACGAGCTGCGTGGCTTGACGAGCTGCATAGGAATCTGTCGGTTGCGGCGTTTTCTCCTAATCACGGTCTTGTCCGTTTGTTTCAACTGTAGTCTGTTTGAACAGTAAATTTGTATTATAATTTAAGTCGTGTTTCTTTCTTTTCTTTATGTACTCCACTATTTCTATTTTATAGAAGTGGATAAATAAAAAGACTCATTCATTCTTCTCAAACCGGGTTATTCCCTTGTGGAGCTCTTTCAGCAAGAAGACTGTGACAGCAGCAACTATAGCTGCTTTAAAGAGAGCCTAAAACAGGGATCCAGTGTCAACTTCCAGACCGTAAGCACGGGCGAAGTAACAGGCAACATAGCCTTGTCACTAGCACTTGCGGTTTAAAGGACCCATCTTGTTTATTCCGTCTTTTATAATGTACCTAGCTCCCTTATGGAATTATAAGCTTCTAAAATCCCACCTTTCTCCACTGTTTCTTTTTGTTCCTACGACTTTTTAGCGCTTTTTCAGCCGTGCCAAATTTTGCCTGTTACACAACGCAATGTTTGCCAGAATCTTCAACGTCCGCTAACAACTCTTTCAAACACAAGTATGGCAATCTTCTGTTTTGACTTCTTTTATTTGCTTCGTTTTCCCTTTTTTAACCAATGCGCGTTCAGTTTTGAAATGTATTGCGCCCAGCCGCCGCGTTGGAGAGCAGGAAGGCTGGACAGAATCGACAAGCGCTGACAAGAAAATTGCTAAATCCAGGTGAAAAGTAATGGTATTTTCGATAAACGTTTTTCTGATCCATTGCATAATGAAAAGAACATTTCTAGTAATAGTTTTGCTTTAAGGTCATCAAAGGGGCAGAAGTGACAGAGAAAAATGAGGGTTAATCAAGCTGGGGCCATAGGGGTTGCTAGTCAAAATGTTTGGAGGGGGGCAAAGTATTTTTCCCGACTGGCTGGTAATTTTTACCAACTATTTTCAGAGAAAATAAACGACTAGTTTAAGAAAAATTAACAATTTTCCAGAAAAATCGGCAGTTAAGAAAATCGACTGTTTATAATGAAACAGACTGTTTTTACGAAAACAAGAGCTACGAGCTCATATGGCACTTGTTACGAGTAGGCACGGCTCGGTTATGTCAATGATATATCTAGTGTTTGCTAGGTGTCTTCCCACCAAGTTTCATCTCGATCCCTCCACTCATAGCGTTTTCCAATATTTCCGGTTCTCCCCTCCAGCTCCCCCCAAAAGTCACCGGATCTGGTCCGGATTTTAAGTGGGTCGTCTGAGGCATGAGGTCTTTCCAAATATCAAGTTTCATCGAGATCCGGTCACCCGTTCAAAAGTTATAAATACCTCAATATTCCGGATTCCCCCTCCCTCCACTCCCCCGACAGTGCCCGAATCGGCTCGGTTATGTCAATGATGTATCTAGTGTTTGCTAGGTGTCTTCCCACCAAGTTTCATCTCGATCCCTCCACTCATAGCGTTTCCAAAGATTTCCGGTTGCCCCCTCCAGCTCCCCCCAAAAGTCACCGGATCCGGTCCAGATTTTAAGTGGGTCGTCTGAGGGATGAGGTCTTTCCAAATATCAAGTTCCATCGAGATCCGATCACCCGTTCAAAAGTTATAAATACCTCAAGATTCCGGATTCCCCCTCCCTCTACTCCCCCCACAGTACCCGAATCGGCTCGGTTATGTCAATGATGTATCTAGTGTTTGCTAGGTGTCTTCCCACCAAGTTTCATCTCGATCCCTCCACTCATAGCGTTTCCCAAGATTTCCGGTTGCCCCCTCCAGCTCCCCCCAAAAGTCACCGGATCCGGTCCAGATTTTAAGTGGGTCGTCTGAGGGATGAGGTCTTTCCAAATATCAAGTTCCATCGAGATCCGATCCCCCGTTCAAAAGTTATAAATACCTCAAGATTCCGGATTCCCCCTCCCTCTACTCCCCCCACAGTGCCCGAATCGGCTCGGTTATGTCAACGATGTATCTAGTGTTTGCTAGGTGTCTTCCCACCAAGTTTCATCTCGATCCCTCCACTCCTGGCGTTTCCCAAGATTTCCGGTTGCCCCCTCCAGCTCCCCCCAAAAGTCACCGGATCCGGTCCAGATTTTAAGTGGGTCGTCTGAGGGATGAGGTCTTTCCAAATATCAAGTTCCATCGAGATCCGATCACCCGTTCAAAAGTTATAAATACCTCAAGATTCCGGATTCCCCCTCCCTCTACTCCCCCCACAGTACCCGAATCGGCTCGGTTATGTCAATGATGTATCTAGTGTTTGCTAGGTGTCTTCCCACCAAGTTTCATCTCGATCCCTCCACTCATAGCGTTTCCCAAGATTTCCGGTTGCCCCCTCCAGCTCCCCCCAAAAGTCACCGGATCCGGTCCGGATTTTAAGTAGGTCGTCTGAGGCATGAGGTCTTTCCAAATATCAAGTTCCATCGAGATCCGATCACCCGTTCAAAAGTTATAAATACCTCAAGATTCCGGATTCCCCCTCCCTCTACTCCCCCCACAGTACCCGAATCGGCTCGGTTATGTCAATGATGTATCTAGTGTTTGCTAGGTGTCTTCCCACCAAGTTTCATCTCGATCCCTGCACTCATAGCGTTTCCCAAGATTTCCGGTTGCCCCCTCCAGCTCCCCCCAAAAGTCACCGGATCCGGTCCGGATTTTAAGTGGGTCGTCTGAGGCATGAGGTCTTTCCAAATATCAAGTTCCATCGAGATCCGATCACCCGTTCAAAAGTTATAAATACCTCAAGATTCCGGATTCCCCCTCCCTCCACTCCCCCCCACAGTGCCCGAATCGGCTCGGTTATGTCAACGATGTATCTAGTGTTTACTAGGTGTCTTCCCACCAAGTTTCATCTCGATCCCTCCACTCATAGCGTTTCCCAAGATTTCCGGTTGCCCCCTCCAGCTCCCCCCAAAAGTCACCGGATCCGGTCCGGATTTTAAGTGGGTCGTCTGAGGCATGAGGTCGTTCCAAATATCAAGTTTCATCGAGATCCGATCACCCGTTCAAAAGTTAAAAATACCTCAAGATTCCGGATTCCCCCTCCCTCCACTCCCCCCACGGTGCTCGGATCGGGGAAGTGACTATTTCCAACTTAATCATTTGGGGTCCCTGATATGCCTGCCAAGTTTTATCATCCTAGCTTATGTGGAAGTGCCCGAACTAGCAAAACCTGGACAGACCGACAGACCGACAGACCGACAGACCGACAGACCGACAGACCGACAGACCGACAGACCGACGGACGGACAGAAATTGCGATCGCTATATGGCACTTGGCCGAAGGGCAAGTGCCATAAAAACTCGGGATTCGCGACGACTCGTTTCATCCCAATCCTTCTCTGTCGCGCGAGATGTGAATGCAGTGAATATGTCAACAGGAGGCGTAATGGAACAGAAAACAACCAAAGCTGACTTCTTAGAGCGACAAACCCCAAAACTGCGGTTTCGCTGTTGCATGGTTAGTGGCAGGGTAAAGAAATAAAGCACATACAACACAAGAAAATAAAGTTTTACAATTGAGTGCAACCAGCTGTAAATCTGTCCTGAATCAAGGGCTCCTCCTTTCAGATGAATCCTTTATTTAATGTTACTATACAATGTAAATTTTGATATAAAAATAAATTATTTATATGTAATTAAATAACATAAATGTATATATATTTATATAATAAAAGTAGATTTTGTTAATGTTAGTGTTAGTATGCAATGATGTTGTGTGTTGTATGGAACACTACAAAGAACTTGAAAAGGTGTGTGTCGGTAGTTATCCCAAACGGTTTACTGATTTACCGACGAGACTTTTGTGGTCCCCACATCAAAAAGTCGATTTCACATTTTTTTTTGTTTTGTGCAATCAAGATTTCAGAAGAAAACGGAAAGAAAAAGGTCACAGCATCGAAAAGTGGAAAACAAACGAAACGAGAAATCGATTTGCAGACAAGGCTTGTTCCGACAATCGGCTTGAATTTCCGACAAGGTAAATATTCTTTGAGACCCATGTAATCAGGTTTGTTTCCTTCCCCGAAGTTGAACCAGAGGATTGACAGCCTGACGAGGACCCTTGTCAAGAAGGGCTGAAATATCGCTGATGAAGAATCATAGCTGACGTATCCATTGTAAACATTGTTTGAATAAATATTCCAACAAGGCTATTGTTGGTAATAGAAACGGAACCAACAAATAGGATTCGTCTGCGCTTTGGATTATCCACGAGACTTTTCCGGTGACCGCATCGGAAAGTCACCAGCAAACGAAACGAGGGATCTCGATTTGGCGATAGGCCTAAACTTTTTCAGATCATCTGATTTTCCGACGAAACTTTCGTCGGTACCAGAAACAGAACAAGCATTGGGCTTGTTAGCGCTTCCATTTTACAAGCAAGTTTTTTAAGTTTTAAGTACTTAAGTAGTACTTGAAGTACTTCTGTACTTAAAACTCAAGTACTACTTACAGTGGCGTTGCTAGCGAAAATTCGAAGTGGGGGTGGCTGGGCGCCGGCATCCAATCAGGAACTGAGATCTAAATCAGAATTTCCAAAATAACCTAAAATCTAAACTACCACAAGTAGAACGAAAAGAAGAAAAGAATAAATGCACCCTGCTCCAGCATAAAGATGCTTACAACTGGAACATGTTCAAACAATAGTTGCATTTTTGCTGATACCATGGTATCTGTTAAAACGGTAACTGGGTCTGCCATTAGTCGTTTTTGCAGTTTACATTCCAAAACAGGGTCCAAGTCATTCAGGGTTTCCTGCTCGAGAAGAAGCTTCAAATGACCAGCTGTAAACAATGCGAGTGGCACAGTTTTTTCTCTGTACAGAGTGTACCCCTCTGAAACAGCCTTTCCCAAAAAACTATCAAGGAGCTATTTATCACTCACAGTACAAGCAGGCTTATTTGAATGTGGTCTAAAAATGAACAATCTGCTAAAATGTAAAACCCATACGAGACAACTTAAACATTGGGTCAAAAGACAAATGATAGCTGGAATAGTTAGTTAGCTATTAACTGATATCACTACACTAACTGTTTTATAAGCATACAAAAAATGAAACCAAGCCCAAGGTAGGGAAAATTATAGTCAGATTATAGTATAGTAAGTAAGAAGAGAGCAGGAAGAGAGAGAGGTTCAAACAGGGTTCAAATAAATAAAAATATATCTTAAGTTACTGTAGGCTGAAGTATCTGAAGGCTAATATAATACTTAATAATTAATACTTATGTGTTTTGTTTATTTTCTTCATTTACTCCTGCTTTTCAAAATGGCTGGTCATAAATAAATTACTCTTATAAAAATCACAAGACAAACCAGAAAAGTTGAGACACTGGGAGAAAGCTGGTTGCAAGGGGCGTATCTATCTATTGTTGTTGTTTGAAGGTTTGAAATGAAAGTCCTGGGCCTGAGTCATTACGACGAACGTTGCCAGTTGATCTGGCGGATCCTGTGACATTTGGCCACAAAAATCCTCGGACATTCTGTCGCCTACGAAATTCAGTCTCGTTTTTCTACTTCACTGGCTTCAACCTGAGCCGCGTTCGATTCACCAACAGTCTGAACAGTCATCCACCTACATTATCCTAAAATTGTCTGTAGTCGTTTTCTTCACAGATAATGACGTCATTTTCAGAGAAATTTAATTTTTCGTCATTTCGGATATTATCCGACGGTTTGTAGAACTACAGCCGCGTTCGATTCATCTGCGGTTATCCGACTAGATTATCCCAAAATTTTCCCAGTCACACCCCAAGGGAAGGGATACCTATGACATTGCAAAAGTTGTCCGTCTGTCCGTCCGCCCGTCTGTAAGCACGATAACTCTCGAAGGGAATGAGATATTTTGATGAAACTTGGTGTGAGGATTCGTTGGGTCGTCAGACCAGTCAAGTTCGTAGGTGGGCTTTGTAGCCCTACATTTAGGGGTGGGGGTTCAAATTAAGGGGCAAACAAAATATTTTTAAATAACTAATGTGATAGTCGATTATGGGGTAAGAAGACATGCTGAGCACCATGGTTAAAACCATTTTGTCATCGGACAAGTAGTTTGCCCGGAATCCGGCCGAAACCAGAAAGTTTGTTAAAAGTAAAAGTTTTATTTGAAGTTGATTAGATATTCGATCCAGAGGTAGGAAGACATGCTGAAGACGATGGTGAAAACCATTTTCTCGACGGACAAGTAGTTCGTCCGGAATCCGGCCCAAACCGGAAAGTTAGTTAAAATTAAAATTTTGTATTTGGAGTTGATTAGATGTTCGATTAAGGGCAAGAAGACATGCTGAACACTTATGTGAAAACAATTTTCTACCCGGACATGTAGTTCGCCCGGAATCCGGACAAAACCGGAAAATTGTTAGAAGTTAAAGTTTTATTTCTGGTTGATTAGATAACCGATTTAGGGGTAAGAAAAGATGCTGAATCCGTGTGTGATAATCATATTTTACCCGAACATATAGTTCGACCGGAATCCGGCTGGAGTCGGAAAATTTGTTATAAGGTAAATTTTTATTTGAAGATGATTAGATGTTCATTATTGGGGAAAGAAGATACCCTGAGTTCGTTTTTTAGCTTTCTTTTTTCGCCGGACAAGTAGTTCTGGAGTCCGGCCGAAACCGGGAAATTGGCAGAAGTGGCAGGAAGTTTTCGTCAAAACAGATATGACTTATAGGGGTAAACACACATGCTAAATCCAAATCTGGACTTGGTTTTCTCAGATGATTAGCCCTTTGGCCTTAATCTTTTTCTGAATTTTAATTGTAAAAATGATCAAGGAGTCTGGCGATCACTGGATCTGGCTAAGACAAGACCCAGTTGTCTGGATCAGATATTGAATTTTTGGGATCCCATCGGAACCTTTGGTCTTGTTTCCTAAAGAAGTTCCACTTGAAGCTCAGCAGTGCTTAAACCAGCAGTGGGATGGTCCTGGAAAAACTCCAGTGTCTTTGGAAAAGGCTGTTTTGCTTACATTGTGGTATCTTGCAAACAAGGACTCAATGAGAGAAATTGCCAACCTATTTGGAATCAGCAAATCAACTATGCATACCTGTGTTCATAAAGTTGTATTGATGCTGTGTTGTATGAGCAATCAGTTCATCAAGTGGCCTTCGTCTACAGATGAGTTTAGGAGTACAGAAGTGAAATTTTTGAACAGGGCTGGATTCCGTGGAATCATTGGTGCAATAGATGGGTGCCATGTTACCATCATTTGTCCTGCTAATCAACAGGACTCGTACCGCAACAGAAACAGCAAACATTCAATTGTGCTTCAAGCTGTTGTAAACAGCGAAAAGTTTTTTACTGACATCTTTGTTGGATTTCCCGGATCTGTCCATGATGCGAGAGTACTCCGGAATTCCTCCCAAATAATAAAACAATAGCGGTACGCCGTAGTTGAATAAAACGGAATCAAGAACTGGTCGTCGACAATAGTTGTATTTTTGCTGATACCACTATCGTGGTATCTGTTACCACGGTAACTGAATCTGCAATTAGTCGTTTTTGCAGTTATCGTAGTCAGGGGCGTCGCAAGTAGATTTTCGGTTGGAAGGGGCGGGGGTGCAGAGCAAAAATTTTACCGAATCTTTCAAAAATGTTACCGAGTCCTAGAACTAAGAATTCGAGCTTTACATTATGGAACGGAAACGATTACGTCGGAAGAGTAACAATAAAGGGCAGCGTGAAAGACGATAAGCCAACTATTAGGCGGCATTTTGGCGAAGCCCACATGCAGAACCTATTGCCGGGCATGATTGCGGAACAGTTTCTATTTATTATAGCCAATAGAAAATTAAATCGAGCGCCGCAGGCGAAAATTTTCGAAATCCATTTTTGGGATCCCAAAACGTAAGTGGAGGGATACCTATGACATCGCAAAAGTTGTCCGTCTGTCCGTCCGTCCGTCTGTAAGCACGATAACTCTCGAAGGGAATGAGATATTTTGATGAAACTTGGTGAGAAGGTTCGTTGGGTCGTCGGACCAGTCAAGTTTGTAGATGGGCTTTGTAGCTCTACATTTAGGGGTGGGGGAGGGGATTGAAATTAAGGGACAAACAAAATATTTTGAAACAGCTAATGTGATAGTCGATTATGGGGTAAGAAGACATGCTGAACACGATGGTGAAAACCATTTTGTCATCAGACAAGTAGACAAAACCGGAAAGTTTGTTGAAAGTAAAAGTTTTATTTGAAGTTGATTAGATGTTCGATTTAGGGGTAGGAAGACATGCTGAAGACGATGGTGAAAATTATTTTCTCGACGGACAAGTATTTCGCCCGGAATCCGGCCCAAACCGGAAAGTTTGTTGAAAGTAAAAGTTTTATTTGAAGTTGATTAGATGTTCGATTTAGGGGTAGGAAGACATGCTGAAGACGATGGTGAAAACTATTTTCTCGATGGACAAGTATTTCGCCCGAAATCCGGCCCAAACCGGAAAGTTTGTTGAAAGTAAAAGTTTTATTTGAAGTTGATTAAATGTTCGATTTAGAGGTAGGGAGACATGCTGAAGACGATGGTGAAAACTATTTTCTCGACGGACAAGTATTTCGACCGGAATCCGGCCCAAACCGGAAAGTTTGTCAAAATTAAAAGTTTAATTTGGAGTTGATTGGATGTTCGATTTAGGGCAAGAAGACATGCTGAACACTTATGTGAAAACAAGTTTCTACCCGGACATGTAGTTCGTCCGGAATCCGGCCGAAACCGGAAAACTGTTGGAAGTCAAAGTTTTATTTCTAGTTGATTAGATAAGCGATTTAGGGGTAAGAAGAGATGCTGAGTCCCTGTGTGACAATCGTATTTTACCCGGACATATAGTTCGACCGACATCCGGCTGGAATCGGAAAATTTGTTATAAGCTAAATTTCTATTTGAAGTTGATTAGATGTTCATTACTGGGGAAAGAAGATACCCTGATTTCGTCTTTGAGCTTTCTTTTTTCGCCGGACAAGTAGTTCTGGAGTTCGGCCGGAACCGGGAAATTGGCCGAAGTGGCAGGAAGTTTTCGTCAAAACAGATATGACTTATAGGGGTAAACACACATGTTGAATCCAAATCTGAACTTGGTTTTCTCAGGTGATTAGCTATTTGGCCTTAATCTGTTTCTGAATTTTAATTGTAAAAGTGTTCAAGGAGTCTGGCGAAGACTGGATCTGGCTAAGACAAGACCCAGTTGTCTGGATCAGATATTGAATTTTTGGGATCCCATCGAAACCTTTGGTCTTGTTTTTTCTGTAGGCTAAAATTTAACTGCTTCTCTTACAAATTCTATCAATAATATATACTACCTATACTCGCATAAAGTGAGCGCCGCAGGCGAAAATTTTTGTCTGCTTTTCCCTGCCAAATTTAATTTCAATCAAAATTCTAGCTTTTAGTGTTTCGAAATCTCAATCCTTAAACTGGCTTAAACCCCCGTCAAATGACGCGCCCTTCCACAAAATAGAGTATATTACGAAAAGTGCAGCAGGCGGAATTCTCGTAATATTATGATTAGATATTCTTTTTGGGATCCAAAATAAAAGTAAGGACTGTCGATGATATCAAGGATCATCCCTTTTGTCTGCGACCAGTGCTTCGCTCAACCTCTTCTACGTTTCATTAGTGGTAACTTCCGAATCCTGGCAATTCTAACGAATAAATTACCGAATCCCAGTTATAATATCGAATAAGTTTAGACCGATAGCATGTTCGGGATTCTGTATAACTGCCGTATCCCGATTTTATACCGAATTGTTTTGTTATCGAAAGACTACCGAACAATGTTTATGTTCGGTATACTTTCGTCGAAACTGGAACAAAGTCGGTATTCGTGGTTAACTTCCTACTCCTGGAAATTATACTGAACAAATTACCGAATCCCAATCATGATACCGAATAGTTTTGAACCAATAGCTTATTCGGGATTCTTTGTAACTACGGAATCTCCATAAATAAACCGAATAGTTCCGGCATCGAAAAATTACCAAACGATTTCAGCAAATTCTCTTACCAAATTCGTGATAACTACCGAATACTGGCAATTATACCGAATCCCGATCATTATACCGAAGAGATTTGACAGATAGCCAATTAAGAATTCAGTGTAACTACCGAATCACCGTAAATATATCAAACAGTTCTTCTATCGAAAAAATACCGAACAATTTTAGTAAAATTTGGGGCCTGCGGAACAAAATTTTACCGAATCTCAAAAAGGTGGGGGGGGGGGGTGCAGCACCCCTTACGACGCCCCTGATTGTAATATCTGATACACGGTGCTCTGCAAAAACGACTAGTGCCGAAATTGTACTTTTCGAAGTCATCCCAAAAGAAAATCTGATATCCAGTTATATCACTAAGTGCTAAACTTCTTTCTCACCAATCTGACAAAATTTGATGAAAGTGAGATGACTTTTCAGATACCAAGAACAGTTACCACGGTCGGACCGTAGTATCTGAATATCTAATACTACGATAACTGCAAAAACGCCTTTTGACCGTGGTACCAGATACCACGATAACTGCAAAAACGACTTCAGACCGTGGTAACAGATACCATGGTATCAGTTCTGGTTACAATGCAACATTTCTTTATACGAGTATGATTTCATCTGACAAATTTGTCACAACTACGAATGAACACATTATCAAGTAAAGTCAGAGCAGAGCAAGAGGGCCACAGAAACAAAAACTGCATACAATTATCGGCTTACAAACAGCTTAACACAAAACAATTAGAAAAATACTTCCTGTTTGAAGAATCGTATAAATCGTCCACACATATACAGTTTATTTTTCTTTCACTTCCTTCACAATTCCTGGAATTCCTTTACCTCAAGTCTGCCCAAGTCTCCTTGGCTGCGGCAAAGAAATGCTGAGACACGAGAATCCTCTTCTGATTTGTCTGCAGATTTCATCGTCTTCTAACCTACAGCTTGCCAGTGGTCCTGTTTATTTCTTTCTCATTCCCACCTCAATTTAAGCGGGGCTGCACATTTGGTCATTCAGAGCCTGTTCCATCCTACTTACCGTAGTTACTACGCATGACGTCATGAATTCTGGCTTTTTGCCGTCATGGCTGGAACGATTTTTCTATTTCCCAGCAGAGTCCGACCAATCACGTTACAGAGATCCGTAGTTACTACGCTTACTACGCTACCGAGCGTGGTAAGCAAATAGTTACTGTTTGTTACTATTTCGAGAAGGTTGGAACGGTCAGCGTAGTAACTTTTGGTGAGGCTGGAACAGAAATAGTAACTAATAGTTACTATTTGTAGAAGGGTGGAACACGCTCTCGATCTTCAGAGCAGCCAAAGACTTCGGAGTTCAGGTACACCGAAATACGCTTATCTCGGAATTTGTATAGCTTTCCAGTCTCCCCAAAGCGGCCCTAAAGCCAGCGTATTATATGTACTAGTCTTAACTTTTCTCAACGAAACCAACAAAATCAGCATTTACCCTGCGGAGAAGTCGAAAACATGCAACGATTTGTAGAAGTTTAAATCCTGAAGGAGTGGCAACACCGACTATGACTCATCGTTTTTCTTCTGCTTCTTCGGTAGCTCTGGAAAATGCTCAGAAATACTAATCGTAATTGTCAATTCATTGCCATCATCAATATTTGTGGTCAAATTATTGTTGAGTCACAAGTGTCAACTTTGTGCTGTAACTCGCTTGTAAACTGATCTGGCTCAGACATGGTACTAGAGAGTACAATGATATGGTAGGTTAAATGAGTTTATTTAGAACTTTCGATTTGCGTTGGCTTGAATGAGTTGTCTTCTGTTTTTGGCAAGTATTTTATCAGTTTGAAGTTTTCACCCACTGCCGAGCCACCTGAAAAATACCCAGTACCAACACAAAGGGTGAAACAGGGCAGTATGGGCAGCAGTGCTTGAAACACCAAAGAGAAAAATTGAGGAACGACCACCAAATTACTGTAGCTAGCATTAAAATATATCAAGCCATTCCCCCAAGTTTAAAACAATGTTAATCATCAACAATCAATCAAAATTAAAAAATTTTGCTCAAGCAATACCAGTGAGATAAGTGAACGGTGCCTACTAGTATTGCCTTCCTCATTTAAAACATTAGTTGTCTTTTGAATGAAGTGTTATTCTCCATTGGCGTAGCCTAGCCGGTTGCTTAATTTCTTTTTGATTTGGTATCCCAAAATGTAAGTGGAGGTGTATCTATGCAGGGGTGTTGCTAAGGGGGGGGGGGGTTACCACCCCCTTCTCGAAGAAAGGAAAAAGCTAAAATGGGTGCTCGCAGAGCACCCGACCACGAAAATTCAGCTCGTCTGAGCGCTCTCCCAGAAAAGCTAAATGGGGGGCCGGCAGTGCACCCGGAAAAGTCAGTAAGGCTAGTTACTAAGGCGTTGGCTGTTCCGGGTTTTCAAGCGTCTGAAATTCTCAGTTGCATGTTTGGAGAGGCAGGCTATTTCTAGTCGTTCAAATACGAAGAGGTTTTTTAATCATATTTTGTCAGAATGAGAAGTTTGATTGTTAAATCTAAGCTTCCATGACCAACAGAAGACAAATCTTGAATTTTGCCCTGCAGCACACAGTTTAACCTATGTTTTACCACAATCTGTGGTCTATTAGTATCTCTCGATTCAAGTAATAATCAGGCAGTTTTTGCTTGTGGCGTACCTTTCCAATAATTTGTTAGTTTCATGCAAAGATCCTTTGTATTTTAGTAGAAAAGCATTTATTAATAAGAATTTTTCTCCAGTCCGACGTTAAAAAATAAATCGGCTTTGTGAGCAATGAGAAAAGATTATATGACTGGTCTGATTATTGCAACACGTCATTTGATTTTTATTTTGTGTTTGATCTCTAAATTCAGAACAAGTCAACAGCATTTCAGTTTTTTTTTCTGGATGATCAGTACTTCTTTTTTGGAAAGGCTGCAACTGAAGCACATTATCCAAATTCCAGCTAAATGTCTCACATTTTTCTGGAATCATCGTGAAAAAAGACAGACGGGCAAATCCTGCTAAGTGGCCCTTACCTTCATTTGGGATCTAAATGGTGTTCTGATCATGGATTCCACAGAATTTGCCTGCGGCGCCTTTCATAGTAGACTCTATTTACTGGAAAGTCGTGTCATTCCATTCGGATTTTAGGCTTGGGATTTCAGGGCTTGGGCCGCATTAAAAGCTATATAGATTTTATTGTGGGGTAGTAGAGTTTTGCCCCCAAACAGTCAGGGCCTACTTCAAAAATTTTTACTGCAGCGCTTATTTTCGTTCTGTCTGATATACAGTTTTGCAAATATAGTGCTGTGTTTCTTGGCTACAGTTTCTAACTGGTATGCTGGGCCCTGCCAGTTGTATATTTAAGATACTCACCTCCCACGCCCAAGCCCTTCGAACCACTTCAGAGCTTGGAGATACAACTAGGCTTCAGATCTACAGTCTTCAACTCTAGCACTGCTAGCAGTTATCACGAGTTTTATTACCACATAGGAGACGAAAAGTTAAAACGGGCGGCGGGGCGCCGGCAGGCGCCCTGCCACCCCCCCTCGAGTTTTGGCTAGCGACGCCCCTGTATCTATGACATTGTAAAGTTGTTTGTCTGTCCATCCATCCGTTTGCACGATAACTCTCGAAGGGTTGGAGATATTTTGATCAAACTTGGCATTTTTTTTTTATTTATTCTGCGGGGTAGGCCGACACTCCAGCCGAAACTCAGGCCACAAATGGCCCATTGTCTCAATCCCCCAATTCACAATTGATGGCAAAACATCACTCTATAATACAATTGATGAAAACATCACTCTACCAAAACAATTGATAACAAAATCACTCATTCTACCGCTTTTTTTGCGTTCTTACCTTAAAACCTGTCTAGCCTCCCTGTCAACTGAAGGTACCTGGACAGTTCCTTTAACCGGGCTTTCCTCACTACCTCGTGGAAATCAACATTCAGAGCGTGGAAAGCTTATCAAACTTGGCATGAAAACTCTTTGGGTCAAAGTACAGCCTAGGGCTACAAGTCAAGTTTGAAGATGGGCTATATATCCCTATATTTAGGGCAATTTAGGGGTGGGGGAGGGGTTTGAAATTAAGGGGAACAAATTTTTGTTTTTTAAAGCTAATGAAATAGTCGAATTAAGGGTAAGAAGACATGCTGAATCCAAATATGAAATTTATTTTCTCAACGGATGAATAGTTCACCAGGAATCCGGCATCAGGAATCCGGCAAAATACAGAAATTTGTGAGAAGTAAAAGTTTAAGCTGAAGTTGATTAGAGGTTCAGTTTAGAGGCAAGGAGACATGCTGAGTCCGAATATGAAAACTATTTTCTTGCCTGACAATTAGTTCGGCCATAATCTGACCAAAACCGGAGAATTTGTTTAAAGTAAAAGTCTTATTTAAATTTGATAAACGATTTGATTTGGGGGAAAGAAAACACACTGAATTTGTATATGACAATCATTTTCTCACCGGACGTATTCATCCCTGGGAATCCAGCTGAAACTGGAAAATTTGTTAAAAGTAAAAGTTTAATCTGAAGTTGATTAGAGGTTCGATGCAGGGTCAAGAAGACATGCTAAATTCGTTTTGAGCTTTAGTTTTGCCAAAAAATTAGTTTGTTCGGAATCTGGCCGAAAAATGATGTGGTGCAGAAGGAAGGAGATACAATGTAGGCTATAGGGTAAACCAAATGCTGAATTCATGTTTGATAGCGCAAAATGGACATCGGAATATATCTAAAATTTAAGTTATTTATAGGAGATTGATAATTACCTGGATTCGAAGAAAATACTGTATGATGGCCAATTTGGTTTCAGAAGTAAACATTCCACTAGCCATGCAGCTAAGTTTTGTTGATAAAGCTCTTGAAAATAACCTGGTCCCTCTAACTGTTTTTGTTGACTGAGTGGGCTTGGGCTAGGTAGTATTTGTGTAAGTGGTTTTCGTCATACCTGCGTGGCTGAAGTATTAAAGTTGCTTTATCGGATATCCTGAGCAGGGAGTTTGATGTAAAGTGCGGAGTGCCTCATGGTTCCATGCTTGGACCTCTACTATATCTCGTTTATGTTAATTCGCTGGCATCACATGTCGATGAGGAGGCGTTGATCTCTTTCGCGGACGACACTGTGATAACAGTAATTGGGAGTTGTTTGGTGGAGGTTGTACATAAGGCTAACTTACGTAGTTTTACAGTTGGTAGTTCCCTAGCAGTTAATGCATCAATGATAACAATGACATTTTTTGGGAGGAGATTTACCTATCAAACAAGTTTTTGAAATGAGATATTTGGGGGTTTATTATTTAGATAATAATATTAATTAGAAAAGCATTGTAGTATTATTGGTGCAAAAATGGCTAGAGGGCTAGGAATTCTAAGAGGGGTAAGAAAAATATTTCCATTTCAGATGTAAAACTTATTTATTTTTCCCTTGTTCACCCTTATATTGATTAGCCTACCGTTGTGTTCATTGGGCTAGCAATTTTGTGTCTAATTATAAAAGGATCCAGACCTTGCAAAATAAACGCATTCTTTAGCTTGCGGACATAAAAAAGGAGGTTGAATCTGAAACCATTGCCAGCTTTTCCCGGTGTATTGTTCTGAACGTTGGTCAGATTCGTGATTACCAGGCATCAATTTTTGTGTTTCAAAGCATCAACCATATATGCCCTGATTATTTCCATGATTATTTTTCTGTGAATCAGGAGCACCACAACTATGACACCAGAAATGCACAGCTTTTAATGAATGAAAAAAGAAAAACAGTTAGATCGTCTTATATGATTCATAATCTGGGGCCTTCTGTTTGAAATAATCTGCCGGCTAGCATCAGGGAGTCTGCCACTTTATACAGGTTTAAAAAAAAACTGAAAACTTTCCACTTAATTAATACGTGTTGAAGGGTATGTGGTCTTTTTCTTTTTTTTCTTTCTTTTTTTGGGTCTGAAACTGGTAATTAAGGATTCTTGTTGTGTACAGTGTTCATGTTTAATTGTCTGTTATTTAAGTCATAGGCTAGGTGGATTATTGTAAGTTGTTGTGCTTAGTTATTTATTTATTAGATACAAGTAGTATTAATAAATTGCAGCACAAGTCCTTAGGACTTTCTTTTTGCTGCAATAAGATACTAGTAATATTATTTCATTTTATTTCCAATGTTTTGGTTAAAAATAAAAACCTACCTACCTACCTTTGCCAGCGCTCCTCGCTGACAAACAAGTGAACTAAACACAACCATAAACAAGTGAACTCTCAAGACCTTTGAGGGGGGAGTCCCCCCCTCCCCCCCCCCCCCATAGTGACGCCCCTGCTAGGTGCAGGTCTGGACAAAACGCTTGGGGCAGCTTCGGACAGCAAAGAAAGAGAAGCTGAAGGAAAAATAAGTAACAAAAGAAGAGAAAATCAGACCTGGGAAAGAAAAAAGTCAGCAAAATGGCTCAGAAAGTCTTTACGACCCATTCCGAAAGAAACGAAGGCATAATCAGACCCAGCGGTAACAGCAAATCAGGGTGATAAAAACTGATGTTGATAGAGCGACAGTACAGTTTTCCCAAACAGAAGCATACAAACTAAACTGAATTGAGGTAACAAAGCAAATAACAGAATGGGTATACAACTCTCTTGAAAGCCCTTCCGGGGGTGAAAAGAATTATGTCCGGAGCTGCCCCCAGACTGGGGTAGCTAATAAGAAATGCAATTTACAAAGAAAATGTTGCAGGTGATTCTACAGAGTAACAATAACAGCTGAGACGATTTTAGACAGTCGGAAAAAATGGAATGAACACAACCTGAAACGAAATCACGGTATGCGAATAAGCAAAAATAACAAACCTGACCCCCTCTCCCCTATGTTTGTAGTGTCTTATGTTTTTATGGGCCAGTCATGAGTCACATATAATATATGTTGAGATCTCTGGTTTTGTCTCTAAGCTTTAGAATACCTTTCAATAACTTTCATACCTGTAGGATATTTTAAATGACACCAGTTTCTGAATAGTTCCTTGAAGACAAAATTTGTTCAGAACTGAAACGTAAACAGAATTTTTTTTAGCAAACACGGTGTTGGAAACAGGGTTTGGGATCACCAATTCTAATGTCTCGAATTGTGAATTTGTCCCTAAGCCTGTTGAACAGGGACTCCTAGCGTGACTGCGAGCTGCTTAGTAAATACTGTAAGTTACATTAGCCTAGGCTAATTGACAATAATTGCATCTTCTCAGAAGAAATAGAGTAGAAGTAGAACATGAATTCATATCTACATTTGGTTCTGTCAGATGTGCTTGTCATTCTACTGATTTAATAGCACATGGATTGTGCATGCTGATGAACAGACGTGAAAGGTTAGTTGTCCTATCGTCTGTGGGGGAATCCTTCATATACTTGTTCGGGGCTTTCGTGTAGCCTTAGAAGAACAGCTGACCTTTAAAGATATCCTTATAGATGCACCTAAATTCCCATAGTGAGGATGTGTTCCAGTGAGAAACCTTCGAATGGTATTGTAGACCATGACTAGTCCGTACTCAGGTCACTCAGGTCACCATTGCCGAGATCTCCAAGGTTAGAATTGGTCTCAAACCTAAACTCAAACCACAATTGTGTAAACCATCATTCTTAGTCCTCACAAGCTACTTGTTTTGATCAGTTGAATTTACATTATTTTTAGTCTTCTTGTCAGTTAAGTGGACTAAACAGCAACTAAGAAAAAAAAAACTAATTTTTTTGTTAGTTAATTATGTTTGAGCTAGCTTTGTACAATAGGCTAGTTAGGATGTGTGCCATGACCTTCCCATGTTTGTAGTAAATCATATGCTTTCTTCTAGCATCGACAACAGCGAGTACATGAGGAACGGGGACTTTCTTCCCACAAGACTGCAAGCACAACAGGATGGAGTAAACATAGTTTGCCATGCTAAGACAAGATCAAATCCAGAAAATAATGTGGGGCTTCTCACTTTGGCAAAGTAAGACTAATCTCACTTGTTGGGTGTTCATCTCCAAGTTTGTTTTATTCCTGGTTATGTTTGCTTTCATTCCCCAGTATGTGATGTTGTTAGAATCAGATTAAAGTACTGATAGGCTACCGGATGTGCTAGGGAGTGGAGGAAAGGAGAATTCGGATTCGGGGGGGGGGGGGGGGGGGCATGCATAACTTGCGAACGGATGAATTGGTTCTTATAATTGGCAAGATCACATGTTTCATATCGTTTGTTTCAAATTAGTACAGGATCTGATAAGTGTTGATGGAGTTCGAGGGGGGGGGGGGCACCGGAACCTTGTTGTATACTAGAGTGGAGGGATCGGTATGGGACTTGGCGGGGAGAACGAGCCTAAGCTGTAGATGCAATGCTCTGGACAGTTTTTCAGAATGTACTTCTCACAGTGGAAATAAAATATCAGGAATTCAATAATCACTATGGTATGTTACCAAAAATGCCGCTCAGCTAGGGTTTGCCCTTGAGAAAACAACAAGAGCTCCTTTTTATAGTTGATACTTTGCTCTATGGATGTGGAATTCGCTACCTGGAGAGATAAGGGTTGCGTCGACCCCAGGGGCGTCCCGATGGGGGGGGGGGGGGAGTGCCCTCCTAAGTTTTGGGCATTCGGTTAAGTTTTCGCCGAAGGCTAAAATTCGGTCAAAACGGGCATCGCGGCGAAGCCACGAAGCCTGTTTTATCAAATCTTTTGTACCCACATTTCCAGATTAGGCGATTTACCGTGTTTATGGGTTCCCATTCTTTATCGAATTTGGTAATTAACCCAACTTTTGTTCAGTCGAGTCGATTTCATCGCATTCGGTACGTCCCTACGTAAATTTGGTGATTTAACGTATTTATTTGGTCACATTCGTTAGCGAATTCGGTTGTTCACCGGACTTTTCTCAGTCCGTATCTGTTCTATCGCATTCGGTCAGTCCATTTCATAATTCGGTCATTAGTCAGATTCATTTGGTTCTGATTCGTGACCGAATTTGAAAATTCATCCAGCTTTTGTTCAGTCGAGTCGATTTCACCGCATTTGTAATGTATTTATTTGGTCACATTCGTTAGGGAATTCGGTTGTTCACCAGAGTTTTCTCAAGTCCTTATCTGTTCTATCACATTCGTCAGTCCATTTCATAATTCGGTGATTAATCAGATTCATTGGGTTATAATTCGTTACCGAATTCGGCAATTCACCTGATTCTTGTTTGGTCCGCATCTGTTACCAGACTTACCACATTCGGTTGTTTTAGGTGGTTCTATCAAGAGTTTTATTCCATTCCGAAATTCGGTCGTTATACCGCTCCCGATTATAGCGATCGCAATTTCTGTCCGTCCGTCGGTCTGTCTGTCGGTCGGTCGGTCCGGGTTTTGCTAGTTCGGGCACTTCAATGAAACTTGGCAGGCATATCAGGGACCCCAAATGATTAAGTTGGAAATAGTCATTTCCCCGATCCGAGCATCGTTGGGGGAGTGGAGAGAGGGGGAATCCCGAATCTTGAGGTATTTATAACTTTTGAACGGGTGATCGGATAGCAATGAAATTTGATATTTGGAGAGATTTCGGGCCTGAGACGATCCACTTAAAATCCGGACCAGATCCGGTGATTTTTGGGGGAGCTGGAGGGGGAATTGGAAATCTTGGGAAACGCTTAGAGTTGAGGGATCGGGACGAAATTTGGTGAGAAGAACAAGCACAAGTCCTATATTCATCGTTGACACAACCAGACCGGATTCGGGCACTATGGGGGGAGTTAGGGGGGGGGGGTGGAATTCGGTGATCTCGCGAGTTTGGTACTAGGACGATGAAATTTGGTAGGCATATCAGGAACCCGAACAGACTGCCTTAAGAATAGTCGTTTCCCCGATCCGACCATCGTAGGGGGAGTGGAGGCATGGAGAATCTGGAAATGAGTAACATGCATAACTTTGGAAGGAGTAATCGGACGTGCATGAAACTTGACAAGTGTCAAGAACAGGTGCCTCAGACGTTCCTTTTCAAATCTGGACCGGATGCTATACCTGGGGTGAGAAATCTTCTGAAAGGCTCAGATTCGAGGGCTCGGGATGGAACTTGGTGGGAAGAACAAGCTCAAACCCTAGATTCATTACTGACAACTGTATCGTGCCATAGTGGGAGGAGTTGGAGGGGGTTTACCGGAATTCCAGTGATCTCGAGTTAGGGTACTTCCAGATGTGCTAGGACCATGAAACTTGGCAGGCATTTTAGGGATTCTACCATATTGGCTTGAAAATAATCCCTTCCCCGGTCCGATCATCGTGGGGGCAGTAGAGGGATCGGGAATCCGGAATCTAGCGACATTCGCCACTTTGGAACAGATGATTGGACGTGCATGAAACTTGGTAAGTATCAAGAACAAGTATCTCGGATGTTCGGTTTCAAGTTTGGACAGGATCTGGTCACTGGGGGGGGGGGAAGCTGGAGGGGGCACCGGAAATCTCGTGAATCCTCGTGTTAAGTCGAGGCATCGGAGTTCGAGGCATCAGATTCCTGACAAAACAGGACCGGATCGTGTCACGGTGGGAGAAGTAGGAGGCGGTTTCCCGGAACTCGAGCAGGGTGCTTCCAGATGTGCTAGGACCATGAAACTTGGCAGGCCTATTAGAGACTCATTGACTTAAAAATAGTCCCTTCCCCGATCCGACCGTCGTGGGGGGAGTAGAGAGATGGGGAATCCGGAATCAAGTGACATTCATAACTTAGGAAAGGGTGATCAGACGTGCATGATACTCGACAAGTGTCAAGAATGAGTGTCTCAAATGTTTAGTTTCAAGTCCGGAGTAGGTCTGATCACTGTGGGGGGGGGGGGGGGCTGGAGGGGAAAAAGTGACAAACATGCTAACTAAATATTCCTTCAGCCCAAGCTGACTGCGAATCATATTTGATGGTGGAAAACGGATACGTCAGCTGAATTTTATTGGAGCTATATTTCGGCCCTTCTTGGCAAGGGTCCTCTTCAGGCTCACAACCGCTCAAGTTGCAAAACGAACTTGTGGGAAACACAAAACTAAAGATTCTAGCCTAGCGATAAATATTTAACTTCTTAAATTCTTTCGTGAGTCTTGCTTGGAGTTAAAAGGGTTGCTGTGATTTCATTTTGGACACAGCTGCTCTTTTTGCTGCTCGATTGGGTCGTTGGTCGGGTAGAGATTTTTTCCATTTGGTTTGAATTTCGTTTTGTTGTAGAGAAGAGCTTGTAGAGAAGAACAAGTGCCATATGAGCTTTCAGCTCTTGTTTAGTTAATTTTTCGGTAGTACGAATACATTATTTGGTTCACCCCAGTTACTGTGCTTGGTAATTTGAGTGGCATTTATTTAGCTGTTGTTCTTTACCATTTAACGGTAGCTTCAACTGGTTTCCATTCATTACTTAACTTATACTTTTAATGATTGCAGAACTTCAGGAATAAGCATGTCTCCTGACGTGAAAACTAACCTATTTTTGTTTGCTGTAAATGCCCCCCCCCCCCCCCCCCCCCCCAGTGAAGAAAGGTTCGGGACGCCGCTGGTCGACCCTCACATCATTCAAGTCAGGGGCCTTTTTCAAAGTATTTTTTTTTATCTAAAACATGTGCGGTTTTTTTAGTTTTTCCATTTTTTCTGTTTAATTTATTAGCATTGTGGTTACTTATTCCGGTTTCTTTTCTCTTTCTCTTTCTTATTCCTTTTCTTATCTCTCCCTGTTCTTCTTCTATTTTGTTAGATTCTTTCATTGAAAACATACCTTAATTTGATCGCATTGTCCAATGACGAAGGTGTATGGTCCTCATGGGGTTTTCGTTGGTTTGGGTGATTGGCGAGGTGATTGTGCACACAATAGCACAGTCAATCTAGCGTCAAATATGACTGCAAACAAATTGCAACAGAAATGATTTTTACACCGTTTTGTAGAGAAAAAAAACTGTACAACATAAAAAAAGTTGAGAAACCTAGCGGGGTGCAAAATTTGTGTTTTTTAGCGTTTTAAATGTTATTTTTGTTTTTCAGCTAAAATTTTCCATTTTCTTAGTTCTTAGTGTTTACTTCATGAGAAACTTAATTCTGATGTAGTTTTATGTGCTGAACTCGAATATCACATCAGATTTAAGATACGGTCAACCGACAATGTTTCACATTCATCACCATAGAAGAAGTTCGTGATTCTATTATATCACAGTCGTTTTACCGAAAACAAATCGCAAAATAAATGATTAAACTGTCTTGTAGAGAAGGGAAACCATTCGTCGTGTCAAAAGTCTCACGTAGAAGCTCGTGTTTTGTAGCGTTTTCTATTTTTTGGCTTTTCCAGCTGGTATTTTAGATTTTACGAGCTTACCGTTTGCTTCAAAGGATACATGTTTTTAAGGTAGTTTTCTGTGCTGAATCTGAATATTGCCTCAGATTCAAGATATGTTCAACTTAAAACGTTTCACATTCATCACCATACAAGAAGTTTCTTTGTAACTCTTATTATTTATAGATTGGGCACTACCATGTCAAATAGAATTCTTCAGAATAATCCTGTTCATCATCTTTCAGTTATTAATTAAAATCGAATCACAGGTAAACAAAAATCAGATTGTTAAAAGGCTGAGAAAGTTGGCCTACCCCTTCCAGTCCAGTGCAAGGACTTTACTTTACTTACAGTGCAACCACTTTACTTACATAGGCCTATCATCTAGAGTGCTGTTAGATTTTTTTTTTCGCAATATTCCGGATTCACCTTCCGGTGAGCGAAGCATGTCTCCGAAAATAGCGGGAAGCGATTCCGAAACCATCACGAAGATGAGACGATGAACAAGCGAAAAATCTGCAACACAAAGAAGCCAAGGAAAAAATGTAGCGAAGAGGACAGCGACATACTACGGATCAAAGACCGCACAGCACCAGCAAGTACCACATTACCCTTCCCCTAAACAAAGGTCCTGACCCACCAACGAACGGAAACCGATGGCGCTAAAACCCTGTAGAATGCAACGACGGACCCGGAAGCCCTAAGCAACAACGTGAACCAGTCACCAAGAAGCTCCAAATGGCTAATATGAATAAATTCCAGGACAATCCACGACCTGTCGCCAAGAAGAACTTTAAGCCCCTTAAGACTATGAACAGTATGAAAATAATATTTGAACTTAGTAAATATGAAAAAGCTCATTAAGAGCGTAATAATCAGAAACACCACCTACAGTCCTGTCATCTACGGGGACGAAGACCCTCAGGACTTAGCTCCTTAGAGCTTGAAAGAACTAGAGACCCTTAACTGCAGAATCGAAAAAGGAAGCTGAGACTAACGCAGCTTCCATACAGCTTTCATACTACTCCTGCAAAATTAGTTTTTCACAAATCCGGAAGTGGTCTCGACCTTAGGTTTCTGAACCTACTTGCTGGAGGCAACCGTCGGCTAAAAGTTGTCGCTAGAAGAGATTCCGCAGGGTACCATGGCCCGAGCAGAACATCAGCAAACACCTGACGAGGATGGTTTTAACGATTTTAATAATTGCCTATATGTAGGCTTTAATAATTACCTATATGTAGGCTATATAATGTATACATACTTATTACAGGTTATTAATTGTATGATATAACGATAAATAATTGCTGCTTCTCGTAAAACTGGTAATGAGTTATATCCTTGGATAATTACGATTACTGGGTAAGGCAGTCTCAGACCTGTTCAGGCTAAGCTTGACTCCCCCCAACCCACAGGGATGAGTAATAAATAAAACACAGCACATTTTGTCTTAGGGTCGAAGACTGGCCTACGTGAAAACGGATGGATTACTTATACAGCAATTAAAATTTACCCCAAGCTATACACAGGATCTGCCTACTCATGGGCCTATTAAGAAATAGAGCGAGGGACAAATGATGATTTTAAAATTTGTGACGTCAACCAAATATAGAATAATTAAATAATTTGTAATAATAAATGCAGCACAGTTATTAATTAGCCATTCAACACATCCATTTGGGTCTTTATTCGGTTCAAAGTGCGAACAACGGGATTATGTAATAAAAATATGGATTCCTTGAATAGTGATGAATGTGAAACACTTTCGATTGACCGTATCTTTAATCTGATGTGATATTCCAGTTCAGCATATAAAATTACATTAGAAACGTGTTTCCCACGAAGAAAACACCAAGCCCTAAGAAAATCGAAAATTCTAGTTGAAATAAGAAATAAAAAAGAAAACGCTAAAAAATACGAATTTTGCACCCCGCTAGGTTTCTCAAGTTTTGATCTGTTGTACAGCTTTTTTTTCTCTACAAGATGGTGCAAAAATTATTTCTGTTGCAATTTGTTTGCGGTCAAACCTTGTATTGACTGTACTACAAGATTTTCGGACGGATTGTTTTTAATGCCTGATAAAAATTCCGGTGCATCCCACTCGTACTTCCAGAGGGCTTCGGTTCACACTCCTTGTCAAGCTTGGATTTGAACGAGTTTAATGTCTGTGCACTGGCTGTATCCTCAGATAGGATGTTTCAGTTTTGCACTTCTCTGGTTGAAACAGAAGTCATTTTGCATCCTCGTATGAGCAGATGGCTTAGGAATTTTATAATTTCAGTATATCATAATCGGAATGAAAGTTAAGCCTCAACCATTGCCAGGCGGTAGCTTATCATGTGGGTAACTGGTGGACAGTGCTTGAATGTTTGCTATTAACAGCTGCCTGGTATGCCTTACATTTTGCTAAGTAGAGCGTAATTTCACCAAATAGATGCCGTTCGAACCAACGGACTTTCTCAAATAGAAGAAGAAGCAGATTTAAATCAGAAATAAAATCTGAATTGCCTAATTTGTACTTCGTCTGAATATCAGAACATTGCAGAAACAGAGCAGAAATCCTGCTTTTGCAATTCGTTCGTCTTTTATGCGTCAAGAATAATCTTGTTTCCAAAACTCGACGAGGAAGAGCTGCATGTGATCTCCGCGTTAATTAACTTCGAAACTTAAAACCGGTGACGTTTCTCGGAATATTTTTAGAATAGGAATTAATTTATTTAATAGAAAAGAGGTTAAGCCGAAGCTTCTCTCCCTACAAAACACATGAACTATTGTTTAACAACACTGCAGTTTATAGTTTACACTGATACAACGAGTATAGGCTACACTAAAAAGGATTCACATAGGCGCTGCAACTAAACAGAGTACCATCAAGATGTTGCTTAAACGAGGGTAAATTTGGTTGGGAAACAGTCTCCTCGGGTAAACCGTTCCATGCCTGGCATGCACGGTAACAAAATGAACTACTTTACTCACTAGCTCTTTCTTGGTCAACTGAAAAACCAATCGTTTCAGTTTCCCAACACGGTCATGTAGTTGCTGCGTCTGAGTTCAAATTACCTCGAACAACAAAACGTATCAGTTCCTCTGTTAAAACATTATGACTAACACCGTCAACAAATATTGTCTCTGATTTGTTTCTACTTTGTACAGCAACTTCGACTGAACACAAGTTCAAACTAAGGGAGGGGCTGGTCTTACTTGTGAAAAAACTATCCATAGGAGGATTGGCTGTGGCTAGATCACTAAAACATCTGTGAAGAGAAAATGGATGGACTGGTCATAGCGCTCTCTGTTGAGAAGTTAAATAATATAATAGTATGAGGTTTCAGTTCTGCTTTAAAGCACAATGGACACTTCGAATTCTTTACTTTGTATTAAATGCTTCACAAATAAACATTTCCGACTTCCTTTAGAAGGCGCTACGAAAATATGCCGTTTTCTTGTTATCCCTTGTCTTTACCTCTCTGGCATTTCGGCGATCCAAATCTTAGGAGCTGGGATATCGTGGCAGGAAATTCAAAAACTCCCAGCAATGCTTGATATAAAAGGATATATTTGAGATGTCACCAAAGTCAAGCCGCAGATGCAGTTTACCTGATTGTTCTTGTCTTTCATCAGAAGTTCCATGGCTTAAAAGTTTGTCTTTGTGGAATAGTGTTGTGAAGCTTGATTAGCTTGCTTTATAAAATGTACCAGAATATGTAATAAGCTTATAAAAAATAACATAGCTACAAAAATCATTAAAAAACAAATAACCTATTCAAATCTGAATTATACAAGCTGATTTATGCATAAAATAAAGACCTACTAAGTATTATAAGAAACTTCACTTTTATCTTTGTCCAAGCTAGTATATTGAGCATGTACTGGCCCAGAAAATTACGCTTTGAAATATCACAGAGAGGAAACTGTTGAAAAAGCTGCTGATCTAGGGGGTAAGCATTGTTCCTAGGTTCTTACAGAATGGGATTGGGGTAGTTTGATGTGTCCATTGAACTTTAAGGTACAGCCTGCCGTGGGCTAAAATATTAATAATAATAATCGTATTTTTTTTTTCAGCACTGAAGTTCTTGCAACACTTACAACTGATGCTGGCCGAGTCCTTGCAAAGCTTCATCAAGTCCAGCCTCGAGGGGATGTTGATTTCTTGTCAGGAATCAAAATTGCACATGTAAGTAGTTAATATTGTATTGCTCATTACCATATAGCCTTCTTTTGGTCTACAAACTCTATTGGTCGTACAGTAAGATTTGTATGGCACTTGCCCTTCGGCCAAGTGCCATATAGCGATTGTAATTTCTGTCCGTCAGTCGGTCCCTGTTTTGCTAGTTCGGGCACTTCCAGATCAGCTAGGACGATGAAACTTGGCAGGCATATCAGGGACCGGACCAGATCAACCTACAAATAATCATTTCCCACATCCGACTTTCCCCGGATCCGGGAGTCCGGAGACTATAAAGCAAAAGTGGAGTGAAACGTAGCACTGCCCAAATGCGGGATCGAACCACGGACCTTTGAGTCTTGAAGCCAGTGTTATACCACTGCGCCAAGACTTCATGTATGCGGGAGCGAATGCGGGACTAGATATGGTTTATTAAAGTAAGACCAAGTGGTCAAAACGAATGTGGTTAAATTAAACAAATCTACTGCAACGCTTCCACATAAGCTAGGACAATGAAACTTGGCAGGAATATCAGGGAGCCGACCACATTAACTTGGAAACAATCACTTTCCAGATCCGATCATAGTGGAGGGATGGGAAATCCGGAAACTATTAACATGCATAACTGCCGAAAGGGTAATCGAACATGCGTGAAACTTGACATGTGTCAAAGACAAGTGTTTCCGGACCGGACCAGCTAGTTCGGGCACTTCCACATAAGCTAGGACGATAAAACTTGGCAGGCATATCAGGGACTCCAAATGATAAGGTTGGAAACAGTCACTTCCCCCATCCGAGCACCGTGGGGGGAGTGGAGGGAGGGGGAATCCGGAATCTTGGGGTATTTATAACTTTTGAACGGGTGATCGGATCTTGATGAAACTTGATATTTGGAAAGACCTCATGCCTCGGACGACCCACTTCAAATCCGGACCGGATCCGGTGACTTTTGAGGGAGCTTAAGGGGGCAACCGGAAATCTTGGGAAACGCTATGAGTGGAGGATCGAGATACATGGTGGGAAGAAACCTAGCAAACACTAGATACATCATTGCACCATCCGAGCACCGTGGGGGGGAGTGGAGGGAGGGGGAATCCGGAATCTTGGGGTATTTTTAACTTTTGAACGGGTGATCGGATCTTGATGAAACTTGATATTTGGAAAGACCTCATGCCTCAGACGACCCACTTCAGATCCGGACCGGTCCGGTGACTTTTGGGGGGAGCTGGAGGGGGCAACCGGAAATCTTGGGAAACGCAATGAGTGGAGGGAAGGAGATGAAACTTGGTGGGAAGACACCTAGCAAACACTAGATACATCATTGACATAACCGATCCGATTCGGACACTGTGGGGGGAGTGGAGGGAGGGGGAATCCGGAATCTTGAGGTATTTATAACTTTTGAATGGGTGATCGGATCTCGATGAAACTTGATATTTGGAAAGATCTCATGTCTCAGACGACCCACTTAAAATCCGGACCGGATCCGGTGACTTTTGGGTGGAGCTGGAGGGGGCAACCGTAAATCTTGGAAAACGCTATGAGTGGAGGGATCGAGATGATACTTGGTGTGAAGACACCTAGCAAACACTAGATACATCATTGACATAACCGAGCCGATTCGGGCACTGTGGGGGGAGTGGAGGGAGGGGAATCCGGAATCTTGAGGTATTTATAACTTCGAACGGGTGATCGGATCTTAATGAAACTTGATATTTGGAAAGACCTCGTGCCTCACCTACGTGCCTACTCGTAGCAAGTGCCATATGAGCTCGTAGCTCTTTTTTTATTAAGGCTCTCGAAAAGTTTATGTTAAGTGACAACTGCATTTGCGATTGGTTAAAATTGATCGAAAGATTATAGGCTTTGATGTGTTTTGTAATGTATGTAGGCTTCCTGTCCTTGTCCTAATATTATCATGCTCAAAATGTTCGTTATTTTTATTTTGTTTGTTTTTGTTCAGTTTTTAATGCCATAGGCTAGGATTTATTATCCATCTATGAAAATCGTACTATTAACTAAGTACCATTTCTGCACGCCACTAGCAAATCTTGCAGTATTTGCTTCTGGGACTAATTTTGTCTCTAAAAGGATAATCGTTTCTCTAATTCGGGTTGATCTTATCTCAGTAGAGATAAGTTAATCCCAGTAGGAAACACTGCAGTTAACTTTAATCCTTACTCGGAGAAACTTTTTATAATGCACCTTATGTAACCTCTAAAATTATTCCCGGGATTGAGCAATTGGTATAAATCCCAGTTCGCCTCATATCACAAGTTTAAGGGGTACTCTCTTATTGGGCACCGCTTACAAGCCTCTGCGGGCACCTGACACTTAATGTACATCCATTTTCGGAGTGAGTTATCCCTCACCAGGTTTGAGCAGGAATATTGAGCGTGTTCCACCCTTCTGACAATAGTTACTATTAGTTACTATTTCCGTTCCATCCTCACGAAAAGTTACTACGCTGACCGTTCCAACCTTCTCGAAATAGTAACTAATAGTTACTGTTTGCTTACCATGCTCGGGAGCGTAGTAACTACGCATCTCTGTAACGTGACTGGTTGGAATCGCCCGTGGCATTATTTCCTTGCTGGAAAATAGAAAAGTCGTTCCAGCCTTGACGGCAGAAAGCCAGAATCCTTGACGTCATGCGTAGTAACTACGGTAAGTAGGGTGGAACACGCTCATTAACTCTCCCTCCAGGCGGTAATTGCTCCTCGGTCAGGATGTGAGCCCTTGACCTTCACATGGGAAGCGTGACACGCCAATCAGCTGAGATACCGAGAGGATAGAAATAGACTCGAACACTCGAGGCAAGTTTATTTAAAGAGTTCACTTCCCCCGTGTCGCGCGATAGTTACTCAACGCATCACATGCTCTTAATGGAAGGGTGAGCAAAAACGCTGCTCTGGTCGTGCTTCCCAGTATTGCGGACATAAAGAGGTAGAGTGGGTACTTATTTTCATGACTTGTGTCTTCTTTAAGCATTGTTCAAATAGGTGTAATAAGCTGCATAGCGCTATACGTGATCTTTACTTCTTATAACACACCCTTGTTCAAACTGAAAGTAAAAGGTTTTATCCGTGCGACGTTCAGTGTTGCTACACTGAATGTATTTTTGGAGCTTCTAAAGATAAAAAAAAAAAGAAGTGTTTTAATACTACTCGAAGTAAACAAGTACGATTTGACGACCATTATGTTGTTAAAAAAACATACTAAATTAACTTGTGAACATTAGTGTTCCTCAAACTAACACTAAGCAGTAGTAACAGAACAAAACGTGTTCTTCCAGAGAAAAGTTGTTTCTTCAACTTCCGACAAAGTAAAACTTGTGTGCTCCACGTGGCAACCCTGGCGAAGCTACTCTTTACTCGGCGCGCTGGCGGAGCCCAACCAAGCGATCGGATAGTAGAACCAATGTCTATTCTCGTTGTATAGCCCATTACAGCCCCCCCCCCCGAGAAAAAGACGAATCCTTATACGCCGTTACACATCTTTTTTGAACAGTGCTGTAGAGCAGTGGTTCCCAACCTTTTCCGTACCGCGTACCCCTAAACAAGGTTCGAAAAGGTTGCGTACCCCCATTTTCGGAACATGAAAAAGGCGATATTTATGTCATAAATGAAAAGGTATACACGTGTAGAAATATATACAAAATCAATGAGATATTTGAGGCTGCGTTGAAGCAAAAATTATGCAAATCTCGACTCTATGCCATTAACGGCAGCATTTTTTACAGTCATCACATTTTTACCGGAGCTTGACATCAGGTTTCCACTAAATGGATTGTGAATACAGTCATAAGTTCTGCCCTGTCGCTGCAAACTGATAAATAACAGGCACACGAATAGTTTTTTTCATGCTGACCTCGGTACTGGGTTTTTTCGCCAAACAGAATATTTTCTTTTATGTCAGAGTCTCGATAACGGACAAATACTATCATCTGAGCTTCATGTGGCACATCCCGCAAAACCGTGCTTTCATCAAGCTGCATCGCAGACATTTTCGTTAATTTTTGTTCTAGACCTGAATGACAATATTACTTGCAATGCCTTCGCTTCTTTTTGAACAATGTTGTTTGACACAGGAATAGATTTGACAGCACTAGGCTAGCTGTTCTGGAATCAATATTATTTCATGAATTTCACTAGGGCTTGCATTCAGAGGCGTCACGCATGGGTGGGGACACCCCTCCCCCTAAGTGGTCGGCCAGTCGCGCCAGAATTTTTCGTAATAACAGTTATTCTTTTCGAAAAACAGTAGGTAAAAATTACCAGCCATTCGATAAAAATTTCTTGCCCCCAAAACTTTTTTTTGGCTAGTGATGCCTCTGCTGGTAATATTAGGCTTTCGGCAATACAAATGAATGAGGTAATACTTTGAAAATACAGATTGAACAGATATTGGTACATTCGCGTACCCCTTGCAAGGGTCTCGCGTTCCCCTTCGGGTACGCGTACCCGAAGGTTGGGAACCACTGCTGTAGAGGACCCGTCGTACCCATAATGCCATTGTGAATAGAATAGAACAGAATAGTAATTTATTCACTCACACTTTCACGGTTACAAAACCAAAATTGGTGAGTACTGTCATAACATAAACATTTAAAAGCACGTACAAGTGGTTCAACGGCTATTTAAAATTTCAACAATCTTAGGTATAAAACTATTTTTGGTAACGGCTGTGTTTGGCCGCTACTGGTTGGAATATTGGGACCTTCGTAGAGACTGCTCGCTCTTGCCTTTCCCTTACATTGTTGTATGGGGGAGGGAGAAACTCATTGTAGATGGGGTGCGAAACAAGTTTTTTACCGATCTCGAGGCACAGGTTCAGTCTCCGTTTCTCCAATGTATCAACTTGTATGTGTTTAGAAGAAGGGAGTAGGGTACTTTTGGGCCTTTATGGATAATATGGAGAGCGCGTTTTTGGATTCGTTCAGCACGTGAGTTTTGATCTGCAGTTAGACCGAAATGCCACACTACGCATGCGTACTCCATTAATGGTCTTATGAAAGAGGTATAAGAGAGGATGTGAAGACTTGGGACATTATGCTTTGATAAAAGCTTTAACATGTGGAGGCTTGAGTTTGCCTTACGGAGTATTTCTACTGTATTACTTTCCCAATCTAAAGTTTCAGTAATAACTACTCCAAGGAGTTTTAGTTACCTATTTCCGTAATATCTCCACCCATTTTTGAGCCCGGATACTCAAATTTAATATTTAATGCAGCGTATTCTAACCCCTTAACGCCAACTCAATGATTTTCACAAGTTGGTTGTTTCGCTATTTTCTCGTTACGTAATTGCGTCTCGTTACTCCGACGACTGTCTAGGTGAACACGATTGTGAAAAAAAACGGCTACTTAAATTTCTCCCTGTTTCTGCTTGAAGGTACTGGGCCAGGATATAGGTCTAAAACAGCAAAGACGTGGATAACCTTTTTTTTTATAGTATTTAACAGTTCTAGAATATGCGAACGAAAACAGCAAATAGTGTGAGTTGTGATTTAACGCATCTTATTATGAAGTAGCTTGTGGCCTATATGGTTGAAAAGGTCATTTATAGACTGTTTGTCGTCTTCTGTCCCCGCACACTCTCAAAGTTATTACAAATCCTGGAGGATGTGGAGCTGAAACATTTTACCATTTTCTTTTTGAGTGCCTCGTTTTTGCTCGGGCACATTAATGTTTCACCTATGGGATCAGTATACATTTTACATTTTATCTTGATTTGGTTGTTTGTATTTGAAAACGTTAAAAGTGTTTTAATAGAATACACAAGAAGAAACAAACGTTTGGGTTTTGAGCTATAGTTTGTTTTAAAAGATATGTTGCGTATCGTTTGACTTTGTAATTGACTAAATGGAATTGACCGTGTGTATTGATAAAAAAAAATGTTTAGGTATTCATTCAAACAATGTTTACAACGGATACGTCAGCTATGATTCTTCATCAGCGATATTTCGGCCCATCTTGGCAAGGGTCAGACAGGTTTGTTTCCTTCCCCGAAGTTGAACCAGAGGATTGACAGCCTGACGAGGACTCTTGCCAAGAAGGGCCGAAATATCGGAAGAATCATAGCTGACGTATCCGTTGTAATCATTGTTTGAATAAATGTTTCAAAGTCAGCTTGGGCTCAAAGAATATTTGTTTATGTATTATTTTTTTATTACTTTGATTGTTTGTTCAAAACGGTGAGAATTGGTTTATTATAGATTTTTAGTATTTTTCGTTTGTTGTTTGTAAGATGCCGTAAGGCTCATTCACGCAATAAATTCGTTCAGACCTGAAACCTAAAGAAGAATGCAAAATCTAGAATGCAAAAAGTTAGATTTGAAAATGTAGGATATTCTTATTCTTTTAAATGTGTGTTTGTGCCTAGGGTTGCCGCCGACATGCCTAATCGTGTACAGTAGTTATATAAAGGGGCTCCCACTCCACCCTCCCCCCAATTTCAAAACCCCATTTTAACATCAATTTCTTAAATTTTAACATCCTTTTTACCAAATTATCCCCCTTTTTAAGAACATTTTTATTTTCTTAATTCCAAAATAAAGGATACAAGAAATGAGAATATTACCCTTTACTACATATAAAATACTACAATATACTACTACTTCTTTTTTTTTACATTTTTAATTTTTTATTCAAATATTACTGAGTAAACAGTTCTAAATCCACATATGTTTCTTTGTTCTTGTTTTCGCGTACAATCGGTTGCAAAACTAGATTTTTCTTTAAAAGTAATTCGTTAGCAATAGCATTATATTTCTGAGTTATAAACAAATCACAGGGTTTGTCATTATGATTAATAACTACAACCAACTTATCACCATATTTTGTCTTAGCAATTCTCATTTTAACAATAGTATATTTCAATCCTAGAACTAGTTCTTCTTTCCTGATTGTCTCATTGTATTTATTCATTCTGATTGTATTCAAGACTTCCTTTGCGGACTCCATTTATTAGTGGATGATTTTATTAAATAAAAATCCAGACTCACAAACTCACATACATATTTTTGTTAATAATACCTAATGTAGCTTTTCTTTCATAATATATAACACAGTAAATATTATATGGTACAGGCTGAGCGTGTTTTAATGTTAAACTTATTTCAATATCAGCAGTTGTTCCATTATATATACTTGATTCGTGTTTGGAAACATCGAAACAGAATAGTGGATATACTTCTTTAAATTCTTCTATACTAACAACACTACCAGTATCAAATGCTAATTGTTTATAACCCAAATGTATGAACCTATTGTAAAGATTTGAGTATTTACATTTATCATCGCTAAAATCACATTTAAGTGGTTCTTCAGGATATTTATCCCCATTAATTCTAAGTTCTATGTCTGTTAAATTCATATGATCAAACACCATATTATTCATTAATTGATTGTTATGCTTTTCATTTTTCTGTAACATCACAACGATTTTTGTAGGACTATTTCTCTCAGACACAACTTTCCAGGTGTGCTCCTTATTCTGACTAACATCACTTTTATAACTATTACATGCTTCCCACATCAGATTATGCTTTTTATCCTTAGCAAGATCCTTTTCTAATTCACTCATCATTTCGATACTAGGAGCTACAATAGGGATCTTCCAGGATAAATACTCGATTACTACTTTGAAATTAGTATTTCCATTTCTTATAATCATGTTGTTATCATCATTTCTTCTTAGAAATAATTTATGCGATGCACCTCTGAAGAATCGTTTGTTTCCTTTCAGAAATCCAAACAATTCTGATAATGGTAAATACATATTTACTAATTTACTGCTCTTTGTTCTGTTATATCTTTTTTCAAATCCTTTATTATAATTATTATTATTTCTCAAACTGACTGTTCCACCCCCTGCTGCAGCCCCTGCAGCCCCTGCTACTACTGGAGTTGCAGTAAACGAAGCAATAACAGGATTAATTTCTTTTCCTTGATTATAATCCTTATACCAGAAATGATTTCTTGCTGCACTTCTAGAATAATCATCAGAGTATTCAATCAACTTTGTAACGGTAGTTGTAATACCAACATGATTAATTTTTTCAACCGATTCATCGTTTATTACATACTCAGCGGTACTGAATAAATTAAATCCATTATTCGTTAAAGTAGCAACATCGGTTGCAGCTATAGGAGTCCCATCTTCGTTTACTATTCTTACACTGACATCAAGATAACTTTCACTTGGATAAAACCAGGAATCTAATTTCTTTGTTACGAATTCAAACTCTGATTTATTAGATACATTCACATCTGTTTCTCGAATTTCTTTAAATTCGTATTTTACCACTGTATCATCCACAAGCGGTTCGTCAAATATGTTCCATCGCGGACTGATAACTTTATTTACTGCCATTTATATAAGAAAGAAATTATTAAATAAAACTTATTTCAGAATCTTTAATCCATTTCCAGTCATTAACGTTTTGATCAAGTCCTGACTTCTTTGATTTAAAATCCTTTTATTTGTACCGATAAGATCCTTCATCGATTTTTTGTTTCCAATTACATCAATGAGTTCCTTCTTGTTTACATCGATCAGATCTTTCCCATATTCTATTGCTCTGTTTTTCAACAACTCAAATCTCGGTTTAATAATATTATTATACATTGACATAGCCCCATCTTTTATTTGTTTTGCTGACGTTTGAAATAACTGGGAATTAACAATGTTTTTGAATACACTACCGATTCCACTTCCATACTGCCTTTTATAAAGTAATCGCTTATTATTAATCAACATTTATAGGTAAATAATTTTATTTCACTAATCCTTTAAGCTTTTCTTAAATGCAGCACGTATCCAACGTTATCACCATTCAAATCGATAGGTCTTCCCAACTGATCAGTAATTGTCATTCTCAAGGAGTAAACAAAGTCTTTTGTATTAATAGGAAGGTAGATTAATTGTCTAGGATTCTCAACAATTTGACAACCCGGTTCTGTATTAGGAACAAATGTCCAAATGACATCTGATTTACTTTTGTTTACGATAGAACTGTTTACAAGAGAGCAGTGAATTTGAATTTTATCAACGCTTCTTGTTATATTCGGAAGCTTTGTACCTTCATTGATTTTCTTAGATATCTCACTATCCTTCTCAAATCCTAAAATCTGACACAAGTCACTATTAAATCTAAACACATATTTTTCTTGTAATAGTATGACAAATCTCATAGATGCTGGATTGGATGAAATTACAATAGGACATTTATCTTTTGGGGTATCAAAATACTGACACAAAAAATAATTCAAACAATCATCGTTATACATCCCATTAGGAATAGTAACATTCATCCATTCTGTTGCATTATTATCTTCATCTTTCCTGTATTGAAATGTATTATTTCCAAATTTATCACTTATATTATGCCATGAATACCACAAAGTACACTGATTCAAACCTATTTCATAACCCCAATTACGATTCAATTCGATTGGTTGACTAAATGTTATATCAATGATACTTTCATTACCTTCAATGTTTAACAACACCATTTATTAGAAATATTTTTTATATATTGAATTGTAATTTCTCTTCGTAAGAAATTTATTTCGCATTAACGAATCCAAAATATCAATAGCTTCATTTCTCACCTCATCAGATGTATTTCCGTTTACTCTGCTACCTATCAAAGTGTATAGTTTTGAAATCATTTCATCACAATTCATAAATATTCCAGTTCCTTGTTGTCTGATAAAGGGTATACTAGATTGAATTTTTTTTAATCTATCCTTATAGTCTTGTATAAATAAAATAATTTGATCATACTTACTAGAACTATAACTTTTACTTTTCAGACCACCATAACTTTGACTTATAGATGTTAAATAATTCAGAGCCCCATCTATTTCGTTATGATGCTTAAGGTAATAATGAGGCATTTTAAAATAATTATCGGTACCATTCCAGTCATCTTTATATTTTAAATTAATTTGATTTAATAATTCCACATCAATATTTAAGTTTAGATTTACGTCATATGGTTGTTCTAGATTGGGTTCTATAGCAGGAGTGGGAGCTCGACTCGATTCCTCTGAATTAGTGGTCTGTAAAGCTGTTTTAAATGTATCACCTAATCTGACAAACCGTCTTCTCGAATTATTATCACCTTCCTGTAGTTTATTAATGATCGTTTCAGCATTCTCTTGTAATTTTTTGATGGTATCTTTAGTGTTTTCTTTTTGTGCTATAATAACTGGAGCGTTTAATTCTGAAGCATATTCCCGAAATCCTGCCTTCTCCATCTCATTTTGTTGAACCTTGCTTCTCTGAATTTCTCTGTTCTTCACTATATCCGATAACATATCACTCAAGCGTCTTGAATCCATTTATATACAAGTAATTTTATTTCATAATAAATTTTGAAAGTTCTTTTTCATAAAACCCTCCTTGAATTAATTCCCCACTTTTGTCAGATATTTCATAAGTAATGGGAATGGTAGGTCTGATGGTTGCTATCTGAAATACTTCATCCGTATAATTAGGTAAATATCCTTTATCGAAAATACTTTTTTCTTTTTTAATTCTGACTAAATCCCCTACTTTGACGTTTCCTGTGATTTTGTAGTCATCTACTGGAGGAAACAGAGCACTAAAAACCTTTTTCTGATTAACCTTTTTACTAGCATCCATTGGTTTCATTTGTATTGATCGGTGGTACGAGTTATTATAATTACTCACAAATACAGGTAAAATATCAATCCAATTAGTAGTGCTATTGTGAGTGAAATATTTCCATAGCTTTTCTTTTAGCGTTCTATTGAATCGTTCCACGATTTGTGCTTTCAGTTCACTTTCCGATGCAAACCAGTGAACGTTATTATTTTTCAAAAAAGATTGAACATTTCTCATAACAAATTCCTTACCTTTATCAGTTTGTAACTTTCTAGGAATTCTTTCTTTAAATATATGACTGAATGCGTTTATTATTCCAGCACCCGTTTTGTCTTTCAGAGGGATACACCAAGCATATTTACTAAAGCAATCAATAACAGTTAAAATGTAATTTGTTTTATTATTTTCTTTTTTATATTTCTGCATGTCAACTAAATCAGCTTGCCATTGCTCATCAACATAGTGAACATACACTCGCCTCCTTTCAAAGTTATGATAGGAAGGTTTGTGTAACGTATACACATTCTCATTTTGCAACACATTTTTTATTTTATCTTTAGACACGTTCACTCCATTTTCTTTTAATTTTCTGTGAATATCATCAACACCTGAATAATTAGAATAATACGTCTTTAATATATCTTTTTCTGCGTCGAGGTTTTTTTTAAAAAGCGATTTTTCCTCGATCCGCAAATAACACAATTCCCTTTCAGCATTGGAACATTATTTTTTTGTGACACTGCCTTAAACATTGATTCAGTGTCAGTGCTCTTTTTACATTTCATACAATAAATCTCCATTTATTAGAAAACAATTTTTATAAACGAAAAGCTACCAACTTCATTTTGCGCTTAATGTAGGAAATACAGTGAAGTCCACAGTTTAATTCATCTATATTTTGAACAGCAAGATTTTCATAAGCTATTTTTTTCTTTGAAGTTCTTAGATATTTAATTATTTCTTTTCCTGGGGGAATACCGAAAGAATCAAAAAATTCTACATGGGGGTATTCAGGTAGATTACAATAGGCAACCCAGTGAGTTCCAGGCATTCCGAGTTTATCATAATTAATGACACCGCATTCCGAATCGTTTATGTGTTTGGGTAGCGTATCTAAAGAGAAAACACCTCGAAACTGTGGTATACTCCCTAATGCATCCATAATATCAAAATTGGTTAGAGGTCCTACTTTACTTTTGCTTCTTTTTTGATGTCCCCGTTTTTTGACTTCCTAGGCCTTCCACGTACCCCATTACCCACAACTTTTTGTGTTCCAGGGAGTGTAAGCGCTTCACTTATGTTGACATCATCGTTTTTTTCCTTCCTAGGCCTTCCACGTACCCCATGACCGACAACTTTTTGTGTTCCAGGAAGTTTAAGCGCTCCACCTATGTTGACATCATCGGTTTCCTTCCGAAGTAACCCATTACCCACAACTTTTTGTGTTCCAGGAAGTTTAAGCGCTCCACCTGTGTTGGTCATTTTATCCATAATTTTCTTACCAGCGAATGTACCCAAAGCAGCAGCACCACTTGTTAAAGCTGCCTTACCAAGGGTAATTGCTAGCGGTATTAAAAATGGAAGTAATCCACCCTTTTGAATCGCTTCTTTCATCTGTTTGTATGATACATCAATATCACAGCCCTTATTATTCATTTTACATGTTTCAATTTTATCAATTTGTCGTTTACTTAAAAGTAACTTAACTGGTTCTCGTTCATTTTGTCTACTATGACTAACACGTATCTGACATTTTTGTTTAGCACCAAAGCATTTCTTCAGCTTTCCTTTCTGAAGCTTTGACAAATAAACTGTATACTCCATTGTTTCAACCATTTATTAGGGAATTAATTTATCTTATAAAATTTATTTACCAGCCATCATTTTTTCTATTCTGGTAACGAATGGTTTGTCAACAGGTTTTAGCTCTAGCTCTAGAAGCCTTTTTAAAATATTTACTACTGCTCTTTCAATATTATCGATACGAGTTTTTTGACCAGCAATCTTTCCTTCAATTATACCGTTATGGGTGTGTTGCCCAAGAAGCTTTTTGTCATAATCTAAAAGATTCATAGTTAACGTTGCTAAATTAACAGCATCATTTTTGTTTCTAGGGTTTTGAACATTTGTTATCAACTTGTTTTCAGCGTTAATCTCTTTATCATTAACTCGAACTATTTCTTTTACAAGTAACCCTTTATCTTTAATCCTTACCAATAAATTGTCAGGAGAATCATGTACCGCAGTTAATCTGTTGATATCTTCGCTAAAATACTGATTTGCCCCCACTTGTTGTGCGGTAATTTCTTCTTTAAATTGATTCAAAATAATAGTCATAGATCTGAAACTAATAGCGTCCTGGTCAGCTTTCGCATCCCCTAACATAATAATTTTCTTACCTTGTAGGTTAATATTACCGTTGTCATCAGTAACTCTCTTTTCATTCGATTCGTTACTAACCTTTTTTCCAACACTACCAAATTTATTCATTTATTATAGAAATAAATTATCCGGTAAATTTTTCAAAGTTTTTCCTGTACTTAAGGGTTTTATCTTTTATTTTTAAATCTATGAAGAAAAAACCGTAGCCCTTGGTTGCAGTCTCGAATTGTTTGAGAAATTTTTCATTGTCTATACTGGATACATGGCTTTGTCTTATTAATTTTACTTCTTTTGGATTAGAACACTGAAAGAATGCAAAATAATTGCACTGGAGCCTTACCACCTTTGGCGTTTTATGATAGCTTTGAGACAAGTAAATAATTGAGGCATTTTTCTTTCTTCCTCTTATGAATAAGTCTTCTATTTTCTTCTGGTCTTTTTCAGTAACAAAATCATCAAAGATAATCAAGTTTTGGTACTCAGGGTCTAAGTCGTCAACATCGACAATATCATCAAGATTGTTACTTACTGTTAAGACTTTCGATTTGCATTGTGACTCCAAAGTGGTCAAATTGGTTATAAGGTCTTGATATTTATCTTCTTCAAGATCTTTAGCATACAAGTATATTCGGTTGAAACAAAGATATTCATAAATTAAATTCAAAAGAAGGTTAGTTTTCCCTGTTCCAGAACTACCACAAATTAAGAGTCTAAATGGCCACTGAGGTGCAAGGTCGTGCTTATTCTGATAAGTGTTCTTTTCACTAAAATCATAGACTTTGATTGGAGCCTTTTCATTCATTTATTTAGGAAGAATTTTTCATTATAAGATTTACTTGAGTATTTTAAGTATATACTTGAATTGTTTAAGTAGGTACTTGAATTTTTTAAGTAGGTACTTGAATTTTTTAAGTAGATACTTGAATTTTTGAAGTAGGTACTTGAAGTTTTTAAGTAGGTACTTGAATTTTTTAAGTAGGTACTTGAATTTTTTAAGTAGGTACTTGAAGTTTTGAAGTAGGTACTTGATTTTTTTAAGTAGGTACTTGAATTTAATGTTTATAACCTAAAGGCAAAGTTGTAAATTTATCGCTTGATACTATCCTTTTATCATCCTTAGGATCCAACGCTTTTTTATTCTGCTCTTCTAGAAACATATTGTGCTTGTATGATCTTAAGTTATACTGGGTTATAGAAAGGTTTTCAATATTTCCAAACAGTACATCCTTATAGTTTTGAAGTGTAATTTTATCTTTAACTATATTGGTTTTTATTCCTTTCAGTTTTTTGCTAGCTTTTGAAGGGTCTTGGTTGTCCTTTAAATAAGCATATACTTTTGATCGTAATCCAACAAACTCTGTCATAACCTGTCCACCTAATTCATCTTTCATCATTCCTATCACTTTCTTATTTACACTAGGAAACCCATATGGATTATCTTTCGCATACTCAGATGTATCGAACCTCTCATTCATATCCTGTTTGATATCTTGATAAAAATCTTCAGTTCTAATATCATATATGAAAGAATCAGTGTCCATATAACACAAATCAATTTTATCTCCATATTTATGCTTCATATAATCATAATGGAATTCATACATCAATAACTTGGATAGTTCCAATACAGCAAAGCCGATATACATTGGTTTGTCTAATTTTATCTTTTCCTTTGACATTCTTGCTACTGAAAAGTTTTCACTAAAAATTATTTCAGATTTAAAGTTGGGTTTCTTTATTATTTTTTCTCTTGTTGTATCATCCGTTATTATTTCCATATCCGCTCGCTTCCTTACGTTTTCCATGGTTTTTCCAAAGCAAGCATTATTCATAAGCTTAAAGAAATCCTTTTCAAAATCATTTGTACCTTTAGTTCTAAGTGCTGTGTTGTGGTCTATATATCCTTTTAAGTAAGCACTTTCAGTGAATCCTAGTATTCTGTGTACTCTCTTCAATATCAAACCTTTTTGTAAATAGAATTCTAGATTCCTGTGGTGAACTACATAGTTGGTTTTATCTAATACTGTGGTACATAGCTTACCGTTAAAGTGTTCGGGTGCTAATGGTAAATCCTTGTGTAATTCGTGTAGTTCTTTTGGATATTCTAAATCTACTTCATATATAGCACCTACATCTTGTCTCACCGACTTAATCGTAATCACCGACTTGATATGAGTTTTTAGATGGTTGTAATACTCGATTGATTCGTATTCATTCCTTTCTTTCAAATCATCCGGTATGGAAATGAATTGGAAATCATTCGCTGGTAAATTCTGCGACATCGCCCACCCATATAAATTATTAGCGTCTAAATACATTAAATAATTAGATGGTTTATCCTTATCATAACTACTCATATATTTATTATTTGCTTTTGCATATCTCTTTATACATTGTGATACACCACCTCTTATCCCCTTTTCAATGAATGTATACATGTCTTCCTTCGAGAATAGGGGTAGTTCTACTTTTGAATGCTTTAAGAAAGAATCCCATGTCAACCCAGGAGCTGAGAAGTAATGAAGTGGATCCAAATCATAATTCCGTATACAAACGTTCCTGAAATTCTCCACAACATCTGATAGAATTAACACATCACTTTTTAGGTACAACTTGGTATAATCAAGTAATGTTTCACAGTTATATTGTTTCCATATAGATACCGCTCTTTTATAATCACTTTTGTCAATACCTTTCCCTGTCAACCTAGAATAAAAGCTTTCTATGGATGGTAAGTTTGTACAATTCATTTTATCGAAACTGTCTACGAATTCATACGGATATACCCCTTTTTTAATTATTTCTTTGAATTCTTCATCGTTATTGAAACTATTCGATGTGTACTTGAAATTCTCTCTTAGATGATTACAGGGTACTTTGCAATCACATTTCGCTAAATTTGCTGATAGTTTGTCTAAAGATGAAGCCATAAATCTAATCGAATCTATAAACCGGATCTCATATTTTATTTCCGTATCCGTCTTTCTTATACTTATTGATTTCGAGAATGAGATGAAACTTTCTGCACTTTCAAAAATTCCGTTATCAGGTATCAATTCTCTAACAAATAAATGAGAGTCATATTTTGATAAATTATGCATTACTACCGGGATATGCCTAGGAATCCTGTATTTCATATTACATTCAGCATGAGCAAATCCCCTATCTTCTCCTGTCATGTGGTCGTGATCAAAGTGAGGATTTTCAGTAATTTCAGTTGTACAGATGTGACAAGTCTTATCCATTAGATTTTTCCATTTTTCGGTAATTTCTGAATTGGTATAAGTATGGTTTCTTTGTCTGCTTTCATATTTGTTTGCAATTTCTGTGGATACTTTTGTAACGGTTTTAACAAAATGTTTTGCAGCGTCTTCACCGAAATAGTCATAGTATTTGTTCTGGTTTGTATCAAAGGAACAGCAAACCTGAAATCCGTAAGCAAATGGTTTCTGTTTGGCCAATTTTATTGTTTTCTTCCCGTTTACCTGATTGTATTCTTCGTTATAAGACTCAAAGTCTGCTATTATGCAATAAGGTACTTTCATTTGTTTTGCAATATTTTTATATTGTATACTTGAACCTTCAGGAGGCATTATTATATCAGGATCTTCGCAATTATTTTTACTTTCATGTTTTTCAAAGCATTCTTCCTTCTTAAAATGCCTTCCGCAATAAGTGCAGAGGTATGTCTTTGTTTTCTTTTTAGATATTTGAGGACCAACTAATCTGCTCAGATCCTTTACCAGTACATAATGATTATCGAAATATAATAAATTAATAACATGTTTAGCTGTTTTGCCATTGATTGTACTTTTTAGTATATGACTTCTGATAATTTTCTCTTTTTCAATTTGAAATAAACAAATCTTAATGTTGTATCTATTTTCAAATTTGTGTATATCTTTAGTATCCATTGGGAAGTTGGTAACCCCTTCGAAATCAAATTCGTTCTCATATTGTTTATATTTCGAAATTCTTTCCGGATGATCCTTAGCTGGATGTAGATTTGCTAAGATAGACCAAAGGAAACATTTCTGGTCGTTATTTTCAATATTCAAGCAAGCTCTTTTATTTTTTACGAAATCTGGCAGTATTTTAAACGTTCCTCCCATGTAAGATTCTATTCGTGTCATCCTATAATCAATTCCTTCATACCGACTGAATTGTAGCCCAGATCGAGGGGTATTACTTAAAGAACTAAGTCTCTTGTTATTATCATTCAAATGATTATGAGTAAGAATGCTATTTTTATTTAAAATCCAAGAAGTACTGTTGTAATACACTACTACTTCTTCATCATTCTCCTGTCGATGGAAAATAACACGAGTTACGAACTGAACTCTATATTGATAAAGTTCATTTCTCCGCCGCTGTAAATCGGCGAAAGTAAAAGCAATAAGAGTATGTTCATCTCTTCCATTGCTTTCAACTGATACGTTTATAGTGAATATATTCTCACTTTCCCTAGAGATAGTAGGTTGTTGTTCTTCTTCAGTTCTAAATAAATGATCAGGAATTAATTTTTCTTCTTTGATTTTTTTCTTATTTATGAAGAGAGTTGATAAACCAATTGGTTTCTGTCTACTGTTATCACGTCTTTCTGTTTGATCTCTTATGATATCTCTATTTTTCTGTACGGAATCTTTATGTTTGGTAATAATATTATTATAGTATTCTCCAACTCTTTTTAGTACTTCTTCTCGGTTTCCGCGAGTTGATAGGTTCTTGTTTTTCAGAAATCTTTTTAATTCGCTTGTCTCTTTTTCTTTGTTATCATTGTATTCTTGTTTTAGTTTTGTAATGGTGATATTATTTTCTCTTATCTCATCTTCCAGAATGGTTCGTAATCTCGGTTCTGGTTTGTAGTCGGATGGTCTGTTCTTATTATGAGTTCTTTCGTTTCTGCGTTCAATTTTAATTTTATCTTCAGCTATCAAAATATACTTATTAAGATGGTTTATTATATTATTTGTTATTTCATGTTTCTTAACTCCATTTGTTTTGATTTTATTAATTTTCGCATAAGTCCGCAGTTCATTATATGTGTATAGCGATAATCTTTGTATAACCGCTTTGTTGTTTGATATAACCTTTTTACAAAGCTGAATAACCTCTGCAGTATTCATCATTTAATAGGGGAACATTTTTATTAATGAATTTCCCAGTCTGCGTTTTCTCAGCCGTAAAGAAAAGCACTGGTTTTCCAAATCCTTTACTATGTATTTTCCGACGCCCTTATGGGTTTCGCACATGCTTTACTACTAGTCACGGGTTTCCTTTATTCTTTACTACTCTTGACGAAATCGGCATTTGGTTACTACTCTTAACGAAAATCCGCTTTTGGTTACTACTCTTGACGAAATCGGCATTTGGTTACTACTCTTTATTTTGTTAGAAATATTTTTCGAAACAATTTTATTATATTATAAATGGAAGAATTAGAAAAGAAAATGTATGTTTACCGTCGCAGTTACAAGTACTACAATCGTATAAGTAATAGCTTACTTGTATCCAAATTCCTCTTTTCAGCAGCAGGAATGTCTGCGTTTCTAGTGCTACCGCTAGCTTCTTTAAGTTTGGGTGCTGTTATCATCGAAATAATTGAAAAGCAATTAAGCATTGCTGATAGAAAAGCAGAATTTAGGACTATTTATGATTTTTATACTGAGTTGTTGTCAATGCTAAAATGCGGACAATTAACAATTGAGGAGGTAATTCAGAGAGAAACAGAGATGCGTAAAACCTTTCGATTTTTTCCTCGCGAAAAATACATGAAACAAGTCCGTCTGAATGGCTATAAATATTGTAATAAATCTATAAAAATTCAAGAGAAATTACCAAACATATAGTCTATTGCTATACTGAATATTGTTTCCTAACTGTCAAACAGATCTTTATTTCATACGCGCATTAATGAGCTGCGTCATTCAAAGGTCTCGCCGCCAATTTGGGATGTAATTACAGTCTCCGGCGTGACTAACACAATCTCATCTTAACTCGGAAACTTGTGCGAATTGAACAAGGACCCTTGGTGTAGTGGCTCAACGCTCGGCCGAACGTTGACTCATCACCATTCAGACCTTCGAATCCCACTGACCGCAGTTTCTGTTTGTCGATAGTGGGATGGTAATAAAAACTTGCGGGTTCCCCGTTCAGGGCCCCCCAGACTAAGGCCACATCACCACAAACACTACACCAATCGGGGTGTACCAACATCACACCTCTTAATTTTCAAAGTCTGGGGGTGTGGGGTTTTGCAAAAATATTTTATAAAGTTCAAAATCGGTAATCATCATATCATCATGCAAACTCAGTACTGCGTTTTTATCTATCGCATTTATGTGATAAACGTGGTTGGTTTCTATTACCAGATGTTTCAAAGCGATTGGGATTTTTATTTAATAAAATCATCCACTAATAAATGGAGTCCGCAAAGGAAGTCTTGAATACAATCAGAATGAATAAATACAATGAGACAATCAGGAAAGAAGAACTAGTTCTAGGATTGAAATATACTATTGTTAAAATGAGAATTGCTAAGACAAAATATGGTGATTAAGTTGGTTGTAGTTATTAATCATAATGACAAACCCTGTGATTTGTTTATAACTCAGAAATATAATGCTATTGCTAACGAATTACTTTTAAAGAAAAATCTAGTTTTGCAACCGATTGTACGCGAAAACAAGAACAAAGAAACATATGTGGATTTAGAACTGTTTACTCAGTAATATTTGAATAAAAAATTAAAAATGTAAAAAAAAAGAAGTAGTAGTATATTGTAGTATTTTATATGTAGTAAAGGGTAATATTCTCATTTCTTGTATCCTTTATTTTGGAATTAAGAAAATAAAAATGTTCTTAAAAAGGGGGATAATTTGGTAAAAAGGATGTTAAAATTTAAGAAATTGATGTTAAAATGGGGTTTTGAAATTGGGGGGAGGGTGGAGTGGGAGCCCCTTTATATAACTACTGTGTACATTTTCCAGCTTGCCCTGAAACACCGTCAAGGAAAGAACCACCGAACAAGGATTGTCGTGTTTGTTGGAAGCCCGTTGGATATAGACGAAAAGGAAATTGTAAAAGCAGCGAAGAAGCTGAAAAAGGAGAAAGTAAATGTTGACATTGTCAATTTCGGAGAAGAGGTAAGAGTGACTCTTACTTAAAGGACCTGTCTTACCTATTAGACTAACGCAACCTACTTCCGTAATCACTACACATATTTCTAAACCCGGAGACCCCAGTTTCATACGGTACATTCTAACCACGCTGACTTTGTCACTAGCCGTGTTTTTGCTACCTTCGATGTGTATCACGCTGTCGACGGTTGTCTGCGAGGAGTTTTTCCATCAGAAAAAACAGTTATGCAAATTGTTTCCCTGTTTTCGCGACAAGTCAGTGGGTCTCGGAAAAGGCTTAAAACAGCCAAAACTGTGGGTTATTTGTTGAAGGCACAGCATAGTTTTAAAGTATTCAGATATTTTAAAATACTGCAAGTTGAAGAGTAAATACTGTGGGGTGTCCTTTAACACTAATGTTTTATGTCGCTACCTTACACCAGATGAAGAGAACCAGAAAACAATGCAGCCTAAACCTGTCCTATAACTGCACGTTAGATTGGGTGGCTAGGTAGTTTTTATGGCACTTGCCCTTCGGCCAAGTGCCATATAGCGATCGCAATTTCTGTCCGTCCGTCGGTCTGTCGGTCTGTCCAGGTTTTGCTAGTTCGGGCACTTCCAGATAAGCTAGGACGATAAAACTTGGCAGGCATATCAGGGACCCCAAATGATTAAGTTGGAAATAGTCACTTCCCCGATCCGAGCACCGTGGGGGGAGTGGAGGGATGGGGAATCCGGAATCTTGAGGTATTTTTAACTTTTGAACGGTGATCGGATCTCGATGAAACTTGATATTTGGAACGACCTCATGCCTCAGACGACCCACTTAAAATCCGGACCGGATCCGGTGACTTTTGGGGGGAGCTGGAGGCGGCAACCGGAAATCTTGGGAAACGCTATGAGTGGAGGGATCGAGATGAAACTTGGTGGGAAGACACCTAGCAAACACTAGATACATCATTGACATAACCGAGCCGATTCGGGCACTATGGGGGGAGTGGAGGGAGGGGGAATCCGGAATCTTGAGGTATTTATAACTTTTGAACGGGTGATCGGATCTCGATGGAACTTGATATTTGGAAAGACCTCATGCCTCAGACGACCTACTTAAAATCCGGACCGGATCCGGTGACTTTTGGGGGGAGCTGGAGGGGGCAACCGGAAATCTTGGGAAACGCTATGAGTGGAGGGATCGAGATGAAACTTGGTGGGAAGACACCTAGCAAACACTAGATACATCATTGACATGACCGAGCCGATTCGGGCACTGTCGGGGGAGTGGAGGGAGGGGGAATCCGGAATCTTGAGGTATTTATAACTTTTGAACGGGTGACCGGATCTCGATGAAACTTGATATTTGGAACGGCCTCATGCCTCAGAGGACCCACTTAAAATACGGACCGGATCCGGTGACTTTTGGGGGGGAGCTGGAGGGGGCAACCGGAAATCTTGGGAAACGCTATGAGTGGAGGGATCGAGATGAAACCTGGTGTGAAGACACCTAGCAAACACTAGATACATCATTGACATAACCGAGCCAATTCGGGCACTGTGGGGGGAGTGGAGGGAGGGGGAATCCGGAATCTTGAGGTATTTATAACTTTTGAACGGGTGATCGGATCTCGATGAAACTTGATATTTGGAAAGGCCTCACACCTCAGACGACCCACTTAAAATCTGGACCGGATCCGGTGACTTTTGGGGGAGCTGGATGGGGCAACCGGAAATCTTGGGAAACGCTACGAGTGGAGGGGTCGAGAAGAAACTTGGTGGGAAGACACCTAGCAAACACTAGATACATCATTGACGTGACCGAGCCGATTCGGGCACTGTCGGGGGAGTGGAGGGAGGGGGAATCCGGAATCTTTAGGTATTTATAACTTTTGAACGGGGGACCGGATCTCGATGAAACTTGATATTTGGAAAGACCTCATGCCTCAGACGACCCACTTAAAATCCGGACCGGATCCGGTGACTTTTGGGGGGAGCTGGAGGGGAGAACCGGAAATATTGGGAAACGCTATGAGTGGAGGGATCGAGATGAAACTTGGTGGGAAGACACCTAGCAAACACTAGATATATTATTGACATAACCGAGCCGTGCCTACTCGTAACAAGTGCCATATGAGCTCGTAGCTCTTTTTTTTGTGAGGGGAGGGTCGCGAGGGATGCATGTTCAATTAGAATACCGAATAGCTTTTCTTCGGTGGTTTCTTTTGAGCATGGTCATACAAGGCTCAAAACGCGCGGATTTCTCGGCTGAATGTATTCTGCGAAAATCCGTGAAACGGAGTTTCACTTTCATCATCAAGTTGAAAAAATCTCAACTTTTCCGTATAGAACTGAGGTTGTGCCTAAATACTTTCAGGAATTCCAGTTATCGTTTGTTTACATCATGAACCGGTGCGGATGTTGTGATGTCACTAAGCTAGTTTCAGCCTTTCTAGCCTTTTTGAAGTTGAAAGTTACTAGTCTTTTGAAATCACATTTAACTTCGCTGCACAGATAATACGTCATGTGAGCCCTTCTTGGTGATCACATGTTCGGTTTTAGTGGAAAGTTCATTTATGAACACTCCACTCTTGCGGCCGAGATAGCCGGTTTTCCGTTCTCGGTTTTCACCGTTTTATTTTGGCATTCTTATCTCGTAAACCATGACAGATACTAATTTAAAACTTGGTGTACTTGTGGGCCTTGGGGTCTAGTTGTGACTTTTGGGATTCAACCCCCGATACACTCTCGGTTCAAGGGCAATTGGTCTCGATTCCCCCAGTGACTAATGTTTCCGTTAGAGTTTAACCTAAAAGGGCTGGGATAGGACAATCTAGTTACCCATCTCTTATTCACTTAAAACAGCTTGAAGAGCCGCTGAAAATGCGTTACTTCGTTGTTCTGCTGTTCACGAATAATAATTTTTCGAATAGTGGAATTTCCGTGTGATTTGTGGTACCTCTATGCACTTGTATTTTTGTTGCACGCATTACAAGAAAGATTTATGATTTTTATGGCACTTGCCCTTCGGCCAAGTGCCATATAGCGATCGCAATTTCTGTCCGTCCGTCGGTCTGTCGGTCTGTCGGTCTGTCCAGGTTTTGCTAGTTCGGGCACTTCCAGATAAGCTAGGACGATAAAACTTGGCAGGCATATCAGGGACCCCAAATGATTAAGTTGGAAATAGTCACTTCCCCGATCCGAGCACCGTGGAGGGAGGGGGAATCCGGAATCTTGAGGTATTTTTAACTTTTGAACGGGTGATCGGATCTCGATGAAACTTGATATTTGGAACGACCTCATGCCTCAGACGACCCACTTAAAATCCGGACCGGATCCGGTGACTTTTGGGGGGAGCTGGAGGCGGCAACCGGAAATCTTGGGAAACGCTATGAGTGGAGGGATCGAGATGAAACTTGGTGGGAAGACACCTAGCAAACACTAGATACATCATTGACATAACCGAGCCGATTCGGGCACTGTGGGGGGAGTGGAGGGAGGGGGAATCCGGAATCTTGAGGTATTTATAACTTTTGAACGGGTGATCGGATCTCGATGGAACTTGATATTTGGAAAGACCTCATGCCTCAGACGACCTACTTAAAATCCGGACCGGATCCGGTGACTTTTGGGGGGAGCTGGAGGGGGCAACCGGAAATCTTGGGAAACGCTATGAGTGGAGGGATCGAGATGAAACTTGGTGGGAAGACACCTAGCAAACACTAGATACATCATTGACATAACCGAGCCGATTCGGGTACTGTGGGGGGAGTAGAAGGAGGGGGAATCCGGAATCTTGAGGTATTGTTAACTTTTGAACGGGTGATCGGATCTCGATGGAACTTGATACTTGGAAAGACCTCATACCTCAGACGACCCACTTAAAATCTGGACCGGATCCGGTGACTTTTGGGGGGAGCTGGATGGGGCAACCGGAAATCTTGGGAAATGCTATGAGTGGAGGGATCGAGATGAAACTTGGTGGGAAGACACCTAGCAAACACTAGACACATCATTGACATGACCGAGCCGATTCGGGCACTGTCGGGGGAGTGGAGGGAGGGGGAATCCGGAATCTTGAGGTATTTATAACTTTTGAACGGGTGACCGGATCTCGATGAAACTTGATATTTGGAACGGCCTCATGCCTCAGACGATCCACTTAAAATACGGACCGGATCCGGTGACTTTTGGGGGGAGCTGGAGGGGGCAACCGGAAATCTTGGGAAACGCTATGAGTGGAGGGATCGAGATGAAACTTGGTGTGAAGACACCTAACAAACACTAGATACATCATTGACATAACCGAGCCAATTCGGGCACTGTGGGGGGAGTGGAGGGAGGGGGAATCCGGAATCTTGAGGTATTTATAACTTTTGAACGGGTGATCGGATCTCGATGGAACTTGATATTTGGAAAGGCCTCACACCTCAGACGACCCACTTAAAATCTGGACCGGATCCGGTGACTTTTGGGGGAGCTGGATGGGGCAACCGGAAATCTTGGGAAACGCTACGAGTGGAGGGGTCGAGATGAAACTTGGTGGGAAGACACCTAGCAAACACTAGATACATCATTGACGTGACCGAGCCGATTCGGGCACTGTCGGGGGAGTGGAGGGAGGGGGAATCCGGAATCTTTAGGTATTTATAACTTTTGAACGGGGGACCGGATCTCGATGAAACTTGATATTTGGAAAGACCTCATGTCTCAGACGACCCACTTAAAATCCGGACCGGATCCGGTGACTTTTGAGGGGAGCTGGAGGGGAGAACCGGAAATATTGGAAATCGCTATGAGTGGAGGGATCGAGATGAAACTTGGTGGGAAGACACCTAGCAAACACTAGATATATCATTGACATAACCGAGCCGTGCCTACTCGTAACAAGTGCCATATGAGCTCGTAGCTCTTGTTTAAGTATACGTTAAAGTCATGAAATATTTGCCTTTGAAATTTTGTATAGCCTATTGATAGCGATATTACGTAGACCTGCTGCCAAAAATATGGACAGACTTTCGGTTGTTTAGAGGGTAGGTATCGTCTCCTCCTCTCGGGTCCTACCATAATCAGCGTATATAATATAATATTGTATTTAAAGCCTTAGGGCCATATACGTACAACAAAACAAAAAACTTTATAATTACTTCTAATACCACATTACGTAAACTAAAGTGTATACCCTACCTTGTAAGTCGGTTTTAGGATGCCATCATAGTACACCTTGTAAGTCGATATTAGGATTTCATCATAGTAGTGTCTATAGTAATCAAAACTCGCTTCCACTTTTGCATTACAGTATCGTAACCCTGATAGTAATGTAGTGCGTTCTTGGGATGGCGTACCAGAATCTGTTGCCGAGGAAAATATCCCGATATCGTTTCGGCTTTTAATCCTGGTAAACTGTATTGAGTCATAAACTGAAGGTGAAATGCATGAAGTGTCGTTGATTTTGTTGTTATCAGTTTCCTGTTTGTCTCTTTCCCTTTTTGTGTTTCTCGTTCCATTGCGTCGTTCTCGTGTAATAGCATTGCCAATACACCTAATATTTGGGGACGCTAACTGACCATTGTGTGGGTACGTCATGTAGGCCCGTAGTTTGTCGAACAGTCCGCTGCGGTGTAGGCCGCAAGACGAAATACAAGAAATAGACTCCTGTTCGTTCGTGAGTTTCAGTTGTAATTCGAGGCAGCTATTTGCGCATGATTTTAGTCCTACCTTGATAAACTCTTCAGATCAAGATGTAGCCTATTTACTAGAACCTTCCCTTTTGAGTCTGTGCAGCGGGGATGGAAGCAGTGAGCCTGCATTCCGTCCTTTCTCTACCATCAGCCGCATGTTAACCGGGAGTCGAACTACCTACGGCTAAGATCTTAGGTTTCTGCCCATCGACTCTTGATGACTAACTCTTCGGGTCGAGGAAGAACCGCCTTGTGTCCAGGGAAGAGCCAAAACTTCATGACAACAGATGTTGTTGATTGGCTTACACAAGATTTGAATCAATTCAGCGGGTTCGTTTGTGTGACGTTTCTTGTTCTTCCCCTAGTTCGTTCGCGTGTTTTGATAGAGAGTAGAGAGGAACCTCTTGGAAAGAAATCTGACCTTCAAGTGCCATACATGTTGCCATGCTCTTCTGAAAGGAAAAGGTGTTCCATTGTTTGGGCAGCGCTAAATACGCTCGGCGAAAATTGGAACATATGTGCGGTTTTGCGAAATGCGAATATGTCTGAGCTTGGATGATTTACTATTCATTAACACCAAGTAAATCGCCGAAAAGTTACGGAAAACACATTAGTTCCGCCTTTAAAAGAGAACAAGAGCTGAAAGCTCATATGGCACTTTTCGGAACAGTTGGCATGTTTGTCGTTTGTCCCCCTGCAGCTCCCCCCCCCCCCCCCCCCAGTGATCAGGTCCACTCAGGATTTGATACTGAAGATTTGAGACACTCGTTCTTGACACTTGCAGTCAAGTTTCATGCACGTCCGATCAGCCGTTCCTAAGTTATGAATATCACCAGATTCCGATTTCCCATCCCTCTACTCCCTTCACGATGGTCGGATCGGGGAAGGGACTATCTTCAATTCAATATGTTAGAGTCCATACTAAGCCTGCCAAGTTTCATGGTCCTAGCACATCTGGAGCACCCTAGCTCGAGATCACCGGAATTCTGGGAAACCCCCTCCAACTTCCCCGCCCGTGACACGATCCGGTCCTGTTTTGTCAGGAATGTATCTAGGTTTACGCTTGTTCTTCCTTGGAGTCCAACTCCGATCTCTCGGCTTTAAGCGCTTCACGAGATTTCCAGTGCCCCCTCCAGCCCCCCTCCCCCAGAGATCAGATTCGGTCCAGACTTGAAATTGAGAATCCGACACACTTGTTCTTAATACTTACCAAGTTTCATGCACGTCCGATCACCCGTTCCGAAGTTGTGAATGTCACTAGATTCCAGATTCCCCACCCATTTACTCCCCCCAGGATGATCGGACCGGGGAAGAGACTATTTTTAAATCCATATGGTAGAATCCTTAATATGCCTGCCAAGTTTCGTGGTCCTAGCACATCCGGAAGTACCCTAACTCGAAATCACCGGAATTCTGGTAAAATCCCTCCACCTCCCCCCACTGTGACAAGATAAGTCCTGTTTTGTTAGTAATGTATCTAGGGTTTAAGCTTGTTCTTCCCACTAAGTTCCATCCCGATCCCTGGAATCTGAGCCTTTGAGAAGATTTCCGGTGCCCCCCTTCCAGCCCCCCCCCCCAGTTATCGTATCCTGTGCGGATTTGAAAAGGAACATTTGCGGCACTTGTTCTTGATACTTGTCAAGTTTCATGCACCTCCGATTACCCGTCCCAAAGTTATGCATGTTACTAATTCCCCATCCCTCCACTCCCCCTACGATGGTCGGATCGTGGAAACGACTATTCTCAAGGCAGTCTGTTCGGGTCCCTGATATGCCTACCAAATTTCATCATCCTACTACAGAGCTCGCGGGATCACTGATCTCCGCCCCCCCCCCCCCCCCAACTCCCCCCTCAGTGCCCAAATCCGGTCCGGCTACGTCAACGATGTATCTAGGACTTGTGCTTGTTCTTCCCACCAAGTTTCGCCCCGATCCCTCCACTCTAAGTGTTTCCCAAGATTTCCGGTTCCCCCCTCCAGGTTCACCCAAAGTCAGAGGATCCGGTCCGGATTTTAAGTGGGTTGTCTTAGGCACGAGATCTCTCCAAATATCAAATTTCACTGCAAGTAACTCAAGATTCCGGATTCCCCCTCTCTCCACTCCCCCAACGATGTTCGGATCGGGGAAGTGACTGTTTCCGACTTAATGATTTGGGGTCCCTGATATGCCTGCCAAGTTTCGTCGTCCTAGCTTATGTGGAAGTGCCGGAACTAGCAAAACCCGGACCGACAGACCGACGGATGGCAGAAATTGTGATCGCTATATGGCACTTGGCCGAAGGGCAAGTGCCATACAAAATCGCTTGAACGAGGCGGAAATATTCATGCACAAACAAACTTGCTCTATTTATTCAGTTGTGTTTCGTAAACTACTTTGCTCATAAACCACTGAAATCGATTCCGGTCCTTAAACTAAACTTTAGTACTTTCAAGTGATCTGCTGCCACTCTTTCCCCCCTCCCTCCCATCCAAAAAGAAGAAAAATACATGCATTTTAAGGTTTCACCAGTAAATGTTATTTTCGTTCTTAAAATAAGTTCTCCATTTGATTCCGTTAATTTAACAGAGGGATATCATGTCAGCACTCGAAATTTTCATATCAGATGATAGATTTCAGGGGGTGATGAGCAAGGTCGTAAAAGAGGAAGGGCAGGACCTCTGTTCTGTGATTTTCTTCTTCTTGTTCTTCCATAAGGTAGGACCAGGCCCTGTAAGGCCTGGCCTTACTTTCACACTAAGAAGTATCATTCAAAATTGATCAGGTGCCAGATCTGGCCGGTGTGTGGGAGTTGTAGCGGAGATAGTCAGATCGGAATCTTGTGTACATATTTTTTTCGAATCATGATACAGCTGAATTTTATTAGAGCGATATTGCGTCCCTTCTTGTCAAGGGCCCTCTTCAGGCTCGAGACGCTAAAGCTGGAAAAATGAAAACTTCAAGCCCTAAATGGGCGAAGAATCGACTCGTAACGAATCCGGCCACATTGGGCTGGGTCGGAGGTTTTCCCAGACATCTTATGGCACAAGTGCCCAACGGGTGGAAAACATTTTGATAGGCGAGCTGTCGATGGTTGTACTGACGAATTCCCGGCTCGTAATTAGCGTGATAACGGTCCATCTACCCCAAAAGCCCTGTTCGTACTCTAGTGACTGCCAATATACAGTCTTAAAACTGGACTGCTAATGATCAATTATGTAAGATTTTCTTGCCAAGGTTTTCAGCTTGGCTTGACATATTTTATTTCTGTACTTGAACAAGAACATGCGAGTTACTTTGTAATACATCGACTTTGCGGTAGACTTGTTGAGATCAGTAAACGTTAATGACGGGATACCTATGACTTCAGGTTTATCCGTCCGTCTGTTAGCACGATAATTCTCTTAGGGATGGAGATATTTTGTTCAAAATTGATTTCAGGATCACTTTGGTCAAAGTAACCTACATGTCAGGTTGGAGATGGATGGCCCCTGTGCTATATTTAGAGGGCTATGGGGCCCTAAAAATAAATATTCACATTTTGTGGGATGAAAATAAATGTTAGTTGAAGCTAATGTGACAGTCCATGCATGGGCAAGGAATCCTGCTGAATCAGTATCTGAACTTCATTTTGTCGCCGGACAAGTATTTCTCCCGGAATCCGCAAAAAACGTAAATTTGCAGAATTTATTCTGAAGTCAATTAAAGCATCGACATAGAGGTAAGGAAACATGTTGAATACGCATCTGAACTTCATTTCTCGCCGGACAATTCGATCGATGGTAATGCGTCGAAAGTTGGAAGTTTGGTAGAATTAAACGTTATTCTTACGTCGATAAAATCAGGTGGAAAAGGCGAAAACAAAATACGGTGTATAAGGAAATACCATTTGTTCTCGCCTCGAATGACGACGGAATCTTGTCAAAACTGGATGTTTACGAACGAGCCTGATCATCTGCAAAAAAATTTTCCGGAAGGTGTTACATAATGGATTTAGTTAAATGGTCAAATGTTTAGCTGGTTCGGCAAACACCGAATTTCTGCAAGAGCCGGTTGTCCATATCAGAAAGACCAACAAATATTCCTCTTTGGGATTCTATCGAAACCTTACAGTACAGCTCTTACTAGAAATGATCTTCCCACAACGAAATAGCTCAGAAATATTGTTTTTCGAAAACACCATTGCTTCCAAGTAAAATTAACGATTTTCCTGCTCTCCGACGCGGCGGCTGGACGCAAAATATTTGAAATTTGAATGCGCTGTGGTTAAGAAGTTGGAACTGGAAGAAGTGGGAAATCCAAGCAGAACAAAATGGGTCCAAAACAGAAGATAGACCTGATGTCATACCCTGTCTTCCAAAATTAAAAACAAAAGTTTGCGTAGCGTGCATGGCGAAACTTGGCTAGGGCAGAAAAGCGCTAAAGAGTCGTAGGTGCAAAATGAAACGGTGTTGGAGGTGAATTCAGAAGCTTATTCCATGAGAATGCTAGGGATAGAATAAAACGCAGATTAAGCAAGATAGGTTCTTTAAGTCTTGTTGTGTTCCCAGCCAAGTTCCTCCGTTCTTCCCAGTTGTGCATTTCGTTGTTTCGGTGAAAAAAGGGAAAGAGCGCCAGTTGCATCAGAAATTTCCACTGAAAGCAGAACTTGGGGTTGAGTGCCGGACAGAGCGCACATACTGCTAGGAGGAACTCCGGGGGGGGGGGGGGGAGGATCTTTCGACCTGGAATGTATGCGGTAAGAGTACATCAACAAGAGTACACAGCAAGTAAAAACATCAACACCAGAGTACACTTAAGAACTAGTGCACAGCAACGTCAATGGCTATATAATAGAATATCTTACCAAAAAATTCACTAAGTTATAGAACCAACACAGTCCTCCTATTCTAAAATCTCGTTATATGCTCCGTCGTAAGCCTGAAGTAACGTCCAAGTTTTTTCGCAGTAACAAAACATTCATCTTTCATCGTCCTTACCATCCATTCTTCATTATATACTCTGTCCCCAAATACCTCCTTTCTCCATTCATAAATTCATTCAGTTCCACACAATCACACATCAAATGAATCCTCATGAACACACGTAGGACAGAAGTAAGGACCAATTCTCTAGTATCTGCTTGCCGCAAGTGGTAACTATTAGTCCTTATCTCTTATAGCGTGGCTGTTTACGTTCGCGAAATTTTCGGCTGATTTTTTTTTCTCCTAATTTTATAGGAAATCAACACGCCGCTCTTGACTGCTTTCGTCAATACCCTGAATGGGCGTGAGGGCACTGGTAGTCACTTGGTAACAATTCCACCAGGACCTCATCTTTCAGATGCACTTATATCTTCTCCGGTGGTACAGGTGAGTGAAACCCGACATTCTTATTGAAAATCAAATATTTTTAATTCCAGTTCCGTAGTTAGCTAACCTTTAATGTCGAAAGGAGGGGAATTCAGAAGCTTTTGAGTGTGTAGTTACTATGCATGACGTAACGAATTTTGGCTTCTGGCGTCAAGGCTGGAACGCATTTTTCTATTTTCACCAAAATATCGTGCCACGGGGTAATCCAGCCAATCACGTTACAGAGATCCGTAATTACCACGTTTGCTACCCTTCCGAGCATGGTAAAACAAATAGTTACTATTAGTTACTATTTCGAGAAGGGTGGAACGGTCAGCGTAGTAACATTTCGTGAGGATGGAACGGAAATAGTAACTAATAATTACTATTGTTAGATGGGTGGAAGTGGAACGCGCTTCATATAGTTGTACGAAAAAGTAGAATGCCGTACGAACTGATTCTACTACATGCTTCTATGTCAAGGCTACCGTGTTACTGCATTTTACTGCATGCTACTATTAGCAAGACTGGATGCTACTATCGCAAGACAGGATGCTACTGGATACTACTGCTTGAGATTGGCCCAGTCTGAGGCACATTAAATAATAGTATTCTTTACTGTTAACGATGAACTTGAAACAGTGCAAAAACGGGCCTTAAAACTTATTTTAGGAACCAAGTATGTTTCATACGAATCTGGCCTAGTAACTCTAGGAATCCCAACCCTTAAAGAATGTAGGACGAGCTGATGTGCAAATTTGGGCACTCAGTGCTTTTGAGTGATAAGCACCGTTCCTACTACCCCCCGCCGCTGCAGTCAGCAGAAACACGCGCCACAAGAACAAACTTGAACCAGTGCGAGCAGGACAAATCGTTTCAGCAATTCAATGTTCCTTTTTTATGGCACTTGCCCTTCGGCCAAGTGCCATATAGCGATCGCAATTTCTGTCCGTCTGTCGGTTTGTCCAGGTTTTGCTAGTTTGGGCACTTCCACATAAGCTAGGACGATAAAACTTGGCAGGCGTATCAGGGACCCCAAATGATTAAGTTGGAAATAGTCACTTCCCTCATCCGAGCACTGTGGGGGGAGTGGAGGGAGGGGGATTCCGGAATCTTGAGGTATTTATAACTTTTGAACGGGTGATCGGATCTCGATGAAACTTGATATTTGGAAAGACCTCATGCCTCAGACAACCCATTTAAAATCCGGACCGGATCCAGTGACTTTTTTTTTGGGGGGGGGGGGGCTGGAGGGGGCAACCGGAAATCTTTGGAAACGCTATGAGTGGAGGGATCGAGATGAAACTTGGTGGGAAGACACCTAGCAAACACTAGATACATCATTGACATGACCGAGCCGATTCGGGCACTGAGTGGAGGGACGGGGAATCCGGAATCTTGAGGTATTTATAACTTTTGAACGGTTGACCGGATCTCGATGGAACTTGATATTTGGAAAGACCTCATGCCTCAGACGACCCACTTAAAATCCGGACCGGATCCGGTGACTTTTGGGGGGGGGGAGCTGGAGGGGGCAACCGGAAATATTGGGAAACGCTATGAGTGGAGGGATCGAGATGAAACTTGGTGGGAAGACACCTAGCAAACACTAGATACATCATTGACATGACCGAGCCGATTCGGGCACTGAGTGGAGGGACGGGGAATCCGGAATCTTGAGGTATTTATAACTTTTGAACGGTTGACCGGATCTCGATGAAACTTGATATTTGGAAAGACCTCATGCCTCAGACGACCCACTTAAAATCCGGACCGGGTCCGGTGACTTTTGGGGGGAGCTGGAGGGGACAACCGGAAATATTGGAAATCGCTATGAGTGGAGGGATCGAGATGAAACTTGGTGGGAAGACACCTAGCAAACACTAGATATATCATTGACATAACCGAGCCGTGCCTACTCGTAACAAGTGCCATATGAGCTCGTAGCTCTTGTTTACTAGTGTGATTAATCATACGTAGTGTTTATTATGTTGTAAAAGGTAGCGTAAATTAGTTGCGGCGGTAGCCATAACTGCGATAGCTATTTTATTAAATGAATATTAATCTTGAATCTTGTTATATATCAATGCATGCAAGTTTTTTCTCCAACTATCATACGAATTCGCAGGCTACAAATTTTTCATCAGGATGCTTGTTAGTATTCTTAGCATGAAATAATAAGTCTTCAGACGGGCCCAGAATTCGGACAATTTTTGCCCAGTTGATTTGGCACAAGTTGAGATTTGTAATTGAAGGCTCTTGGCAATGCTTTGTGTGCCATCGGTCGTCTGCTTCTCTTTTAATCCACCACTTATGAATCCAACCCCGAAGAGACTTTCTTTAAAGTAAAATGGGCATATCATACTATCATAATGTAATATTTATTACGACCCCCTAGAATGCAATTTTACATCAGATATCAGCCGACTCCTAAACAATTTATTTTCACATCTGTATCATTACGACGTTTTTGCTTCCTGTCATCCTCTAATTTACTAGCCTTGACAAATATAAGTGGGTTTTCTTTTTCTTATCAGTTCGAGGTTATTATACACTCCGAATTATGTATATTATTGACAAATAATTACATTAATAGGATTAATTGAGTGAGAATTTCTTGCACAGTCTGGACTCGGCTATAAGACACTTGTAAGAATCCGATTAAAGGATCCGTCGTACCTCTAATTCGATTGCAGCCTACTTCTGTAGCTGCATTCATTGTTTCTCTTATGCGGAGACCCCAATTTCATATGTGACATTCTAAACCCGCTAACGACATATCACCAATCTATGCATTTTCCCCGATTCACCGTTTTCCATTGTTATTATGCTCACGACGAGTCTTCTCGTGTCTTGCTACTGATGCGTAAAACCGGTTATCTTAATTTTGCCGAGTTTTTGCTAGAAGTCAGTGGGTCTGGGAAAAGGCTTAAAACAGCCAAAGCCGTGGATAATTTATTGAAAGTAGAGCCTAGTTTTACAGAATGCAGATAGTTTTTAATATTGGAACATTAACAGTAAATACTGCGAGGTGTGAAAAGGTCCCGTATAATAATGTTTATTTTTACAGGGTGAAGATGGAGCCAGCGTTCCAGGTCTTGGTGGGTCTGGGTTCGAGTTCGGCATTGACCCAAACGACGACCCAGAATTAGCTCTGGTAAGTGAAGTGGCATTTCAAGGCTCAAGACTCTTCCTGACTACGATATTCTTCATTAATTGCGGCTCCTTAATCGTTTCCCCTGTTTTGGGCCAAAACTGTCTTTGTGTGTGCGTTGTTTGGCTTTCCCGGCGGCTTCTATGCCTTTTTAACTAGTATTTGTGGGTGCTCGGAAGTGCCCGGCCTATGGCTGGTCTATTGTAGACCCAGTGATATCACAGGATGGCGTAAGCCGGTTTGTATCCCTGACGGACTTTCTCTGCTTTCGCTTGAGAAGCGAACCAACAACGTCAGAGCAGTATTAAACCACAGTATGGTCGGGCATTTCATTTATTGTATTTTTGTTCGTTTTTGGGGAGAATGTGGCTTGTCTTTGTTGAACGAGGGTTTGCGCAAGGTGTTCATTGTGGCGCATATTTATATCAGTCACGTGGACAGAAATATCGAAGAGCGTCGATTCTCGTGGAATAAAACGAGCTAAGAACTGACATTAGCACTTGTCATGGGAAGACATTATAAGTTACATCAAGTTTACACACAAAGTTTTACCGCCTTCCTACCTCCCTGCGTTTCGGACCTTTAAATGGAACATCACAGGGCACCCATCAAGTTTGGCTTGACTTGACTCAGCAGTTAGTTAAGTTTACAGTTTTGGGAAATGTTCGGTACATCATCAAGCTCTCGATCGAGGTCGGATCCAACCGGAACAATAAATGGCAGCATCTAAGGCACATGACCTTTGTACCGTCCAAGCTCCGTTTGGTTCTGCGGTCCCTGACACAAGTTCCGGGACTCCCCCTCCTCCCACAAGGGCGGAATGCGCTTAAATTGGATCAGCGGTTCGCAACTTACGCATGTCACGACATCGGATGATCAGATCCGGGAAAAATCCGGCTTTCTAGAGTCTAGAGCATTGGGTGTGATCCTTCATCTGTGTGCCAAGCTTCGTCGTCCTGGCTTATGTGGAAGTGCCCGTAACTAAAGTTGGACTGACAGACAGAGCGACAGGCATTACGATCGCCATAGCCGAAGGCTGCATGTGTCATTAAATCAGATGGACGTATAATGGAATTAGATTGGTGACTAACCAAAACCAGAAAGGATTATGACATACATAGTATGACACTCATCTAAATTACACAAATAACGACTAATTCCGCGATAGCGGCATGTGTGTCTGACGCATTGGTATTTAAAGGACACCTGAACAATGAAACCATACTTGAACACACCTATGGAGAATGCATTTACAGACATGGCCACGGAGAGCATTCTTCTCCTGAGCGTTACGTTTTCGAAATAGGGATGTTCGTTTCTGGAGGTTTTCCACATGCAGACTCTTAAGACAAAAAGCGCAAATCATTCAAATTTTATACAGCGCTGGCCGGATCGTACTGGAATTTCTTCTAGATATACGTGTATGCTTAACCGGTTAAAAAATATTCCAGAAGAAGGGTTGATTGGAGACGTTTGTTCATTTCTAAAATTGTTCGGTACTGAAATAAGGACAGATGCAAAATGGAGCAAAAATCATAGCTTGGAAACACTATTTCGTATTTGGATTGGGTTTTCTGCAAGAAATGTCAACGGAAGTCATACTTGCCTTATTCAGGTTCCCTTTAACAGAAAGTAGGTTGTTTCGGCACCAAAGACTTGCGGATAATAAATACGTAAAGCGGGTAAAGCAAAGAACTAATTATGCCATAGTCTAATTTTTATTTTTAATAACGATCATTATCGTTTTTCAGGCCCTTCGTGTATCGATGGAGGAACAGAGACAGCGTCAGGAAGAGGAAGCTCGTCGCGCTACGGCTGCGTCTGGTGAAACGCCGAATGCACCATCTACAGAGGCCATGGAAACTGGTGAGTGATGCTTGTAGCTTTTCCGGACCTCAAAATTCCCCTTACCATAGACGTTTTCTCGTCCCTCACAACCCCATATTGAAACTGAGTACAATCAGAAACAGAAACTGTGGGAAGATAGTGTAGAGCATTGAACAATAAAAAATCCCTTTCGACCTAGACCAGGTTCTTGCTTCTGGTGATCCACTCGTTGTGATGCTTGTGGGTTCGCTTTTTCATCTGACTTTTCTTTTGTTTTTCTTTGTCCATAGACCTACCCAGGACCCTAGCTGACCTTAGGAACCGAGGTAGTGTAGGATTTTTATTAATTTTCTTTCTTTTCTTTTTTCTTTATATTTTTGTGCCACCCACTTAGTCGCCCCTGCAGTGTAGAGCAAGTCACTTAAAATCCAGTCTCGGCTCCTACTCTAGTTGAGGTCACTGGCCGGCGAGTTTTGTCGTATTTTGGGATCCCAAAACGTAAGTGGAGGGATACCTATGACATCGCAAAAGTTGTCTGTCTGTCCGTCTGTAAGTACGATAACTCTCGAAGCGAATGAGATATTTTGATGAAACTTGGTGTGAGGATTCTTTGGGTCAAGGGAACGGTTGAGTTCATAGATGGGCTCTGTAACCCTACAGGAGATATTTTGATGAAACTTGGTGTGAGGATTCTTTGGGTCAAGGGTAAGGTCAAGTTCGTAGATGAGCAATGTAGCTCTAAATTTAGGGGGGGGGGGTCAAATCAAGGGGCAAACAAAAGTATTTTTTAAAAGCTATTGAGATAGTTGATTTAGGGGTAAGGAGACATGCTGAATCCGAATATGAAAGTTATTTTGTTGGAATTGAAATTATTAATTAGTATGCGTGTTGATATTTTACCGCTGGGAGATAGGAGGAGGCACACGGGTAGGCCGATTGGGAGAATTGGTTCTTACTTCTGCCCGATGTGTGGAGAGCGATAGTGTTTGCGACATCTAATGTGTGATTGTAGGAAATAGGAATAAGTGAGGGGTTGCTCACTGAAAAAGGTGTACTTGTTAAGGGAGGGGTTGCTCACTAGAAAAAGATGTACTTGATAAGTGAGGGGTTGCTCATTGGGTGTACTAAAGTTGTTTGGAGAGGGGGTGGGGTCAGCCGGTCCCAGGTACTCGTGAACCAATCCCAGGTGCACGCGAGGGGTTAGGAATTGGGTGTACCTGTTAAAGGAGTACTCGAGGGGTTAGACACTTGGGTGAGCCAAGCGAGGGGGTTGATTCATGGTGTACCAAAGAGGGAATTGCTAGGGTACGCGAGGGGCTACTCACTGAAAGAAGGGTGAACTGGGTAAGGGAGGGGTTACTCACTGGAAAAAAGATGTACTGGATAAGTGAGGGGTTACTCATCGGGTGTACTAAAGTTGCCCGTAAGCAAAAAACTTCAGACGGTAACATTATGCTACATATTCAAGCGGTTGATTATGTATAAATAGCAAAAATGATAAGGGGTCTAGCGAAGACTTGGAAATGTACAAGATTCGGTTGTCTGGTTCAAGAAGTCTGATAAACATTAAAATGTTTGGGATCCCATCAAAACCTTTGGTCTTGTTTGTCTTTGTCTTTGAACAATGATGTTTCTTTCTCTGTTTGTTCTAACAAGAAGTATTACTGAATGAGCTCCTTATTTATATGTTCACTTCCATAGGTCACATGGCTTTTTGGGATCCCAAAACGTAAGTGGAGGGATACCTCCACCAAAAGTTGTCTGTATGTAAGCACGATAACTCTCGAAGGGAATGATATATTTTGATGAAACTTGGTGTGGGTATTCTTTGGATCAAGAGTAAGGTCGAGTTCGTAGATTTGCTTTGTAGCCCTATTTTTAGGGGTGGGGGAGGGGGTATAAATTAAGGGTCAAGCAAAATATTTTTAAACGGTTAATGGAACAGTCGATTATACGGTAAGAAGACATGCTGAACACGGTGGTGAAAACCATTTTCTTGCCGGACAAGTAGTTCGCCCGAAATCCGGCCAAGACCGGAAAGTCTGTTAAAAGTAAAAGTTTTATCTGAAGTTGATTGGATGTTTGATTTGGGAGTAAGAAGACGTGCTGAACACGATAGTGAAAACCATTTTCTCGCTGGTCAAGTAGTTCGGCCGGAATCCGGCCAAAACCGGAAAATTGTTAAAAGTATTTGAAGTTAATTAGATATCCGATTTAGGGGTAAGAAGAGAGGCTGAATCCCTGTATGACGATCATTTTTGATCCGGAAATATAGTTCGCCTGGAATCCGGCTGGAACCGGAAAATTCGTTATAAGTTAAATTTTAATTTGAAGTTGATTAGATGTTCGATATCGGGGAAAGAAGATACGCTTAGTTCGTTTTTTAGCTTTCTTTTTTTGGCGTACAGGTAGTTCTGGGATTCGGCCGAAACTGGGAAATTGGCAGAAGTAAGGCAGGAAGTTTTAGTCAAAACAGATATGACTTATAGGGGTAAACACAAACATGTTGAATCCATATCTGAACTTGGTTTTATCAGATGATTATCTTTTTGGCCTTAATCTGTTTCAGAATTTAATAGTAATGTTCAAAGAGTCTGGGGAAGACAAGACCCAATTGTCTGGATCAGATATTTGAATTTTTGGTATCCCATCGAAACCTTTGGTCTAGTTATTCTTGATTTGATTTGATTTGAAAAGCTGAACCTTGTTTCGCTAAGCGCTTTGTCAAAATTGAGCTAAAAACACCTCTCGTTAACTAGAACAAAGCACATAGACACATATTTTATTTTAAATATTTTTAACTTTTCTTTTATCATACAGTGAACTTCGCGAAGACCGGACTTTCCCAGCTTTTTCCACAAATAAGATACTAATTTTTTTGTTTAACAAAACGACAATTCTTTCCTGTTTTGCATTTCTTTACTAATTCTTTCCCTTGATCGTTTCAGATCGGGGCCTGAGATCTGATATTCAGATACTATACGTACTATCGTTTCAGTGTAATCTGTGGTGCTATTCGAAACCGAATTTTGTTTTTCTGACAGAGAATGCTGGCTCTATTGGTTTTTGTCTCGAGTGAACAGTTATACCGGAATTCGGTGAGACCAAACATTCAGAATCATAAAGTTGCTGTTCCAACCGATTATATGGCTGGTGTAGGAGTAACCAACATATTCAGTCCGAGTAAACTGGAATTGCTTGCCTATCTTGTCATGGCCGGGTAGGTCAAGTCGGAATCCGGCGGCCGATTTATAAGTAAAATAGAATGTTAGCCTACTGGCGAAAATCGGTGAGGCCGTATTGTTCTTGTCCTGATCACTAAGCTAAATGTATATTCCCATTCGAGACTCCAGTGAAATTAATATATCTACGGATGGAATACATAAAAACATAACCGGAATAGGACTGAGATTGGATAGTCTAGTTACAGATCACTTACTCACGCTAGAAAGGCCAGAAAACCCGATAAAAATACGTTACTACGTGTATCCGCTACCCACAGATCGATTTCATTGAATGAACTTATTCTTTCGGATTTGTGGCACCTCTATATGCCTGCCCCTGTATGCTTCAAATACTTACCAACTACAAAGGTTAGCCATTGCCGAAAATATACTAAAAAGGCAGATTCCTTGCGAGACATCTTCCCACTCATTTTCCTACTTTCTACAGCCGTTACTGTTCCGGGCGGGAAGCGTCTTTAACCCTGGAAATGCAGGGTTTCTTGATTAAAGTCATCCGCGTCTGGGTGATTTTTTGGTTGTCCTACGAGCAGCGCACATTCTAAACATTATTACCGGAGAAAAAAAAATCCCCAGACGGGTCAAAATATTTAAGTATACAATTGTCTGATGTAAAAGTAAGCTACCTTTTCACTTAAAGTTTAAGCATGCCCGAGCTGAGTTCGAATCGTATGTGTTGATCTGGTGACAACTTACAATGGCAATACCGGATATCTACAAGGTCGTATCGTCTTCATCAAATAGTACAATGTAGAGCGTCAACTAGAAGTTCATTCATCCACTACAGGAACGAAAGTGTTATACATTTTACTTCTTAGTGCAGACGGACACCTTTATAAGCCGGAAATCACACTTGTATATGTCTTCGCGAATTTTCTGATGCAATTTGAAAAAATGGAAAAGAAAACCGGAAATCTACACTTGTAAGTTGTCTTCGCAAAGTTTCAGTGCAATTTATTGCGTGTTGCATAATTATGCCAAAGAATTTGCTGGGTTTCCGTGTATGTAACAAACAAGAGACTCTGCTGTAAAACGTTTTAAATTATGACTCTTTAAAAAGTATAAAATATGGTTTTGACGAAGCAATTTTTGGACCTTTTTTTATATTTCGATAATTTTCATCCCCCATTCCTCTTCCATTTATTTCTGTATCCGTTTACTTTTCAGCTTTTGACACAGTGACGAGTAGGCTACCTGTTTATTTGAGTGTATTATGTCTTGTTTTGTTATTCCTCCTATCATTGGTAATAAATATCTATACCATTTTGTAACTAAGCTCGTCACATCTTAAGAATTGAATGATTTGTCGATTAAGGGGTAAGAAGACATGCTGAACTCGAATATGAAAATCATTTTCTCGCCGGACAAGTATTTCGCCCGGAATCCGGCCAAAACCAGAAAGTTTGTGAAAAGTAAAAGTTTTATCTGAAGTTCATTAGATGTCCGGTTTAGGGGTAAGGAAACATGCTGAATCCTAATATGAACATTGTTTTCTCACCAGACAGGAAGTTGACCCGGAATCCAGCAAAATTTGACGGTGCAAAACGGACAAGCCAGCTACATTTTATTCGAGCTATATTTCGGCACTTCTTGGCAAGGGTCCTCTTCAGGCTCAAGCTGCTCAAGCTGGAAAATAAACTATAATATGAATAAAATGTAGCCGGGTTATCCGTTATGCACCGTCAAATATGATTCGCAGTCAGCTTGGGCCGAAGGAACATCAATCCAGCAAAAACCGAAAATTTTTTCAAAAATATAAGTTTAATCTGAAGTTGATTAGAGGTTCGATTTAAGGATGGCGAAACATGCTGAATCCGAATGTGAAAATTATTTTCTCGCCGGACAAGTACATCGCCCGGAATCCGGAAAATTTGTTAAAAGTAAAAGTTTTATATGAATTTCATTAGGTATTCGACTTGAGGTTAAAAGGCATGCTGAATTCGTATTTGACAATCATTTTCTACCTGGACACATAGTTCGCCATGAATCCGGCTGGAATCGGAAAATTTGTTAAAAGTTGAAGTTTTACCTGAAGTTGATTAGAGTTCGACAGAGGGGCAAAGATAGCTAATTTCAGCAATCGTATTCTTGAAAAACGATATTTCTGGTCCATTTCATAGTGAAAAGATCATTTCCAGTAAGAATTGTGCTTTAAGGAATGAATGAAATGAATGAATGAAATGCTTTTATTCCGCCAAACTGACGAGACAAGAAAAAGGTTAAAGGTCTGTAAGAAGTAAGTAACTATATGGATTTTTGTAAGAAGATATATTTTACTGTGCTCTTAGGTTCTGGCGAGGAAGCCATGCTTCAACAGGCGGTTGCTATGTCCGTCGGTGGGACAGCTGCTGCTGAAAGTAATGCCGGACCTGACTTTGCTGCTATGACGGAGGAGGAACAAATTGAATATGCCCTGAGAATGTCTATGGAGGAGGGCACATCTGGTAAGATCGCTCATTTCATTATTGACCTCGTTGACAGCCCTCTTAATAGACATAATGAATGAGTTTATTTCTCCAAAGCCCTTGGCCATGCTGGAGAAAAAACGATGTATAATAGATGCGTTTTTGCAGATACCACGGTCTAAAGTCGTTTTCGCAGTTACCGTGGTATCTGATACCACGGTGAAAAGGCGTTTTGTGCAGCTACCATGAGTTCTAGCCTGTCACTGTGGTATTAGATGTTCAGATAGCACGGTCGTACCGTGGTAACTGATGGTGGTATCTGAAAAATTTGTTTCACCTTCATCGTTACCAACACAAGAGCCTAGTTTATATGGCACTTGCAGCTCCGCTCAATTGCCATGTACCGATCACTTTTTGGTCGGTTGGTCGGTCGGTCTGTCGGTCCACTCTTCTCGAGTTAGGGTACTTCCAGAAGGGGGACTTTGATACTTGGCAGGCGTATCAGGGACCTGACCAAACTAACTTGGAAATAGTCACTCGCCCGATCCGACCATCATGTGGGGAGAGGGGGAGGTAGTGGAATCCGGAAAATAGGGGCATGCATAACTTTCGAACGGGTGATCGGATCTTAATGAAACTTGGTATCTGGAAAGACCTCGTGTCTCAGATGTTTCATTTCAAGTCCGGGCCGGATCCGTTGAATCTGGGGGGGGGGGGGAGGGTCATGTGGGGGAACCGGATATCGTTTGAAACTCTCAGAGTGGAGCGATCGGGATGAAACTTGGTGGAAGAACAAGCACAAGATGTCTACATACATCCTTCACAAAGCTGGACCGGATTCGGACACTGTGGGGGGAGTTGGATTGGGTTTCCGGAATAGCCCCCAGGTAGGCTAGGACGATATAACTTGGCAGGCATGTCAGACCCAACCAGGTTAACTTGGAAACAGTCACTTGCCCGATCCGACCATCGTTGGGGGAGGAGGAGACGGCGGAATCCGGAAATTCGTGGCTTGCATAACTTTCGAACGGGTTATCGGATCTTAATGAAACTTGACATGTTGAAAGACCTCATGTCTCAGATATCCCATTTCAAGTCCGGGCCAGATCCGGTGAACTGGGGGGGTGGGGGGTGGAGGGGAGAACCAGAAATCTTGTGACACGCATAGAGTGGAGCAATCAGAACAAAAATTGATGGGAAGTACAGGCACGGATTCGGGTACCGAGGGGGGGGAGCTGTAGGGGGGTGTCAGGAATTCCGGTGATTGTGAGCTAAGGTACTTCCAGATGTGTTAGGACGATAAAACTTTGCTGGAGCATTAGAACCTTGACATCATTGGGTTAGACATCGTCACTTCTCCGATCCGACCATCCCTTAAAGAACTCATCTTAACCGCAAAGCACAAAATACTTTTAAGATCCCCATGAGCACATGATACTTTTTGCCTGAAGTGTTTAGCTTAGAAATTAATTTTTAGCACCCTTAAAGTGCGCATCTTAACCGAAAAATGAAAAAAAAAAGTTGACCATTCCTTCCATCCTCTGACCCAGCCTTGCAAGTTTGGCGCATCTTAACCAAAAAGTGAAAAAAAATCCTTTTGACCACCACTTCTATGTGACCCAACCTTGCAAGTGCCATGTGAACTTCCAGCTCTTGTTTGTCAATTTGGAGAGAAATAAGGTTTGGCACTTGTGAGTAGATGTCAGTATTTATTTTGGGACGCATTAAAAGAAGCAAATTCGGCTAATGTCGTTTTTGCAAAGCAAACGCAGTATCAGATACCACGGTATCTGCTCCTCAAACGACCAAATTCAGATCCTGTTACCGTGGTATCAGATACCATGATATCTGCTAAAACGCAACTACTGAAAAACAGCATTCAGAAATTACGATCATAAAATTACAAACCAAAAGCAAACCACTATGTACCCGCTCCGTAACCTCATAAATGTTCTCGGTGCCTCGTCGTCAGTACTGCCACTGTTCGCAGAATTCTTCGATTCGTCACAGGTTTTCGTCTTCTCTCCAGATTCACAGCTATGACAGAATTTGTCACAGGAAATCGCATTTATGGTAAAAATGTCGTGAATTTTGCCATTTCAAAGTAATTTGTTGAATTTCAAGGCTACTTTCAAAGGATTTATTTGTTTTATGAATATTAGATAAGAGTAAATTCAAACTTCAAAACTCAGGATTTTTTTTTACTGAAAACGAGAAAAAGGGCCTAATTCTGTAGGTGCCAGAATGTCATAGATTTTTGCGGCCAAATGTCACGGGTTCCGTCAGAGAAGTGGCAACACTGCCCGTAGCCTGCTTGACAAACCAAACCGAGGATTGTCGCCAAAATATACCTAGAAATTGCTGAAAATTTCTTGAGAAAAACTACCGGTTTCTTGTGGTTTCTGATTGAAGAAAACCAAATTGAATCAATCCTGGAGACTTTAGATTACCTAATCACACATTATCTAGAAGATAACCTCCAGCGAAAATGAGGCGAATCAGTTAAACAGGGTTTTGTCGGGGGTTAAACAAACAAATGAATTCGTTTTATCCCGTATTCTAATTTTATAAAAAATAGTGGTGGTAGTCATACATGGTCACTTAGTCATACGTACAAAATAATTCAGTTTAAATTCGGAATTAATTAAACTCGCTTCTTTGATCTGCGGCTTTTGACTGATCCGTGAGGTTGACGATCTCTTGGAACCAGTTCTTGGATGAAGCAGTCTTATGCGAAACCGCAAAGGCATTACTCAAGAACTAAAATCGAAGTTTTCGTTTTTTTGTTCATTAGCTAATTGTCCCTCTAAGGTGTTATGCCATGACCAGGATGTACAAGAAATCCGCAGCAATATCTAACAACGATACTACCAGAGTACTACAAATACATCATGGATCTTAAATGCACCGTGTTACTAAGGAGCCTAAGAAAATGTTTCGATCCTACAGACATTAGTGGCCTTTCCCTACTAGTTATGTTGGTCCTTGTTATCCCACTATTCACTGAGATTGTATGCCGCATTCGTGGAGACATTGGCGGCCAAGTTTATTTTAAGGTTGATTTCCTTAGGTAAAAATCAATTATTAGTTGCTTTTTTGCAGATGCCATGGTATCTGTTTTTGTTGTTTTGTTTTTTTTGTATGTAAAAACGACAAAAACGGGTAAAAACGCTAATTGCCAAATTTGCACTTTTAGAAGTCATCCCAAAAGAAATACTGATATTCCTTCAGATCACAAGTGCCATACTTCTTTCCCACCAAAGTGACAAAAATCTAGACCCGTGTGTTGCTGATGATGAAAGTCACACAAATATTTTAGATACCACTATCAGTTACCACGGTCGGGTCCCAACCGTGGTATCTGGACATCAGATACCACGGCAACTGGACAGATACCACGATAACTGCCAAAAGTCCGTTTGACCGTAACTTCGAAAGCGACTTTAGACCATAGTGTCAGATACCATGATTTCTGCAAAAACGCAACTGTTAAGTAGTCGACGGGCAGCTTGCTTACCAGAAAGGATTACTAAGAAAAACTTGGGTAAAGTTAGAGTGCTCTGTAATCCTTACTTTTGCCCGATGTGTGGAATAATTAATGAGTATATGTTTGATTTAGTGGCTGAATGTCAGGAGTTACATGACCGAAGGAAGGATATATTTGAGAAAACGGCGAGGGGGAGGAATGGTCTAAAAAGTATTGGAAATTAAAAGCTTTAGGGATAAAGAAATATTGGAATTCTACTTAAAGTTTTACCGAAAAGGACGTAGATAGGCCTGAAGGCCCGATGAAAATACGTTACTTAGTTGCTCCGCTATTAACGACGTACAAGCAGTCATTTCGTACAGTGGACTTTCACTGTCGAATTTGTGGTACTTCTGTGCGCTTCTGCCTGTGTTGTATGCTTGACGAAAAGGATTATTGAAAAATAAGTGTTTACGCAGTGAGCCGACATTCAGCGAGCTCACCTTTGGTCATTGAAAAGCCACATTTGTTTTGAGATTCAAATTTTCTGCGTTATAGTAGAGCTTCGCGACCTGAGGACGGCCGTAGATATTCTGAACGTCTTACAAAAGCATATAGTGAAAAAGAAAAATCCTAACACCATCCAAATAAATTCAGTGAATACAATCAAATTACACACAAATAAGTTGGCCTTTCAGTTAAACTTTAAGGTGGCCGTGGGTCACATGGAATGTTTTTGGGTAAATATATGATGTGGTGAACGGGACTGGACATATTCACCGAAACTTGAAGGAGAATATGTTGCATGAGATTAGAAGATGTTTGTGTTTCCGAATAGTTGAGCACAGTTTAAATCGGATAAAGAGATAATTCATGTTTCCTTTTGTGCTTTAAATGGCTTATGGGCTACATGAAGTGAACATCCCGGATTCCGAATTTTTTCCGACTGCAAACTCGAACTTTTAAACCGTGACTCTACTGAGGATTCTGTTCCTATCGACCAAACAGTGGTAAAGACGAGAACGGCAAGCCAACTGCGATTCTTGAGAGTCGTCCTTGTCAATCCCGGGGAAGGGCAACTAAAAGTGGGCAAAGATAGAAAACGCTAGTCTCTGTATAGGCTAAGAGAAAAAGGGATGGAAAGACAAAAGAAACGGAAGAAAGGACAAACTGAGAGTGTGATTAAAAATTACAGCAGCGAACGGCTCCGGGAAACATAGAATGAAAACAGACTTTATATATTTTACATTGTGCGGTCTTCCTGGATTTCTATAGTAGCCTACCTTTTCCCGCTTTTAGTCTTTTTAAGTATTTTTGCCACGTACTTTTACTTCCTTTTCCTCCTTGCACCCGCCGTATTCGGGGGGGGGGGGGGATCGTTACTGTTCGATATTCCTTCAGCCCAAGCTGACTGCGAATCATATTTGAGAATGCAAAACATATACGTCTGCTACATAAAAAAATTAACTCATTTTCCAGCTTGAGCCTGAAGAGGACCCTTGCCAAGAAGGGCCGAAATAGATCTCTAATAAAAATGTAGCTGACGTATCCGTTTGCGTTGTCAAATTCGTTACTGTTCGGTATGGTTTAGGTCCGACCCGCGTTTAGAACCCCTCCTTCCCCCGAAATACGCTCCTAGACCTGCTTGCACTATACCCTTCCTTGCCTTGGCCGTTTTGTAGGTCTTCCCCTGCTTTCAGTGTCGCAGGAACATATATTCGAATTTATTGACCACCTCTACGAATATTTATTTCTTTTGCCGGTGTTAGAACAAAAAAGAACATTAGCAAACCATTGTCATGCTCAAGTTTACTTTTACATTATTTTACATTGTCGGTGGTCCGGTAGTTTCTTGGCGGTTTTTAATGTGATGGTATAATAAGCCCCAAAACCTCGCCCAAAACTAAACAGTATAATTGGATTCTAGAGCCATAGAGGTGGTAGTCCTCATGTGGAAGATGGAACATTCCAGCCCATAGAAAGATTATGACTCATAAGGTTGGGTAAAGCCAGGCGCGGAGTTGTAGGCTCTAAAACTCGATGCCTGGCTATGCCTGGACACGTGCCTAGGCATCTGTGCTTGGCTAGGCATGCATGTGAACGCGGATTAAATGAGCTACTCTTGATGTCTAACTCTTCGCGCCAGTGAAAAATCCCCGTTTGCCCAGTCAAGAGCCGGAAACGTCGTCATATCAAACGTTCTTGATTGGTTTACGCACGATTTGAGTCGATTTTGAGGATTCGTTTTGTTGACGTTTGTCATTCTTCGCTAGGATCACTGGCGGGTTACAGACTTGGTCATATAGAGTGTTTGCGAGCGGTTTTAGGAAAATCGTTCTTGGAATGAGGTTGGTGGAGATTCCTTACTCACTCGCCGTCTCTTTCGGGGCACTAACTGGATTGAACTCTCTTACAGTTTTATATTGCAGATTAGGGAAGTAAGCTTCATGGTAAATTGATGGTACCGGTAGTCCTTGCACCATGTCTTTCTTTTTGTTGGCCGCTTGTAGTTCTTTCCCTTTTCCAGCGATTGTGCGGGAACAGGTTTTTTCGCATCTGTTGACCGTCTTGCAAAAACTGGTTTTTACAATGTTTTTACATTGTTGCTGGCCCGGTATTTTTATTGGCGCTGATATGGTTGGATGAAAATCGCCCCTAGACAAAACCAGCCTTTAGGCTTTTTTTATTGCATTTATCTTACATAGAGCTAGTATAGTCCTCACAAAAAAAGATAGAACGGTCCAAACTTTGGAAAAGATTGTGACCAAATAATGTTGGGCAAATGAAGTTAGAGAATGTTTTGGGAAAATTGCCTCAGACACTTTCCGACCTGACACTAAAAACACAAAAAATGTATCAACTGTAATTTCTGCTTAAGCCTCGTGGCCAAAATCATGGTACTAGTGGTTCTTGCACCATGTCTTTCCTTTCGTTGCCTTTTTGAAGCCAAGCTGACCATTCCTTACGAAAGAAATAGAAAACCGTGATTTTCGGGGTTTTGCTCCTGTTGTGATTGTGGTGGATTTTATGATTTAGTTTTGTTTTGTTTTTCGCTGAGGACGGTTTGCCGGAAGTGCAACCGAAATATCCGAATTTATATTTATCCCTCGCACATCATCCTAGAGGGATAATTAGCTGATCAAGAAATAACCCCGAAAATCACGGTTTTCTATTTCTTTAGTTTGTACTAGTGGTTCTTGCACCATGCCTTTCCATTTGTTGCCTTCTTTTAGTATAGGTAACATTTTTTTTTGCATTTATAAGCCGTGTTGCAAAAACTCTTTTACTATATTTTACAATAGACCAACAGTGTTGCCGGGCCGGTTTTTGGGTACCAAACGCAGCTCGTAAACTTTGTTCGTCTATTAGGTTGATGACTCTACAAGGGGATGAGATATTTTGTTGGCTTACCGACGAATGGTCCCCATGGCAAAACGTCGCCGTGGCGAAACCCCTCCCAAGATTTTCAAGTTCACCTTGGTCTTCAGGCACCTGACCGAGGTTAAACATTTCAGAGTTTGTATTACAGATCTTTATAGGCAGGAAGGAGCCGACGTGGGACCAGTTGCTTCAGATATGAACCGTTTCCCTTCAAAATATATAGTGTAATAAGCCTTGCCCGGGGCTTGTAATTGATCAGTAGTAGGCTAGTTCTAGGTCGTTTGAAGCAACATGCAAAACCGGCATTTCTTTTTTTTTTTTTTTTTGCCAACAAGCTCCCCAGAGGAAATAAACTGAAGCCGATCTGGCTAAAAAAAAAGTCAAACAAGAAGAATGAAAAGAATCAGGGAAGTTTATGGTGGATAAAAATGGGATTAGAATTTCAAAATCTTGTTTTTCAAGGCTCTGATTTTGAATTAATCCGCTTTGAAAGGATGCCGGGGCTGATGTTAATCTTGACCCCCCCCCCCCAAAAAAAAAAATCAAAAAAAATATTATCAAATTTTAGTTATTGGTCCATTTTAGCCCGGGACGTTTCGATTGGGGACATTTCGCGGACAACCCATTTGTTCAATCTTAGTGTCAGGCGATTGGTCGGTTTACAGGTCAAGTTCGTAGATGGGGCTCGTGAAAAGAAAAAGTTTCAGGGATAGAGGGAGGGATGAAATAGGGACAAGAAAACATGCTGGATCAGAATACTTTGACTTATTTTCCTCTTGGACCGATGTTCGGCCGGAATCCGGCAAAAACCGTATTTTTTATTTGCTTTTGATTTCTCAATCAAGTGGTTGAGAGTATCCACAGTGGGGTAAGCTGACCTGTTAAACCGCCCACTCTGCTTTGTTTTCCTACTTGGTTGATACTAAGGACGGAGTTCCAACTTTGTCTACCTACGAAGTCGACAGTTTAACTGGATTTGATGGAATCCGGCGAAAACAGGAAATACATTAGTTCTAACAATAGGTGCACAGTTCATCCATCTGCTTGGTTTTACTACTGGGGAGGTGGTACGATCAGGAAACCGCAAATTTTGGAAATAAGACAATCCTCCGATAAAAAAAAAAATAAGGTTGCGTCTGATAGATAAAGAACACGTAGGATGAGAATATTATTTGGGTTTTCTACTAGCATTGGTCATAATCTAGGCTACACCGACAATTAAAGACAAAAACGAATTGCCTAATGGATATGATTAGGTCGCTCTTTAGAAATAAATAGCATTCTTGCGGGGTCAGGCCAAGACTGGAAGACCCAATTCGCTAGACCTTGAACTTAAATGAAGATGGGTTCTTTAGGAATCCCAACAAAGCTTTGGTCTTGTTTTTGATAGCGGGGAATTTTTTGTCCGATGAATAGTCAAGCCTCAAGACTAAACCAGCTTTTTATCCATTAATGCTGACATAGATGTAGGAGTCATCCCAATATAGGGATACCATTTTCATCCTTGGATTAAGTATGACCCGTAAGGTTGAGTGAATGGAATTGGCGGATGGATCTGGGAAAACCGTCCTTGGGTTACAGTTGTTTTGAGCTAACACCATTAAAGTTTAACCGAAAAAGGCTGGGATAGGACACTCTAGTTACCCACCACTTATTCGCTTAAATTGGTTTGAAGATCCGCTGAAAATGCGTTGCGTGCTTGTTCGGCTATTCACGAATATACTAGATTGTCAAATAGTGGAATTTCCGTGGGATTTGTGGCACCTCTATGCGCTTGTATCTGTGTTGTATGCCTTACGAGAAACATCTCTGATTTTTTTTTTTTTTCAGAGACTAAGCAGTCTTCACCAATCCCACCACTGCCTACTGAAAACCCGCGTTCGTGTTCCTAGTAGTCCTAGTAATCTCCCTTGTCATAGTAGAATGTACGCTGTAGGGACGGCCGCAGATATGCTGACCGTCACAACTAGACCAGACAGTTGAAAAAATCCTTCGCAGAATTCAAATAATTCTGTGTATTTAGTTAAATAACACAAAAATAAGTTTGGCTTTTTAGTTAAACTTTAAATTAGCCCACTCACCACTGGAAGGAGCAGATTAGTTCGCATCTGTTTGCCGTATTGTAATATCTTTTCTTACATTGTGTTACAATGTACTGTAAGTAATGATCGGTTTTCCATTGGTCGGTCCTGCGATCGCGAGTTAGGGTATACATACATAATATCTACCCGAAAGAGATACCGAAAATAGATACTAAAAATATCCTAGATAGACTGTTGGAAGCGGACCAGATCCGGGGACTGTGGGGGGAGTTGGAGGGGTGGACCCGGAATTTTGGTGATCCCAAGTTAAGGTACTTGCAGGTAGGCTAGGACGATGAAACTTGGCAGGCTTATCAGGGATTCGACCAAATTAACTTGGGAATAGTAAGTTCCCCGATCGACCATCGTTGGGGAGTAGGTGGAGGGGAATCCGGAATCCTGAGTGTGTATAATGGTGCTCCTGTCCTAATTAAGCTTAATATTTGGAAAGAACTCGGTGTCTTCGATGTCCCAGTTCAAGTCCTGACTGGAAATCCTGTGAAGCGCTTAGAGTGGAGAGATTGGGATGAAACTATTTGGACCAAACGAGCAAACGGTATATTTTCGTGATCGCCAAGGGCACACGATCATTTGTGTCGCATAGGTATTGAATACAAATGAATTCGTAGCCGTAGCCACCTTAAAATGCGCATCGTAACTACAAGGTGCAAAAACTACTTTTGGCCAAACGTCATATTTTCATGATCGCCAAGGGCCAACTATCATTTGTGCCTCTCGGGTGTTGAATACAAATGAATTCATAGTTCCCCCTTAAAGTCCAGATCTTAACCACTAAGTGCAAACGGTACATTCTTATGATATCGAAGGGGCAAGGGCCCATACAATCATGTGTGCCTGAACAGTTTTTCTTATTCCTAGCTTCCTTAAACTGTGCATCTAAACCGAAAAGTGCACACAATACTTTTGGCCCAAATATGCATACTGTTTTCACCAAGGGCCCATGATCATATGTGCCTAAAGAGTTTTGCACAGAAATGAATGTCTAGCCTCGTTAAAGTGACGTCTTCTGGACAGAACTTGACGGTTATGGAATGAGCCATTCGGATACGGCATTGCCAGCGAGCACACACCTCTACTGGTTAACCTGCTAACTACCCTTGCAAGTGCCCTGTGAGCTTACAGCTCTTTGTTATGTTTTTTGCGTCTAGTATTCCAATCCTTGGGAAGGTCGTGACGGTTGCGTATGTCAACTTGTTGAGTAATTTTCGGAATGTCATACATTGTAGGTTTGAGGACATGGTCCTTGTGGCTAAACAGACGAGGACATGTATACATAATTACTTAAAACGGACGATTCTATGATTTTCTTCTGTGATATTTTGGCCCTTTCTGGCAAGGGGCCTCGTCGGGCTGTAGCCAGAAGGAACGAACGTGCAGTCAGGTTCTAGGTTCGTTGCGCAGGATTGAAACTTTATTTTCTCATCTGGCAATTAGTTCCAAAGGAATACGTCCAGTATGTTCGTCCGACCTTATTATTATCACTCGAAATTCAAATGGAGTCAGGCAGACGCGACCTGGGCGGTAATATCAGACATTCGTGTAGACGACCGCTTTTCTTTCTTTCTCTGAAAATGTAGACTAAATGGGCAGTGAAATCAGAATATACCTGAATACGAGATCTCCACCTTTGTTCCTGGTTTAACATTGTATTACAAGTATTTGGCATTTCAAACATTGTATACGGGAATTTGGCGGTGCTTACTCTCTGCACTCATTTTTTTGTAAATTGTCCGGAAGTGACTTTGCAGTAATAGAGATGTATGGTTAATTGCTTTTGACTGTTGTTTAATTGTGTGTTGTCAAGCTGATCTTTCTCAGAGTCCTTTTAATCTTCATTCCTTTTTTGGAACAGATTCTTGCCAAAAACAAACTTGGTTGTGTGAAAATTTCTATAGTGGAGGCTACTTTGTCACTGTCAATGAGTAAAAGGGATCCGAAAAAGCGGATATGAAATCTGGATAATTCGTTATTATTCTTGCCCGTGGAAATGCTGACAGATTGGCTAGGAGTTTCTTAGACTAGTGGTATCGCTTCTCTCCCTTCTCCCGGAGCATAATCCTGAACTTGGATAATTTTGGTCCCTATTTTTGTCCAATGTGCGGAGAAGAGCTAAAAGATTTGAGACACGAAAGTTATTAGGGGTGTTTGGAAAGCGAGGAATCGGCGGTATTTTGAGAGATAAAATGTGGGGGACAAAGAATTGGGGAAGGTTGTTACACATAGAGACATTTGTTTTTATAGGTTTTTTAGTTTTAAGTTGAGGTGATTTATTATTATTACAAATTTATTTATTTGTTTATTCGATTTGCTTGGTATTTATTTATTAGAAGATGAGTTTTTGTCTGTCTTTGTATAATGATCAGGGCATTTAGGTTGGTATATCATACCATATTTTTTCAGAAAAGATCGATCATTTTTGTAGCATGAGAAGAGCCTTGAAGGGTTAGTTTTGTCCCTCTTACCAGAGCATAGCCCTATACGGGTGTAGTCCTACGCACATCTGTTTGGATTTTTCCAACAGAAGTGATGAGGACGAAATGAGTACGAAAAATTGCTTGGTGCACCGGTTTTTTGGAATCCCAACGTAAGTGGAGGGATATCTATGACGTCGTAAAATTTGTCCGTTAACTCTCAAAGGGGTTGAGAAATTTTGGTCAAACTTGGCATGGGGACTCTTTGGGTCATAAGTACAGGTCATGTTCGAAGATGGCTCTCTAGCCCTATATTTAGAAGTGAGGGAGGGAGTTTGAAATTAAGGAAAATATATTTTTTAAAACCTAACGAAACAGTCGAATTGAAAGTAAAGAAACGCACTGAGTCCGGATATGAAAATGATTTTCTCGCCGGACAAGTAGTTCACTCGGAATCCGGTAAAAACCGGAAAATTTATGAAAAACAAAAGTTTAATCTGAAGTTGATTAGAGGTTCGATTTAAAGTGCGAACACACAATGAGGATTTGCCGGTCGGATTTCCTGCACTTTCATCATCAAGTTGAAAAAATTTCAACTTTTCCATATGGAAGTGATGATGGTGCCGCAAATCCGGCAGGAATTCCCGCTCGGGAGCTCCCGGTCCTCATCGTGTGTTCGCACTATTAGTGGCAAGGAGACATGCTGAGTCCAGATATGAAAATCATTCCTCGCCGAACAAGTAGTTCACCTGGAATCCGGCAAAAACTGGAGAATTTGTGAAAAGTAAAAGTTTAATCTGAAGTTGATTAGAGGATCGATTTAGAGGCAAGAAGACGTCCGAATATGAATTCAATTTTTGAACTTCATTAGTTGCCAGACAAGTAATTTGTCCGGAATCCGGCCGAAAGGGGAAATGTGGCTGAAGTGACGAAGTTTTGATCAATTTCGTCAAAGTAGATACGACATGGGCTATAGGGTAAATACACATGCTGAATCTACATCTGAACTTGGTCTTCTCGGCTGATTACCATTGCCCCTAATATGTTTCTGAATTTTAATAGTAAAAATGTTTAGGAAGTCTGTCGAAGACCAAATATCTACTAGACCGAATTATCTGGATCAAATATTAAATTTTGGGATCCCATCGATACCTTTGGTCTTGTTTTTAATGCAGGATATCTTATTGTCTGCTCAGGGCTTGCACACCAAATGACGCAGGCTTGCCATTCGCTACAAACTCGAATGGAACACCCATTCCCCTTCACGAGCAAAGTTGATGTAACACGAAAGCCTCAGAAGAAGTAGAAGCAATCGAAAACTGTAAAAACAAGACCAAAGGGTCGACGGGATTCCAAAAATCTAATATGTGATCCAGACAATTGGGTCTTGTCTTCGCCAGGCTAATGATCAGAGAAAACCTAGTTCAGATATACCTCTATTTTAACGATACTGACCAAAACTTCCTGCTGTACTTCTGCAATACGGAGCGAATTACTTGTCCAGCAAAAAAGGAAAATTCCGAAACGAATTCAGCGTATCTCCTTATCCCTATAAATAACATCTAATCAACTTCAAATCAAACTTTAACTGTTAAAAAAGAAACCGGTTACAACCGGATTCCGGACGAATTATATGTCCGGGTCAAAAATGATTGTCACATACAGACTCAGCGTCTCTTCCGACCTTTAAATCTGTTATCTAATCAACTTCAAATAAAACTCTTGCTTTTAAGAAATTTTTCGGTTTGGGTCGGATTTCAGGTGAACTAGTTGTCCGGGGTGAAAATGATTTTCACGTAAGTGTTCAGCATGTCTTCTTACCCCTTAATCGAACATTTAATCAACTTCAAATGAAACTTTTACTTTTAACCAACTTTCCAGTGTTTTTTTTTGGATTCCGGACGAACTACTTATCCGGCAAGAAAATGATTTTCACCGTTAAGCATGTCTTCTTATTCCGTGATCGACTATCACATTAGCTGTTTAAAAACATTTTGTTTGCCCCTGAATTTGAACCCCCTCTCCCACCCCAAATGTATGGCTACAGAGCACATCTACGAACTTGACCGTACCCTTGACCAAAATAATCCTCACACCAAGTTTCATCAAAATATCTCATTCACTTCGAGAGTTGCCGTGCGAACAGACGGACAGACAGACAGGCGGACAACTTTTGCGATGTCATAGGTATCCCTCCACTTACGTTCTGGGGTCCCAAAAAACTTAAAATGGTTTGCCCAGATCTATTGGAGTTCAGAGACTTCAGGTTATTGAAAAATTTGCTCACAGTTTACGTACTATTACAAACGATCATGTGTAAAGTATGTAATAATCTGAATGAGGTTGAACAGTATCGGCGCAGATGGTCAGGTTTCCTCGTCGAATTTACTCCGTTCTGTTCAGTTCCAAACGGAACTTCTCACTTCGGCTGTGTTTGTCCCTACTTACCGTAGTAACTAGGCATGACGTCACGGCTTTTGGCTTCTTGGTGCCAAGGCTGGAATGAATTTCTTAGTTTTGGCAAAATATGGCGCGAACTGCGTCACAGAGATCGTAGTTACCACGCTTACTACGCTGTCGAGAGTGGTAAGCAAATCGTTACTATTAGTTACTTTTCGAGAAGGTTGGAACGGTTCACGAGGTGGAACGAAAATAGTACCTAATAGTTACTCTTGTAAGAAGGGTAGAACACGGTCTTCCCCCACAAGGGTTGCGAACACATTATTATAATCACGTGAGGCCGGAAGCTAGTATAAAAGTATAGGCTTCTGCAATGCTCCTGCATTACCATGACGTGACCGATTGCCGAGGGGTTAATGCTTTGAATGTGGATTATGGCCGAAGTGGGTTCAGTAGTGTAAATCTGAAGTGTTTTTTGTCTTTTGTTTGTGTTATTTTCTATACTCCATCTTTACCATTTTGGTAATGCGATGGGTAAAGCCTCGCAAGCCCCGCTTTTGCTGTGCTATTGAAAACAAAATATTTATTTTCAATAAAACTGTTCTACTACTATAAAACGAGTACAGTAGAACTAATTTTAACACTAATTTAAATTCTAGACGACCTTGATCCCATAAAACCATAAGGCTTTTGCCATACATTGGTACCCCATTGAGCATAATATACAAACGCAATGAATCACATCAAGATTTTGTAAACGTCCGTTCGAATGGGAATGATAAATCAAGAACTTAATGTCAGACAAGTGCCAGGTGTTTCGGCTCAAATGAGATTATTGTCCTTTGATTTTCTTGTTTTGGTTGGTAGGTTATTTTTTCTGTTGGAATACTTTGTACGGGCATGAAAGTAATGCAACATTGTTGCAATTCGCCAGAGCGAACAGAAAACTAGAAAAGGGATTCGAAGTCCCTTCCTTCTCAACTTCCAAAGTAACATCCCTGTACAGACGGCTGTTGGAGGCAGGGGGTGGGGGTGCTACCCCCCCCCCCCCTCCAGAGGGAGTGGGATGAAAATCTGGTAAATTTTGACTGGTGCGGCGAAGCGGAAGCCGCGCCTGTTAAAATTTGAATCGAATTCACCTGAACTTGATGATATCTACCGGATTTCTGCTCAGGGAACCTACCGAAATTATGCTAAGGAAATCTGCCGAAATCTTGCTCAAGGAACCTATCGGAACTTGATCAGGGAGGAACTTGTCTCAGGGAGTTTACTGGAGGTTGGGTCAGGGGATCTACCGGACTTTGCCTCACGGAATCTACCGGAATTTTGTTGCTTGCCGGATAAGTACAGACTCACATCTTATCGGGATGACCCCGAAACACGACTTATGAGATTGATTCGTGCAGAAAGACAACACAGCGTACCGGAACTTGTACCGGGTGATTCCGCTAATCTCCTAAGTTTCTGTAGCTTTCAAGAATTAGGTAACCTTCTGAAATTTACATAATTTCCAACTACAAATACTGTTACAGGAACAATACCACGGTGACATCAACTCTATCGAATCCTTTTCGTTGATAAAGGTGAACCGAGAAGAGTTCAAAAACGAGTTAGCCTTGTTCCGCCATGTCGCCAGGAGAGCCCCAAAACAAAACAAAAAAATAAAAATATATTTGAAGTCTTTCGCGAGTTGATTGATGTCTTATCACTAGCATGGGAAGGGTTCAAGCCGGCTAAGACAATCCCTGTTACCTCAGCAAAAGGGGAATTTTTTGTAAAAAGATGAAGTTGTTACGGCCACCTTGCAGTCACAGTGGCTTACCAGCTTCTTGAAAGTCTGTTAGGCTACTAATGGCATGTGAAACCGATCTGGTTGAAAAGTGAAAAACGCTTAAAACGTAAAGAATAAAGTATAGGATGTGTTGAAGGTTGAAGACTTCTTAGTTTTAAGTGACAATCTTAAAGTTTGATCTAACAGTCTAGTAACATGTCACTAATCCACATAAATATTCCTTGAAAACCCGATGAAAATGCGTTACTTTGTTTGTCTGTTATCCAGGGATGATCGATTTTAAAGAATGAACTTATTCTTTAGGATTTGTGGTATCTCTATGTAAAAATGTAACCCATTGCCGAAAAAAAAAAAAAAATGTCAGATTCATTGCAAGACATATCCTAAAATCATTTTCCTACTTTTCTACAGGCGCAACTTCTTCGATGCTGGATGCAGCCCTGGAGATGCAGATATTTGTTTAAATTCAAAATTAGCTGTCTTTTAGTTTGACTTTAACGAGTCTATTTTTTGTTTACTGATGTCTGTTTGTTACACATAATTGAAGTCAGAACACTTCATTATTCTCGAGTTTCTGCAGAGATGGTCACCACGAAGAATTTTCGGTAAAACCTCGAAAAATTCCTTTTATGAAGCCCCCCCCCCCCCACCCCCCTATCAGGGAAGTGTCATGATGCCCCTGGTAGAAGACAGCGGACTATTGAAACAGGGAATACCAACCTTCTGTTATGCACTTTATAGGCCACATAGTCCGGCTATCGCTATCGCATGTCGGATTAACTCGCGTGTCTAAGGAAAATACTGGAAAAATTCTTAGTGTTTGCAGTCAAAACTGCAGATTATGTAAGATGTTACGGTTTGCCATATATTTGCATTCGGGGGGGGGGGGGCTGCCTGGAGTACTTTGGAACCGGTAGGGGGGCTACTAGACCCGTGGACACGTAGCTTTAGGCCTGAAGGTGCCTCTAGAACAAAAGGCATAAAACCAGGGGAGTTTGTCCCTCCGGAACAGCCGCTGATTACTAAATGTTTGCAGATGCAGCAAAGCCGACCGAGAGGATGGAAGTGGAGGCGCCTGCGGTGAAGAAGGAAGACGATGATGGCTTAGCAGCAATGATGCAAGATCCTGACTTTATCCAGGTATGTGAGTTCACGAGTCCGTGCTCCACCCTGCTTACCATAGTTACTACGCATGGCGTCACGGATCGTGACTCTTGGCGTGAAGGCTGGAATGACAAGTTGGACCCTTATCAGTTTCCAGGAATAAGCTGAAATCGGCGGCATAGGAAAAAAAAACGGGACAAAACCTCTCGCAACACGATAACTAGTTATTCAGCATGAATTACCGCCAGGGCATACTGCACTGCTATTCCTTTCGTTCTAGAGAGGATAATAACTACCACAGGATAATAACTACCACAATAAATAGCTGGCTCCTTCTTTTATCATAATAACTTCTGTGGAATGGAGCCAGAGCCTTCGTTAGGACGTCATGTTGTTTCTGCACTTGTATAGGTCATACTTTCGGAGTACTCACTATGTGGTGTCTGGATTTACCTAATTAGCGTTTTTTAATTGATGACTGGTTCCTGTAGTGTAATAACATTTTTGGGACACACCTGTGCCCAGTTTCGCCACAGTACCAGACTACCAGAAACTGGTCGGGAAGCAGTTCTTAGTGAGAAACTACCAGAAAATGGTGAGAGCAAAAAATCCTTTGGAGGAAACACCCGGCAAAAACAGAACCTGCTAGGAGTGTAGTGAAGCACCTTTTCAGCAGAAATGTTGCAGGGGAGGTCGCCAAGCTGTAGAATTACATAACCTTGAAGTTGCCCTCAGAGATGTTAAAAGGAAATATATGTTGAGTCCTAGCTAGGTTCTAACTGTCACACGGCAAAGTCTGAATGACTTAGACATAGTTAGAACTGCACAGAAATTTTCTTGTATAAAATGACAGCGCATCATATTTGAAAGTGCAGAATGGATAGGTCAGCTGAATTTTATTAGAGCTATATTTCGGCCCTTCTTGGCAAGGGTCCTGTTCAGGCTCAAGCTGGAAAATAAACTTGGAAAATGAAAAGTTTATCTTCCGGCTTCAGCAGCTAAGAAAGGCTGACATATAGCTCGAATAAAATTCATCGGACGTACTATCAAATTTCCTTGTAACAGTTTCGAGGTTATCGAATTTGAGGTCGGTGACCTCTCCTTTAAAAAAACATCCCCCCCCCCCTTAAATTGTCTTTATTAATCTCAGAACGTCCTTGGAACCCTGCCTGGTGTTGACCAATCCAGCGATGTCGTTCGGTCGGCAATGGAACAGATCAAGAAAGAAAAAGAGGAAAAGGATAAAAAAGACAAAAATTAGTTAGTTGTATTTTTATTATCTTGTGATTATACCAAGCTGCTTTGTTTCTAGTCAGTCCATGAACCCGTAAAGTATCCGGTCTTCAGAAATCCTGCGATAAAGTACAATGGGCACTAATTGTGCTTTTTTTTTTTTTTTTTAGAAAATGCGTCACAAATAAAAACTCTTGACTTCCCTAGCTTGCGCTTCGAAAATAGGTCGTTTTCTTGTTATCGATTGACTTTACATCTTCGGCGTCTCGGCGTTGACGATTTCGAAGATTGCACTTGGAAGGCGCGAAAAATTCAAAAGCTCGGTCACGCACGAAAATCAGTCATTTATAGAGCCGAGTTGATAAGAAATGGCATGACTGCTCAAATAAACCGTCTGCTGGCAGACTTCTCAAATACGTTCTAATGTTTGTGGTTCCAAAGAAAATTTTTGGTTTCTAGAAGTGAAATTGCAGAATAGCCAAAATTGTACAAATATAATGGTATAGAGGTGGTCCTAAGTGGATTTCCGCAAGGAAGGTGCCTTGGGCCTGTACTTTTCTGCCTTTTTGTGATCCCAAAACGTAAGTGGAGGGATACCTATGACATCGCAAAAGTTGTCCGTCTGTGAGCAGGATAACTCTCAAAGGGAATGAGATATTTTGATGAAACTTGATGCAGCGATTCTTTGGGTCAAGAGTAAGGCCGAGTTCGTAGACGGGCCCTGTAGCCCTATATTTAGGGGTGGGGGAGGGGTTTCAAATTAAGGGGCAAACAAAATATTTTTAAACAGCTAATGTTATTATGGGGTAAGAAGACATGCTGAAGACGAATATGCAAAATATTTTCTCGTCCGACAAGTAGTTCGCCCGGAATCCGGCAAAAACCGGAAAGTTTGTTGGAAGTAAAAGTTGTTGGTAAAAGAATGCTGGATTGCATGAATTCTATCATCTTTCATTAAACTAGTGGTAGCTGCGATGGAGAAGGGCAAAATGTCGGCCTCTTTCTGTTTAATTTGAATTCGGCGCACTGTCTTGTCGTGAAGAACGGCGATCAGAAGAACAAGCGCAAATAATTACTCTGTGGTCAGGACAGGCTCAGAGTAGGCTCCACCCCCGATACTTTAGAATCGGGGAAAAAGAGACGTCGCATGATTCAAGTCTTCTCAATTCTTCCCTTATTTGTTCTTGATTACATATTTCTTGAGACCGAGCTGACTTTGAAACATATATTCAAATAATGCCTAAAACGGATACGTCAGCTACGATGCTTTAGCAGCGATATTTTCGCCCTTCTAGACAAGGGTCCTCGTCAGGCTTTCAATCATCAGGCTCAAGGTCGGGGAAGGAAATAAACCTGCAGATCGACAGTCCGACAAGGACCCTGGCCAAGATGGTCCAAAATATCGCTACCAAAGCATCGTAGCTGACATATCCGTTATGTGCATTATTTGAATGTACAACATCACGGTTACTTCCATTGACACACATGGAATTTGCTACTTCATTCAAATCATCCCGAAGTAGCGAAACTTCGTTCAGATTTGTTACAAACGATAAGAGTTTCACGTCGTCTGCTAACATCTTTATGGTCGACTGATTGGCAACGACCGGTGTTGATAACAAGACCTAAGGTTTCGATGGGATCCCAAAAATCTAATATTTGATCCAGACAACTGGGTCCTGTCTTCGCCAGGCTAATCATTAGAGAAAACCAAGTTCAGATATACCTCTATAAGCCTTATCTATTTTGAAGATACTCACAGAAACTCCCTGCTTTACTTCTGCCAAATTTCCGGTTTCTGCCGAATTCCGAGCCAACTAATTGTCCAGAAAAAAAAGAAAATTCAGCGTAAGATATCTCCTTATCCCTATAACGAACATCTAATCAATTTCAAGTAAAACTTTAGCTTCAAAAAAACAGACGGTTACAACCGGATTCCGGACGATTTATATGTCCGGGTAAAAAATGATTGTCATATACAGACTCAGCGTCTCTTCTTACCACTAAATCTGTCACCTGATCAAGTTATAATAAAACTTATTACTTTTAACAAATTTTCCGGTTTTGGTTGGATTCCCGGCGAATTAGTTGTCCGGGTAGAAAATGCTTTTCACATAAGTGTTCAGCATGTCTACTTACCCCGAAATCGGAACATTTAATCAACTTCAAATCAAACTTTTACTTTTAACCAGCTTTCCGGTTTTTGTCGGGTCCCGAACAAACTACTCGTAAGGCGAGAAAATGGTTTTCACCATCGTGTTCACCATGTCTTCTTACCCCTAAATCGATGATTTAATCAACTTTAAATTGAACTTTTACTTTTAACAAACTTTCCGGTTTTTGCCGGATTCCGGGCGAACTATTTGTCGGACGAGAAAATATTTTGCATATTCGTGATCATGTCTTCTTACCCCATAATCACAGTAGCTGTTTAAAAATATTTTGTTTGCCCCTTAATTTGAAACCCCTCCCCCACCCCTAAATATAGGGCTACAGGGCCCATCTACGAACTCGGCCTTACTCTTGACCCAAAGAATCGTTGCACCAAGTTTCATCAAAATATCTCATTTCCTTCGAGAGTTATCGGGAAATGTCTCCATCGGTGATCTGTGAAAATTAAAAAATAACTGAATGCATTGACGTTATCGATACTTTTTTCAATGCGGAAAGAATTAATAATGTCTGCTCTGTCACGTCTTAACTGAAGGCTTGGTAATAATCCTAGGCTAAGAAGTCTGTGCTCATAACGTAAATGCTTTGGGTATGGTACAAGTCTTGTGGCTCTTAGTTATATTTTCTCAACCCTTGCTCTGTATTTTGTATTCAATGGTTACCACCATTGAATAAAAGTGGTCACTGACGTACAACATTCAAGCATGGGGCAGACTGTTTGTTTATAAACCGTTGCAAAAGTTCGAACTTACGAAAAGAAAAATGCGTTTCAGAATAGCTGATAGTTAGCCTTGCGGGTTACTTCTGAAATATGCCTGTCGAGCCTAAGGCCCGAATCAAAGCGAACACCTAGGTCGGGAATGTGTTCAACAGGTTCTGAATGATCATCAAGATAATAACAGTATGTCTGTGGTGCGCTACGGAAGTAACGTACAACATTACATCAAGAATAAATAGGGGAAGAATTGAGAACTCACGTAACCTCGATGTCAGCATGGTGGATCTCTTTTCTTCCGATCGTATGTATCGGGGGGTGGAGCTTCGCGTGTTGCCTCTTGCAGTATTAAGTGTTACCTCCAGAGCAAAAGTGATGAAGCAGTCAGAAAATGCGGGAAGTTCAAACAGTGCTGATTCTGAAGGATTGTACAAATGGAAAGACTTTTCAATCTCTGGTCAGATCTGCAATATATAGCTTATGTTATCACGACCCTTCACAAAGACGGTGAAGCCCAAGGGAATGCGTCATTGGATGACTTAGGGGAGCAATTAAGCAACTTGAACGTTGGAGCATAGACCTAACACGCATGTATTTAGTTCAGATTCAATAGGATCGATGTGAACATTAGTAATTTTATTTTGGTCTTCTCAGGACTGTAAAGAATCGCTTATAGAAAAGGTATTAAGCTTGGACAATTTAAGGTATGTAGCTGTCGAAATGTACTCAATGAGTTATTACGTTTTGTTTTTAAGTTGTAGTCTGTAGATAAAATTTAGTTCATACCGTTTTCTCGTGTAGTTGCGAAAAACAGTAGGCTATAAAGTATTTCCTAATTTGAAATTAATGATTGTAAGATATCTTTCAAGACGTCTCAGTTTGTGATTACAACTTATTATTCTTGGTCAAAAATGTATATCATTATCTCGGATAGTTGCACTTTACATCTGGCTAAATTTTGTCATTGCCTATGCTACTAACAATCCGCCTTTTCATCATTGTTTTTTTCATTATCATGAACAAATTTTCACACCATTGAAGAATTTTTCGCATCATTCAAATTCGAATTTTGGGTATAGCTGGCGAAATTGACACAAATAGTTCGTATGTTTTGTTTCTGATTGCAGTATATACACAAAATTTAGTTCAAAACATTTCTCGGATAGTTGCGAGAAATGTGATTCAAGCAAACAGACCTTGAAGTATTTCCTCATTTTAAATTAATAACTGATTACTGAAATTGATAATTGTACGGTATCATTCAAACGTCTACATTTGAGATAGCAACTTATTATTTTTGGTCAAAATGTATATCATTATCTCGGGTAGTAAATGTTTCATTATCGATCCTGTTAACAGTCTTTTTTTTTCATCACTAAGAATATGCCATAGACATTATCAGGGACCCGACCAAACTAACTTGGAAATAATAAGTTTCCTGATCCGACCATCTGGGGGGGGGAGTGGAGGGCGGAGGAATCTGGGAAATTTAGTAGTGCGTAACTTTTGAACGGGTGATCGGATTGGAATGAAACTTGATGTCCCATTTGTAGTTCGGACCCGATCGGTAGCTATGGGGGAGTTGGGGGGGGGGCGGAAATCTCGAGAAACGGTTAGAATTAAGGGATCGGAGTGAAACTTGCGGGGAAGAACAAGCATCTGTCCCAGATAAATCGTTTACACAATTGGACTGGATCCGGACCCTTGGGGGGTGGGGTGGAGGGAAGATTGCTGGAATTTCAGTGATGTCAGTTTCGGGGATTTTCGATACGGAATTTGGGAGGCATATCAGGGACTCGGCCAGACTAACTTGGAAACTATCGGTTTCTCGATCCAACCATCTGGGGGGGGGGGTGGAGGGCGGGGGAAACTGGAAAATTGAGTAGTGAGTAACTTTCGAACGTTTGATTTGATTGGAATGAAACTTGATGAGTGAATCAAAGACATATCTTTGATGTTCCATTTGAAGTCCGGACCGGATTCGGTAGCTTTGGTGGGGGGGGGGGGAGACCGGAAATCTCGAGAAACGGTTAGGATGGAGGGATCGGATGAAAATTGCTGAGAAGAACAAGCATCTGCACCAGATACATCCTTTACATAATTGGACGTGATCCGAACCTTTGGGGGGTGGGGGTGGAAGGGAGTTTCCCTGAATTAAGGTGATGTCAATTTTGGTGATATCGCGACGAAACTTGAGAGGCATATTTGGGATCCGACCAAACTGACTTGTAAATAAAAATTTACTCGATCCGATAGTCGTGGGGGGAGTGGAAGGAGGGGAATCCGAAATATTGAGTTATGCGTAACTTTCGAACGGGTGATCGGATTTAATTTAATAAGTGAACGAGGAAATTTCTCTGGTGATCGTTTTCATGTCCGGACCTGATGCGACAACAGATGGGGGGAGGGGAAGACCGGAAAATATGTAACTGGCTGATACTAGAGGGATTGGGATGGAACTTTGTGGGAATAACAAACAAATGCTTTGGATAAATCTTTGTCAGAGCTGGATTGGCTCCGGTGACTGTGGGGGAATCGGGGGGGGGGGGGGGGGCTGGAATTCCGGTGATCGCAAGTTAAGACACTTCTAGATGTGGTAGGACGATGCAACTTGGCTGGAATATCGGACATTCTACAAGATTGGCTTAGAAATCGCCACTTTCCAAATCCGACTATTCCTTAAAGTACCAATCTTGACCACAAAGTAAGAAAAATACGTGTAAGCGAAATATACATTTTCATGAACCCTTATCATTTTTGCGTCAAGGGTTTTGCATACAAATGAAGTTAAAGCTCCCTTAAAGTGCGCATGTTAACTGCGAAGTCGAAAAGTATTTTTTATCAAATGATTCATCTCAGCTTATGATAGCGGATTCAACAGCTTTGCGGGAGTTGGGAGCGGCTGATCTGAAACATCAAGAAACGGTTAGAATGGACGGATCGGAGTTGAACAAGCATTTATTCTAGATAAATCGTTTGCACATTTGGACTGGATCCGGACTCTTGGAGGGGGGCATTCCGGAATTCCTGTGATGGCGTTTTTCAAGACGTAACTTCACAGGCATACCAGGGACCCGATCAATCTGATAGAGCCCTTACCCCCTACTACATACAGTTGCAAGTGCCATATAAGCTTACAGCTCTTGTTATTCGATCCTCCTTTCCTCCCCAGTGAAGAGTTTCTAAATCGTCACTAGCCTTTCAGGAAAAAGGGCTTTTTAATTAATCTTTGGTCTATTTTCATGCCCCCTTCTTTGCTCCCGTATTTTTAGTTCGCTTGATCTTTATTGTGTACGCAAGTGTTTGTAAGTTGCGGGGGAGTCATCGGCAATAGGGCTCGTTCATCTTCCCTCCTACCAGTTTCTAAAAATGTGAATGAGAGTATGACCTTTTATTCGTTACTTTTTTTTTGCTCCGAGCTAAGCCGCTTTGAACGTAAGGTCTTCAGGGGATAGAGAAAGTCTGGAATACCGAGAGGGGGTGAATACTGTTTGGGCTTCATGACACAGCAGACACAGGATTGCCACATGTCGCACGATAGTGTGAATTGTCACTCTTTTGTTTTTGTCACTCTTGTCCTACGTAGGATATGAAAATCATTCTATTTTATAAAATGACCGAATATGTAATTTTTGCAGCAGGGATGCTGACCAGAAATGACTATTTCAAGTTTTTTTTATGAAAGTAAAATTAAGATGCGTCATTTTTACAGAGGCTATTCCGACCAAAGGTGAACATTTGATGAAAATAAATTTCACTCCCAATTCACTCTCTGCTTTTGACTGTCTAAATATTTTTAATGTGGCAACCCTGAAAAGACACATACGAGCTGTAAAAGGCAATGTAGGCCTTTGTTTATCACGTAGCCACAAAAGCCTATTAACATAATTACTTGCGACTTACACCAGCTCTTTAAGAGACACCCTTGTAAGCACCAGTGAAATGACTGTTTGGATTAAAACTTTACGACTTGCCGCCGAATCTGGGCTACTGTCATACCATCTGGTGACAATTTTATGGTGGAAATAGTCACAGGCGTTTGGCGCAGGAGCTCGATGTCCAGACTCGCCCCAGTGACCCAGTCTCCCCTACCGTTTCTTTGTGGCGGCTTCTGATAATGAGACAAGAGCGATATAAGGCCTCTCCGTCTCAAGTTGACTCCTTCTCGTGTAACCGACACTACTTATATTTTGAGATTCAATATAAAAATAAAATAATATAGCTTCTAGTATATATTTCCTCTAAATGATGAGACGCGACCGGAGGCTGGAGGTGACGGTCCGGGAGAGGGACTCAAAAGGGGCAGAGGTGACACAGAGGATTACGTAGGTCGCGTCTAGCAGATTCTCTACCCAGGATCGTTGCATGACGGAAGTCGTTGGCCTGATATGACAAATAAATCTGTTAGAAACGGCGAGAAGTACCAGATTAGCGAGAGTAGACATTCCTGTTCCGGAACACTAACGTAACAACGGATCGGGTTAAAGTCTTTGATTCATGTCGACCGAAAGGTGGGAGACATACTGTTACCTTTGTTTTCCTCAAAATCCTCACGGTATCGAACGTTATCCACAATTTACTTGAACAATTCACTCCAATGGCAAGTCCGCCATTGCTAATTAACTATTCATTGATCTCCCGGCGTTGGTCAAAAGATGTACTAAAACCTCGAGAAGATCCGGTGGCGTGTAAGAGGATTAGAACAACTAAATATGTCACCATGTGGACGTTTAGATATGTCGGAAGAAGAAATCATCGTCCAGTTTGACATTTTTTTGTCTCGGAAGCTGAATATTACTCAGTTTCACAATCTTCAAGAAATTACTATAACGAGTTTAGTGGAATTTACGGCGTTTGTTTATTGCGATCTAGTTTACATCCTTAATTCTTTGGACTTATGGTAATTAATAAGAAAAGACAAAAAACAAAATACTTAAAGAAATCGATAATGCAAATAATTAGTTTGATTTTCCTACATATTTTCCATGTGATTGCTACAATAAAAACATTTTTTTAGATCCATATTCAAACTATGATCCTAGCCTCCCCATGTCGGGCACTTCCGAACCGCGCCCCTAGATGACCCAGCGGTCGGATCGAGTCGTGGCTTCGTCTTGGGGGGGGGGGGCTCTAGATGTTGCAAGTACTAGAATGCTTATGATCAGTGTGCGAGACTAGGGGGGGGGCAGCTGCCCCCCCCCCACGAAAAAACCCGTCGGTAAATCGGCGGTGTTTGTCGGTGCGAAGCACCGACAACGCTTGTATCATTCCGTTTCTGATACCGATAAAAAGCTCTGCCGGTAAACCAGGAAACTATCCAGTTGGCAAGTAGGCAGCGTTTGTCAGTTGGCACGCTTTAGCAGTCCGTTTCTGATACCGACAAAAGCTCTGTCGGTAAGCCAGGAAACTTCCTGCTGGGAAATCGGCATCGTTTCTCGGGTCGGAGACGGTGCTCGGATTCGGTTTTTGGTACCGGGGGAGGCTAGGACCATAGTTTGATTATGGATCTAAAAAAAAATTCTTATTGTAGCAAGCACATGGAAAATATGTAGAAAAATGTCGTTAAAACGGGAAACTATCCTGTTGGGAAGTAGGCAGCGTTTGTCAATTGGCACGCTTTAGCATTCCGTTTTTGGTACAGACAAAAGCTCTGTCGGTAAGCCAGGAAACTTCCTGCTGGGAAATTGGCATCGTTTCTCGGTCCGGAGACGGTGCTCGGATTTGGTTTTCGGTACCGATGATAGCTCTGACTAACACTTTCCTCATTTCGTTTCTGATACCGACGATAGCTCTGTCGGTAAATCATGAAACTTGTCGTAGGGGAGTCGGCTACGTCTGTCGGTGCACGGATTCCGTTTTCAGTACCGACAAGAGCTGTTTAGATAAATCAGTGAAATTCTTGTTTGGAAATCGGCAGTGTTTGTCGGTGCGGAGCCGGTGGATAAACTTGACGATACTGCGCCCATGTGTCGTAGTTGTGTTATTCAGATATCCTCGCCTGATCCAATCTCGGTGGGCCGAGTTGGTGGGGGTATCATAGAGCCGGTGCGCGGATTCCGTTTTCAATACCGGCAAGATCTCTGATAAAAACAGTTTCTTCATACCGTTTCTGATACCCACAGAGCTCTGTCGGTAATCAGGAAGTTTCTTGTCTGGAAATTAGAATTTTCTGTCTATGCGGAGATGATACCGACAAAAGCTTTGTCGGGAAATCAAGCAGATGATCGGATTTTTCGATACGATGACTGGGAAAAGTCTTGTCGGTAAAATGGAAACTCTTTTTCGGTCTGTTTACATCCGCAAAGGATACTAATCTTGTCGGTAAATTCAGCATTTGTGAACTGTTAGTCAGTGATAAGACTGGTGACTGGAATATTCTCGTCATTAAGTCCGAAAGTGCACTAACCAAACACTTGTTCGTTACTTTCTGTTGCTTGACGGTAAACCGATCACACTGGCAAACCTGCTTCTTTGAATTGTTCTTGAGTGATCTGTATCTTGAGTGATATCTGTGCTGCCACCATAAACTGTCCTTTTGGGTTATTAGGCTGTACATCAATCCAGGAAATGGTCTACTTTATCCTGGGACTTATGAGTTACAAATTCCAGTCAGTGATTGATACCTCCACCAACTCGGCCCACCGAGATTGGATCAGGCCAGGATATCTGAATAACACAACTATTACACATGGGCGTAGTATCGCCAAGTTTATCTTAATCACTTAACCCATTTGGTCCCTAAGCGTTGAAGAAAATGTGCAGGACCCACATAGCACTACCATAATGGTAAGAAAAGGTTCGGACTCATAAATGGCACATTTTGGCATCTGCGTCTACCATCTATCAAGCATCACTCGAACGGAGCATTTCCGAAAAACGTCCAGTAAGCCTACCAGAACGGTACCCCTCAGCCCCACCTTCACCCTACGGACGACAGATCCGGTTTGGGCCTCAAATTACGTGTCTTGCTCTCAAGTTTTATCCCAATCACTCTATCTGTTCGTCCCCTACTCGCATTAAAATATTTCCGACACCTCCTTGCAGCACTGTTCTCGGACGCAGATAAACTAAACATTTTGGGCAGGTTTCAGTCGAATCCGGGCCCATGAACCGTTTGGTTTCTGAGGAGTATCACAAAGTTACTCTGACCCCTACGTTCCACTCAGTTGTCGGATTTCGTTCGGACACAGAAGCAGCAAATCTACTCCCATCAGCCGTCAGATTTCCAGAAAACTAGATTGCCCGTTCGCTTCACTTGTACTTTTGGTCCAACGCATCCATACCAAATTTCAAGAAAATATCTAAACCCCGTGAGAGTTGGTAAAAGACGGACAGACAAACTTTACGAACTCATAACCATTGGTGCAAGAAAGTGAACGGCGAATTCATTAACTTTCATTAGAAAAACCGTCTCGATTAATACCTATGTTACAGCTTAATATTGCAACGGTTGTAAGATGTGTAGCGGCAACGGCGCTTTTTGTCGGTAAAATCTGGGCTTGCCCCCCCCCCCCACCCCCACGAAAATGGGCTAGTTTTGCCACTGCTTATGATACAACTCCTTGAACAACGTAACCCCGTGACAACGTGTACAAAATATTGAATTACGATCAAGCTTTGCTTCAAGGACACCATTTTTTAATCTTAACGCTGATTACACTTGTCATTTAGCTTAACTTCAAATGAAAGTTACTAGATTCACACAAGATTCTTCACCGTCGGTTCCTGTAAACATGGGAAAAACCGTTTCCTAGACGTGTGCCCGTAGTATGTTTCCGGAAATTGTAAATATAAAAAGTGCTATTTCACCATTTTGACCTTTCTTCAAATTTAGTGTGTACCGAAAAATCATGTAAATTTGCAGATGCCCCTATAGTTCTAGCTCGCCAGCAGCTTTTTTACAGAAATCTTCTGAACCAGTTTTTGAGGCTTCTTGTACTAGTGCCCGTCAGTTTTACAACCGAGAACAGCCTCCTAGATCAAGTCTACCTGCTACTTTTCTTTCCAACCCATGGAAGCTGCTCACAGTTTCGTACCGATCAGCGATCAAACGACCCATTTTTAGTCGATATACATCATCAGCGACGACAAGATGAAAACATCCACCGACGACAATGCCCGCTTCAACCCAAACGCCATAGTTTACTTCTCACGAGTACCACGTCTCCCCCTTTTCGTTTTTCCCCAAAAAATGCCAGTTTGTACTGGTCGTCAAAAAGCTGGAACAAAGCTCCAACGCGTTGACATATACGAGCAATGGCTACACCCCCCCCCCCCCCCCGCCCTCATCACCAGCCAGTAACCAGCATACCAAGTGACCCAGTGTTTCCCTTTCTCGAAATAAATTTAATGTGTTAGCTTCCCTCATAATGGCGATGTATGAATGGCGATGTATGAAATCTCATAATGGCGATGTATGAAGATACAACCAGTTGTGTGAAGACAGCAGAGGGAAGCTCCCGTAAATTCCCCATCCTCTCCGGGGTAAAACAGGGGTGTGTCTTATCCCCACTACTGTTCGCGGTCGTCATTGACTTCGTGTTGAGAAGTGTCAATTCAACTGGGCTACGTCTGAACGATCGCCTGCTCAGCGACCTAGATTTTGCTGACGATATTGCCATCCTCGAAACCTGCAAGACACGACTCCAAGCGCTGCTTACGAGCGTCCAACAAAAAGCAGAAGGTTTTGGACTCAATATCAACGCCAGTAAAACTAAAGGCATGGCAACCAGCGATTCACCTATGAACATCAAATGTGGCGACAGTGATGTGGAACAAGTGGTTCATTTCAAATATCTTGGCAGCACTATCGAGAACACGGGATCTACAGCCAAAGAAGTCACCGCACGAATTGGACAGGCTAACAGCACCTTCAACAGGCTCAAAAAAGTTTGGAGGTCGAGTATCCTCTCCCTCCGGCTTAAGCTCCGCCTGTTCAATAGCAACGTCCTACCCGTCCTCCTCTATGCGTCCGAAACATGGCATCTCAACCAAGAACAAGAGAGGAGAATCCAGTCCTTTGAAAACATGTGCCTCCGGAGACTTCTTGGTATCCACTGGACCCAGAAGGTAACGAACGAGCACATAAGAAACATCACAGGTCAACCGTCCCTCATCGAGACCATACGAAGGCGTAGATGGAGCTACCTCGGACATGTGCTGCGCATGGACGATTCCAGAATCCCCAAATCCGCTTTTTTCTGGTTACCCGAAGGCACCCGCCGCAGAGGAAGACCCAAAAATACTCTCCGTCGTACCTACAACAACGACCTGCGGCACTTTCATGCCTCTTTACAGCCGGAGTGGGAAGACATCGTCGCAGCCGCAAGCTTCAGAGACGACTGGAGACTCTTCTTGGACGCCCTGGGCGCCTCTGGAGGCACAGGAGGATCTAAGGTAAGGTAAGGTTAGCTTCCCTAAGCACTGAGCTTGAACAAAGGAAGGCGAAAACTACCCCCAGTCGGTATCCTTGTACTTCAGTAAATATCAATCCACCTCCTACCCAATTACCTAGTCTCTCTGTCCAAGACGGCGAGCCTGAACCTTGCGACAAGCCGACTTGATCCCCATCCCAGTATTACCGCCAAATAAAGTCACTTTGAAAAGCGGTACAGTTTCCCTAGTTTCCTCCTTACCAATGCAGAAAGTTTAAATTTTGAAAAATTAGTTGAATTGGAACCTACTGTAAAAATAAACAGCGTTGAAATGGTAGCAGTTACTGAAATCCAGGCAAAACCCATATCTCAACACCCAGATCTCCTTAAAATTAATGATTTTCAAGAGTTTATTAAACTTCGGCCGGTGGACCCCTAGGTAAGAAAGCAAGTGGAGTAATGATTTTTGCAAGAGAATCTCTATCCCCTTTCCCCCTTCTTCTGCCCGGAATTGATGTGTAATTTGAAATAATCTGGATTTCAACCAAACCCAAATGCGTCCATCACCCCTACACTAACAGAGCAAAGTGCCATATACCGATCACGTTTCCGTCGGTCGGTCGGTCAGTCCGGTGTTTGCGAGTTAGGATACTTCAAGATGTGTTAAGACGATGAAACTCGGCAGGCATATTAGGCATCTGACCAAACTAAGTTGGAAATAGTCACTTGCTCAATCCGACCATCGCGGGGGGGGAGGGAGGGGAGCCGGAATCTGGGATTTAGTGGCATACATAACTTTCGAACGGGTGATCGGATCGTAATGAAACTTGATATTTGGAAAGACATCATGTCTGGGATGTCCCATTTCAAGTCCGGACCGAATCCGATGAATGTGTGGGGGGGGGGGGGAGTCGGAGGGGTGAACCAGAAATTATGTGACACGCTTAGAGCGGAGGGATCGGGATGAAACTTGGTGGGAGGAACAAGCACAGGCCCTAGGTACATCATTGACAGAACCGGACCGGATCCGTGCACTGTGGGGGGAGTTGGAAGGGGTTTCGGAATTCCGGTGATACGGAGTTAAGTTACTTCCAGGTGGGCTAGGACGATGAAACTTGGCAGGCAAGTCGGGGATCTGGCCAGATCAACCTGGAAATAGTCAACTTTCCGATCCGACCATCGTGGGGGGAGTGGAGGGAGGGGGAATCCGGAATCTTGAGGAATGTATAACTTTGGAACGGGTGATCGGATCTTACCGAAACTTTATATTTGGGGAGACCTCTTGTCTCGGAAGACCCCTTCAAAGTCCGGACCGGATCCGATTAATTTGGGGGCGGGGGGGAGTCGGAGTGGGGACCTGGGAATCTTGTGACACGTTTAGAGTCGAGCCGTTGGGATGAAACTTGTTGGGAAGGAAAAGCACAAGAACTAGATACGTCAGTGATAGAACCGGATCGGATTGGGTACTGTGGGGGGAGTTAGAGGGCGGGGGGAGTCTGGAACTTCGGTTATCGCGAGTTACGGTATTTCCAGATGTGCTAGGACGATGAAATTTGGCGTGAACATTAGAAACTTAACAAGAGTGGCTTAGAAATTGCCACTTCTCAGATCCGACCACCCCTTAAAGTAGCCTAACCACAAAGTACAATAAGACAAAGGTGTCGATGGGATCTCAAAAATCTAATATTTGATTTAGCCAATTGGGTCTTGTCTTCTCCACATATCCATATCCAAGCCATATCTGTTTTGACGATCCTGACCAAGACTTCCTGCTTTACTTCTGCCAAGTTTCCGGTTTTGCCCGAATTTCGAGCGAAATACTAGCCCAGCAAAAACAGAAAATTCAGAAACGATCCAGCGTATCACCTTATCCCCACAAAGGACATTTAATAATAAAACTTCGACTTAAAAAAAATTCAGGTTATAACCGAATTCCGGACTAATTATATTTCCTGGTAAAAATCGATTGTCATATACAGATTCAGCCTCTCTTCTTACCCCTCATCTGTCATCTAATCAAACATTTGCTTTAAAAAAATTTCACCATCGTGTTCAGCATGCCATTTAACCCCTGAATAGAACATTTAATCAAGTTCAAATGAAACTTTTACTTTTAACCAACTTTCCGGTTTTCGCCGTATTCCGGACGAACTACTTGTTCGGAGAGAAAAGTGGATTTCACCATGGTGTTCACTATGTTCTTTTACCCCTAAATCGAACATTTATTCAACGTCAAATGAAACTTTTCCGTTTAACCAACTTTCCGTTTTTTGCCGGATTCCAGACGAACTACTTGTCCGGCGAGAAAATGGTTTTCACCATCGATCTCAAAATGTATTCTTACCCCATAATCGACTATCACATTAGCTGTTTAAAAATATTTTGTTTGTCCCTTAATTTGAACCCCCTCCCCCACCCCTAAATTACAGAGCCCATCTACGAACTTGACCCAATGAATCCTCACACCAAGTTTCATCAAAATATCTCATTCCCTTTCAGAGTTATCGTGCTTACAGACAGGGACACACAGACATTTTTGCGATGTCATAGGTATCCCTCCACTTACGTTTTGGGATCCCAAAAACTAATTTTAAGCAAAGTATACATTTAAGGGTTTTGCTCAAAAATGTAATTCTTAGCACCCTTAAAGTGCGTTTCTTATAGCCGAAAAGTAAAAACAAAAATACTTTAACCAAACGATATATTTTCATGATCTCTAAGGGCCCATGATCATTTTTGCCTCAGCCCTCAAGGGCTTTGTTTACAATTGAATTTCTTAAAGTACAAACAATAATTTTGAGCAAAATATAAGTTTTCATGATTCCAGTGAGTTTATCATCATTTGTGCTTCATGAGTGTTCATTACAGATGAATCTCTAGCGCCCTTAAAGTGCGCATCATCACGACCAAACGTGCTGGATCCGCATTTAACAATCATTTTCTACCCTGACACACGGGAAAATGTGTCATGCTGAATACGTATATGAAAATTATTTTCTCGTCAGAGAAATAGTTCGGCCGGATTCTGGCCAAAGCCTTAAAATTTGTTAAAGCTTTATCTGAAGTTGATTATATGGGTAGGGAGATAAGCTGCATTCGTTTTTGAACTTTAGATTTTGTCGGACAAGTAGTTCGCCCGGAATCCGGTCGAAACCGAAGGTTTGGCAGAAGTAAGGCAGGAAGTTTTGATCAATTTCGTCAAAGTAGATATAACATATAACCTAGGGGTAAATACACACATGCTTAATCCATATCTGAACTCGGTTTTCTCAGATGATTAGCGATTGGCCTTATTCTGCTTCTAAATCTTAGCAGTAAAATCTTCAAGGACTCTGGAAATTGTCCGGATGAAATATTACATTTTTGAGATCCCATCGAAACCTTTGATCTTGTTCGATTCAGTATTAACCGCATAATCGGTAAGGCTGCTCCAGGTTCCAATAATTCTGTTCGCAAAACTGCAATCGAACACATTTGTGATTTTACTTACAACCTTGAACTCGCTGCCTCTATTACGACGGTTAATGCCTAAATTCTGTGATACCACCAACTACAGGATCATCACAATTTGTTATTAATTTAAGTGTCTCAGTCAAATCTCCTGATTTACAGTAGTATACCTAAAAAAAAATAAAAAAATATCTACTCACTTTTGATTGTCTTGTTGACGGCACAAAACGGCGAATTTTACCCACGAAATGGTGAGAAGGACGTTACTGAAACTGAACGACTTGGTAGTGAACGAAAGCGTGCTGTTCATTACGCGTGCTGGTCCTGTACGCACGTTCTTATAGAAATCACAGACCCTAACGGATATGCTTTAAATTTGTCGATACACTCGAGTGGCTTCTGGAGAGACAACTGGCATTCGATCATTTAAACATTTCTTTATACTCACTTTTGATTCAGTTTGATTCAGATTCAGCATTTTGTTCCTTCCCGGAAGTCAGTCACTCCCTTTACTTTTCCTGTCAGACATATTCATCCCTGGGGTATGCTTTTTTGCAAACATGTATCATATCTTCCCATCTTTGATCAACATCCGTACTTAGCTTGCGAATTAATTCACGTAATCCTACATCAAAATACTTCTGACGGTAGATGGGAAAGTCGTTTTGGGGAAAAGCCAGCCGTTTTCTGTTGCCATGTTCGGATTAAAACAGCAATTCTAATATTTTACAGGTAAGATACCAAAGCATGTGGTGTCCGGGTAAAAAAAAAAAATCTTGTTAATCAATAATTAGTAGTGTAATTAGTGCTTGAGACAAAGTCGATGGCGAGACTGCGCACGAATAAGGATACAGTTTTCAAATAAAATCCGGTTGGAGTGCCAGATCATACATGAAAATCTAACAACGACACTTCTTGTCATGATTCACAAGGAGTAGTGATTTTCGTCATGAATTCTTCATTCTAAAAATAAAGCGAATCCAGACTTCCGTCTACTAAGCGAAATTAACCCTTTCAAACCTGAATTTTTTTCCTTCGTGATAAAATTATGATTTCGATATTTTTCAGGAAGATTATGGCCCAGAAATGTCTGAAACTTACCCCAGTTATTTCGATCACTCCTTCTTAGAAAATCAGAGGTCTGTCAGATGAGGTCTGGGTAGTAAAGGTACAACCGTCGCTTCGGTCATTTGACGTACTGCGGACCGACAGTACCAATATACTCCAGTTGAATGGCTGAACACATCATTACAAAAATGAAAAACAAAACAAGAGCTACGAGCTCATATGGCACTTGTTACGAGTAAGCACGGCTCGGTTATATCAATGATATATCTAGTGTTTGCTAGGTGTCTTCCCACCAAGTTTCATCTCGATCCATCGCACTCTTAGCGTTTTCCAATATTTCCGGTTCTCCATCCAGCTCCGCCCAAAAGTCACCGGATCCGGTCCGGATTTTAAGTGGGTCGTCTGAGGCATGAGGTCTTTCCAAATATCAAGTTTCATCGAGATCCGGTCACCCGTTCAAAAGTTATAAATACCTCAAGATTCCGGATTCCCCCTCCCTCCACTCCCCCGACAGTGCCCGAATCGGCTCGGTCATGTCAATGATGTATCTAGTGTTTGCTAGGTGTCTTCCCACCAAGTTTCATCTCGATCCCTCCACTCATAGCGTTTCCCAAGATTTCCGGTTGCCCCCTCCAGCTCCCCCAAAAGTCACCGGATCCGGTCCGGATTTTAAGTGGGTCGTCTGAGGCATGAGGTCTTTCCAAATATCAAGTTGCATCGAAATCCGATCACCCGTTCAAAAGTTATAAATACCTCAAGATTCCGGATTCCCCCTCCTTCCACTCCCCCCACAGTGCCCGAATTGGATCGGTTATGTCAATGATGTATCTAGTATTTGCTAGGTGTCTGCACACCAAGTTTCATCTCGATCCCTCCACTCATAGCGGTTCCCAAGATTTCCGGTTGCCCCCTCCAGCTCCCACCAAAAGTCACCGGATCCGGTCCGAATTTTAAGTGGGTCGTCTGAGACTTGAGGTCGTTCCAACTATCAAGTTTCATCGAGATCCGGTCACCCGTTCAAAAGTTATAAATACCTCAAGATTCCGGATTCCCCCTCCCTCCACTCCCCCGACAGTGCCCGAATCGGTTCGGTCATGTCAATGATGTATCTAGTGTTTGCTAGGTGTCTTCCCACCAAGTTTCATCTCGACCCCTCCACTCATAGCATTTCCAAAGATTTCCGGTTGCCTCCTCCAGCTCCCCCCAAAAGTCACCGGATCCGGTCCAGATTATAAGTGGGTCGTCTGAGGTATGAGGTCTTTCCAAATATCAAGTTCCATCGAGATCCGATCACCCGTTCAAAAGTTATAAATACCTCAAGATTCCGGATTCCCCCTCCCTCCACTCCCCCCACAGTACCCGAATCTGCTCGGTTATGTCAATGATGTATCTAGTGTTTGCTAGGTGTCTTCCCACCAAGTTTCATCTCGATCCCTCCACTCATAGCGTTTCCCAAGATTTCCGGTTGCCCCCTCCAGCTCCCCCCAAAAGTCACCGGATCCGGTCCGGATTTTAAGTAGGTCGTCTGAGGCATGAGGTCTTTCCAAATATCAAGTTCCAACGAGATCCGATCACCCGTTCAAAAGTTATAAATACCTCAAGATTCCGGATTCCCCCTCCCTCCACTCCCCCCACAGTGCCCGAATCGGCTCGGTTATGTCAATGATGTATCTAGTGTTTGCTAGGTGTCTTCCCACCAAGTTTCATCTCGATCCCTCCACTCATAGCGTTTCCCAAGATTTCCGGTTGCCCCCTCCAGCTCCCCCCAAAAGTCACCGGATCCGGTCCGGATTTTAAGTGGGTCGTCTGAGGCATGAGGTCGTTCCAAATATCAAGTTTCATCGAGATCCGATCACCCGTTCAAAAGTTAAAAATACCTCAAGATTCCGGATTCCCCCTCCCTCCACTCCCCCCACGGTGCTCGGATCGGGGAAGTGACTATTTCCAACTTAATCATTTGGGGTCCCTGATATGCCTGCCAAGTTTTATCGTTCTAGCTTATGTGGAAGTGCCCGAACTAGCAAAACCTGGACAGACCGACAGACCGACGGACGGACAGAAATTGCGATCGCTATATGGCACTTGGCCGAAGGGCAAGTGCCATAAAAAAAGCTAATACTACTCTAAAGACGGTGAAATCTCTTTAAGCAGTTTCGGTCCTTATGGATAGTGGTGTGTGAAACGGCAAAGTAGTAAAGTAGCTGTCAAAAAAGTACTGAGAAACCTGTTTGACCACATTTCCCTAGAGTCGCAGCTCTATAACATATCCTTGGCATCTTCCTTGTGATCTGCTGTCTTTCCTTTCGAAATCATAGTGAATCACAGTCATCTCGGTCTTCTTCGGTTGTCATGTGTAAACCAGTCACGAGGGATCATGTTGGCAACAACGGGCATGAAGTACTTCTTCCAGTAAAGTCTGACTCTAAGAAGATTTAAAGATCCCATCAGAACTGAAATAACCAATCATTTTTCTAATTTCGTCAGCTAAATTCTTTCCCTTCCCTATCAACGACTTCACAGTCTTTTTCAAGATGAAACAGCTCAGTCTTGCCAAAATCTGCAAAGGTAAGTACTTATGGATAGATTCCACAGGATTCAAGCCTTCCACCAGCGGTTCCTTGCAGGCGTACTGGAAAGCTTCTTCTTTCCTGACAAAGTCTTTTCACTCAAACATGATTTCGTAATGACTTCCGCATCTTTTCCTTCGGAACAACGTCTGCTGGTAGCCTTTGCAAAGTTGAAATATCTCCTTTACTTGTTTATCTGAACGTACTCTTCGTCGCTTTTCTAACAGCGCTGCATCCATCCTCTCTTCATCCTCCGCGCTTCATCCTTCTTTCTCTCAGTTTCTCCATGGCCTCAGAAAGGGCTAGAGCTACATGGTCGCCGGTGTAGTCATTACATCGAAGGCGTCACCTGCTTGTTCCTAGTCTTCCACCTCATCGTAGTCGGACAATCCGACAGGTTGATGCATGACCGAGGTAGAGGAAAACATTAGCTGCTTCTGCTGCAGTCGAGTTTCTCTGCATACGCGTCGTTCTTTGGGACTGTCTTTGGTCTGTGCTTGAGCTTGGGTCGTCGTTCATTCGGGAAGGTAGTCTAGTAATATCTTGGCAAAAGGCAGAGACATCACCGTGTATTAATGGTTCCTTCCAAAATGTCAACCCCCTTACTTTTGCCTCACTTCTTCAGTTGCTCTGGAACGCAAACGACGTGCCTGATGCGCGTAAATATTTGGTTCATGGCTGGGACGCATGAAACAAAATATAATAGTAAGTCCTTACACTTAGTACTCCCAGTCTTGTTCCTTTCAATCTCGACCCTGTCATCTGACATGTGTTTGAAATTACTTCTAGGTCCCAAGTCTGTCAAATGAGAAGGAACGGATTTGGAAAGTTATTGGTGGCATACGGATTAGAAAATTGACCTGTTTGTAACAGTAAAGCAAACATTACCATTTGTTCATACACACTAAGGAAAATCTTTGCAAATGGTGTTCGATTTCACCATGATTTCTAATTAGAAAAAAAACACCTATGACGGTCTCCAAATTAGGACAAAAGTCAAGCTCATCCTGCCACCTACATATTGACACAACACAGACATGTAGCATATTGCCCGACACCTTTTACTGGCGAGTACCAACTGCTGACGCTAAATTTTTAATTCGGACCAACAGATGGCAGGTAGTCAGCATTTGTGTAGCTCCCGTCAAATGACGTTCTTGGTGGTGAAAGGGTTAAGTGACGACAATCAGAAAAAAAATAAAGCGAATCCAGACTCCCATCACCTGAGAATATTTTTTTTCCTAATAAAATCCGTTTCGAAGCTTTCTTCATGTCCTCGTTTTTTTCCGCCCGGAGTCCACGTGGATTGACTCCCTCTATTCTCGCCGTTCCCTTTGATTACCCGGGAACGGGTAGGATACGCCTTGTACTAACCCTTGGAAATGAGAGTGACAAATAAAAGGATTAATAAAACTATATAAACAATAGAACGCGAGACAGCAGACAATTTGCCTTCCGAACCAGCCGCTAAAGTTTATCAGCTCCTCGGGCAGAAAAACTACTGCGCAGCATTTAGTAGGGTCGATCACGGTCAATCAGTCAATCAGTTATTATTAACAAGAGCTACGAGCTCACATGGCACTTGTTACGAGTAGGCTGTACAAGAAAGTAGATGAGAACGTCACAAAATACACCCGCCATCCAAAAATGGGGTTCGGAAATGGAAATAGGAAGTTTATTTTCACTCAATTCTGAGCAGTTCCGGCATCGTCTAGGATTATCTGTAGCAAATGCGCATGACTGTTCAAACTTCCAAGTTTCAGCCCAATAAATCATTTGGTCCCTAGACCTGCTATACGATTTCCGGTGCTCCCTCCATCTCCCTCTACTGTGGCCGAATCTGGTTGGGACTCAAAAATGGATCCCCGAAATACCATCTATCAAGTTTCACTGGAATCTGAGCATTTTTGGAAAATTCCGTAAAATATGTCATCTAGGATATATGCTCTCTATACTTTCCAAGTTCCATTTAAATTGATGCACTCGTTTGACCCTATGCCAGCCTCAAAGTTTTCGGCAATCATCCTTCATTCTTAAACTCCCCCCACTGTGGCCAAAGAGGACATGGAAACATAAAACATCGTATCTCTTAATCCCCTCTTCCCTTCCTTCAAGTTTTACTGAAATCGGAGCATAGCCTATCTGCAAATTTCGGTATCCCCCCCCCCCCTCTACCTTGGCTGAACCCGGACCGAACGCCAAATAACGAATCTAGGCCGCATAAACTCGGAACTGTTGAACTTGAATCTCATTCGGTCCATCCGTTTGGTTTTTGTGCATGTCAAAAGCTTCCGCCCCCCCCCCCCCCAATTCCACCAACCCTGGTCGCATATAGTTCGAACGCATGTTTACATGTTTATGGCATCGATTCTTATCCCCCATTAAGTTTCACTCGAATGAAACCACTCGTTCGCAATTTACACAAGTGTATTTCCATATTTCCCTTCCCTCGCTCCCCCAAAAATGCTCGGATCTAGGAACGGAAGTTTCCGGGGGTATGTTGTGTAAGGTTCTTAAGTAAAATAAGTCGGGTCACTAATATGCCTGCAAACTTTCGTTGTCTTAGTACATCTGGAACTATTCTAACTCGCGACTACCGGAATTCCAGGAAACCGCCTCCAACTCCCCCTACAGAGCCCCGAAACCATCTGGCTCCGATAATATTGTATCTAGGCCTAATGCTTGTTCTCTTGATTAAGTTCCGCCCAATCCCTCTGCTTTAAGCGTTTCTTGAGTTTTCCGACCCCCCATCCCCCCACAGGTATCGGACCCGACCTGGGCTTGAGACTGAACATCTGAGGCGATAGGTCTTTCTACCTGCCAAGTTTCATTCAAATCCGATCACCCGTTCAAAAGTCATGCATGCGACTAGATTCCGGACTCGCCATCCATCCACTCCCCCACGCTGGTCGGATCAGGGAAACGACTATCCTCAAGTCTATCTGTTCTGATCCCTGACATACCTACCAAGTTTCATGGTCTTAGCACATTAGCAGCCGAACTCGCGGGATCGCTAGAAATCCCCCCCCCCCAACTCCACCACAGTGCCCGGATCCGGTCCCGTTATGTCAATGACGTATCTAGGACTTGTGCTTGTTCTTCCCACCAATTTTCATCCCGATCCCTCCACTCTGTGCGTTTCTCAAGATTTCCGGTTCCCTCATCCGACTTCCCCCAGTGTCATCGAATCAGGTCCGGATTTAAAGTGGGACGTCTGAGACACGAAGTCATCCTAAATATCGACTTTCATCAAGATCCGATCACCCGTTGGCAAGTTAAGAATACCTCAATTCTTGGCTTCCCCCTCCCTCCACCCCCCAGATGGTCTGATCGGGGAAGTGACTGTTTACTATTTAATCTGGTTGGGTCCCTGACATGCCTGCCAATTTTCATCGTCGTAGCACATCAGGAAGCACCGAACTCGCGGGATCAATAGAAATACGGACCCCCCCCCCCAAAGCGAGCGGATCCATTCCGGTTATGTCAGTCACGTATCTAGGACTTGTGCTTGTTCTTTCCACCAAGTTTCATCCGGATCTCTCCACTCTAAGCGTTTTCAAATATTTCCGGTTTCCCCCTTCAGCTCCCCCCAATATTTTATTGGAAAAACTGAGACAGAAAAATATTCCGGATTTCATTTTAAAAATTGTGCGTGGTTTTCTAACGGAAAGGCAGCAAGTTGTAAAATATAAAGGCCTTCATTCATCTACTAGTGCTATATACTGTGGTGTCCCACAAGGAACCGTGTTGGGACCTCTTTGTTTTTTGATTATGATAAATGATATTGCTATTGATGCTGACGAGAGATGGAAGTACGTGGACGATTTGTCACTTGTGGAAGTATTGCATCGATCTTTTAAAAGCCAAGCAATGACAATAGTCCAGGATGTAGCAACGGAAGCAAAAAATTCAAATATGGTTGTAAATGCGGAAAAAACAACGGTTTTGACCTTTTCTTTTTTATCGGATGAGCCAAGTTTCCACCCTGAGTTAGATGATGGCCTCCTCTCGGAGGAAATTAATCTCCTTGGAGTCGTCGTTTCGTCTGATCTCTCGTGGAAGAAAAACACTGATAGCATGATTAGAAAAGCTAATGCGTCTATTGTTATGTTAAAAACACTAACTAAATTTAAGGTCCCTGAAAAAAAGATGTTGCGTCTGTATTGTACGTTTGTTCGTCCTCTTGTGGAGTATGCTTGTCCGGTTTGGCACTATGGTATTACGAAGGATGAATCTGATCGTATAGAGAATATTCAGAAACGTGCCCTAAGAATTGTGAACAGGGGCCCTAAAATACCGTACTCTGGCCTTCTTTCTTTATTTGGACTGGATGCGCTGTCTAATAGGAGGCAGAAGTTGTGTCAAAATTTTGGACTAAAACTCCTTGAACACCCAACTCTCCGATCCCTTTTACCCCCGGATTTTGAGGTTGAACGCCCAAGGCCACCAAGGCAAGTATCCACCAAAGTCCCGAAGCTCATGCCGATCGCATGTAACCGGGAAAGATATTGTAATAGCTTCATTCCGAAATTTGTTGATTTTTACAATAATGGTATTTTGTCTTAGTTATTTTGTTATGAGTTTTATTTCGGTTGTTGACTTCAATGGTTTACCTTTTTTTTTATTACGAATTTGATTTTAACAATTGTTGTATATATTACTTGACAAAGGTCAAACAATTTGGTTGGACAACTACGAAATTTTGTACCTGAATTATACAATAAATCTAATCTAATCTAATCAATATCACCGGATCCGGTCTGGATTTAAAATGGAACATCTGAGACACAAGGTCCTTCCATATATCAAGTTTCATTAAGATCCGATCACCCGTTCGTAAGCTAAAAATATGTAATTTTTCCGGATTTCCCCTCCCTCCACTGCCCTCCAGATGGTCAGATCGGGGAAGCGACTATTTTTAATTCAATCTGGTCCGGTCCCTGATATGCCTGCCAAGTTCCATTGTCCTAGCTTATCTGGAAGTGCCCGAACTAGCAAAACCGGGACCGACAGACCGACTGACGGACAGAAATTACAATCGCTATATGGCACTTGGCCGAAGGGCAAGTGCCATAAAAACCGTAGCCGATAGTTGGTTTTCTTCATTCTAGAAATAAATATGAAAACATATATATGTACAAATGCAAATCAGATGTGTCACAACGGTCTAGCGTCCAATATTTTAAAACACAGGTTTCTGGCTTAACTATGGTTCTGTCAATAAACTAAAACTGAAGTGGAAGTCATCTGGTCTGGGAAATAAATATGAACACGTGTACGTGTACAATTGCAAATCAAATGTGTCGTAACGGACTAGCGTCCAATACTTTAAAACTTAGCTTTCTGGCTTAACTATGGTTCTGCCACCAAACTAAAACTGGAGTGGAAATCTTCTGGTCTGATATTGTCACAGTGTTGAAAGTTGTTATCTACGTGAGTATTCTTCTGTTGGGTCGGCCAAAAACTTTGGCTGAAACTCATACAACAGATGGCCTATTTTCTCATTCCCCCGCTGATGATTCGTTATTACGTTATTCTCCGTTTAAAAGGCGAGGCTTTTCTCATAGGCCTATAGAATGCTGGACATTTAATCTCAAACAAATATATATTTGTCTCTTTTTGGGATCCCAAAACGTAAGTGGAGGGATACCTATGACATCGCCCCTGTTAGCACGATATCTCTCGAACGGAATGAGATATTTTGATGAAACTTCGTGTGAGGACTCAAATTAAAGGCACAGAAAACTTGACTACGCAACTTTCGGCCATCAAACCGACCTGGGGGGCTTAGATACAGGGACTTATTGTCGACAGGACCCCCTTTCTTTGTTATCTCGAACCCCCTCCTTAGTGTTGCCAAAGCTAGCTGGCAGGCCCTTGCCCCTTATGCACTGTAATTATGCACTTCTGCGCTGTAAAAGTTCGCCTTTGGCCGTGTTTCGGCCATAGTATCAGGACAGTAGTCAAGAGGTCGTGCGTTCGATTCCTACTCCCGGCACACAAACCTTTTGCTTTTTGGGATCCTAAAACGTAAGTGGCGGGATGCCTATGACATTGCAGAAGTTGTCCGTCTGTGCGCACTATAACTCTCGAAGGGAATGAGATATTTTGATGAAACTTGGTGTGAGGATTCTTTGGGTCAAGAGTAAGGTCAAGTTCGTAGATGTGCTCTGTAGCTCAACATTTCGGGGTGGGGGAGGGGGTTTAAATTAAGGGGCAAATGAAATATTTGTAAACAGATAATGTGATAGTCGGTTATGGGGTAAGAAGACATGCTGAACAAGATGGTGAAAACCATTTTGTCATCAGACAAGTAGTTCGCCCGGAATCCGGCCAAAACCGGAAAGTTTGTTAAAAGTAAAAGTTTTATTTGAAGTTGATTAGATATTCGATTTAGGGGTTAGAAGACATACTGGACACGATGGTGGGAACCATTTTTGCGCCGGACAAGTAGTTAGCCCGGAATCCGGCCAAAACCGGAAAGTCTGCTAAAGGTAAAAGTTTTATTTGTAGTTGATTAGATGTTCGATTTAGGGGTAAGAGGACATGCTGAACACGATGGTCCCTTTTCTCGCCGAACAACTAGTTCGCCCGGAATCCGGCTAAAACCGGAAAGTTTGTTAAAAGTAAAAGTTTTATTTAGAGTTGATAGATGTTCGATTCAGAGGTAAGAAGACATGCTTACCTTTGAGCTTATTTTTTTCGCTGGACAACTAGTTTCGGAATTCGGCCGAAACTGGGAAATTCGCAGAAGTGGCAGGAAGTTTTCGTCAAAACAGATATGACTTAGGGGTAAACACACATGCTGAATCCATATCTGAACTCAGATGATTAGCTATTTGGCCTTAATCTGTTTCTGAATATTAATAGTAAAATGTTCAAGGAGTCTGGCGAAGAGAAGACCCAAGTGTCTGGACCAAATATTGAATTTTTGGGATCCCATCGAAACCTTTGGTCTTTGTTTTTCTACTAACTCAAAAGCCGAATTGTCGGAAACTGCAGTGGTCGGTAACGAGAATTTTTCTTCCTCTCAATATCGACTCAGGGTACATTTTGATATGTCAGCTAGCTCCCCGAGTCAAGTTTTCTCTTCCTTTAAGGGACAAACAAAATATTTGTAAACAACTAATGTGATAGTCGATTATGGGATTATTGTGAAAACCAATTTCTCGCCGGACAAGTAGTTCGTCCGGAATCCAGCAAAACCCGGAAAGTTGGTTAAAAGTAAAAGTCTCATTTGAAGTTGATTAATGTTCGATTTAGGGGTAAAAAAACTATGCTGAACACGCTGGTGAAAACGATTTTCTCGCTGGACAATTAGTTCGTCCGAAATCGGCAAAAAAAGGAAAGTTGGTTAAAAGTAGAAGATTCATTTGAAGTTGATTAAATGTTAAGGGTAAGAAGACATGCTGAACACGATTGTCAAAACCATTTTCTCGCCAGACAACTAGTTCGCCCGGAATCCGGCCAAAACCGGAAAATTTGTTAAAAGCAAACGTTTTTTCTGAAGCAGATTAGATGACAGATTTAGGGGTAAGAAGAGTGGATGAGTCTGTATATGTCAATCATTTTTTACCCGGACATATAATTAGTTCGGAATCCGGTTGTAATCGGATTTTTTTTTTAAGTCGGAAGTTTTATTCAAAGTTGATTAGATGTTCTTTATAGGTATAAGGAGATACGCTGGATTCATTCCTGAATTTTCTTTTTTTGCTGGTAGTATTTCGCTCGGAATTCGGGCGAAACCGGAAACTTTGCAGAAGTAAAGCAGGAAGTTTCGGTCAGTATCGTCAAAATAGATATGGCTTATAGAGGTATATCTGAACTTGGTTTTCTCTGATGATGAGCCTGGCGAAGACTGGATCTGGCGAAGACAAGACCCAATTGTCTGGATCAAATATTAAATTTTTGGGATTCCATCGACACCTTTGGTCTTGTTTATTCCGCTTTGGAAGCAAGTTGGAGACTCAGTTTTATTTTTTTTTAAAACTCGGTATTCTTCAAGGCACTGTCAAGGGAACCGGGAGCGAACTTTATTTCCCATTGGCCGCGGAACCGGTAGTTCTCACGGAAACCAAACCATATGAGCTGCGATTCCGGGATCTGACGTCATTCACTACGGAAACTTGTATGTGCTGGCTCCCGTTCCGGTAGTAAGTGGAAATAACTCACTGAAACTTAATCGCACTAGCTTCTCGTCCGGCAGTCTCACGGAATTGTGCACTCAGAAGCTAGGGAGCCGGTAGTTCATACCGGAAACTGTACAATTGGAGCTTGTGTTCCGGTAGTGTCTACGTGGAATATAGAACTCACGGAATAGTTTGGATGAGAGCTAGGATGCCGGAATTTTCACTGACTTAGAGAAAATAACATTGAAAAAAATTTACTACCGGAACCCATATATTGAGAGCTAAGGTATCGGTAGCAAGAACTAATTGATTGAAAATAACCAGCTCACGGACACGGATGGCTATGGGCTAAGGTTCCGGTAGTGCAAAAAAATAAATTGAACTCACGGACCCATATCAGTGCAGACTAGGAAACCTGAAGTGAATATTTTTTTTCTAACGGAAACCAACTCCTGCGGGCTATGGTTCCGGTAGTGCCAAAATACAAACTCATGGAAGTTGGATTCCATGATCTGTATCGGACTCAAAGTCCATAATGTCACGTGTCTGTGAGTTGTAATTTAAATTTTTTGCACTACCGAAACCCTAGCCCGCAGGAGTTGGGTTCCGTGAGTTAAAAATATTCACTTTCCGGTTTCCTAGTCTGCACTGGCACGGGTCCGTGAGTTCAGTTTTTTTTTTCTAGCACTACCGGAACCCTAGCCCATAGCCATCTGTGTCCGTGAGCTGGTCGTTTTCAATCAAATAGTTCTTGCTACCGGTACCTTAGCTCTCAATGTATGGGTTCCGGTAGTAAAAATTTGTCCCATGTTATTTTCTCTAAGTCAGTGAAAATCCCGGTATCCTAGCTCTCATCCAAACTATTCCGTGAGTTCTATATTCCACGTAGACACTACCGGAACACAAGCTCGAATTATACAGTTTCCGGTATCAACTACCGGCTCCCTAGCTTCTGAGTACACAATTCCGTGAGACTACCGGACGAGAAGTTGGTGCGGTGAAGCTTCCGTGACCTATTTACACTTACTACCGGAACGGGAGCCAGCACATACAAGTTTCCGTTATTGAATGACGTCAGGTCCCGGAATAGCAGCTCCCGGTTCCCTATACAGAGTGCCATTCTTCAACGCTTCCTTGATGTTCCTTTCACTTTTTAACTCAATCATTTTAGAAGTCAATCACTCTCCCTTTTCTTCCCACATTTGCATATTAAATATGTCTCTCGTGCGGATTGCCTCTACGGCACCTTCCAGACATCCGAAGTGTTCAAAACCCTTAGAACACACGGTCAGGAACGGGAGCTCCCGGACTGGAATTCCTTTCCGGATTTTTAGATTAGATTAGATTAGATTAGATTAGATTATGTTTAATATAAAACCAACGCGTAACATTTGTCTGCATCACCTGCAGGGAAAGTCCCGGGGGACTTGTTAAATAACAGGCGAAAAGAAATGGTGCCGAAAATCTGGGCAGGAATTCCAGGCCGGGAGTTCCAGATCCTGATCGTGTGTTCGCGCATAGATGATTTTTGGCCCATCTTCAGTTTCCACATCCGCCTCGACGAAAACGGTTGTCTCAAATACGGAAGAAAAATCTGGAACGTGAGCCCGGCTTTTAAGCTAAACTGAAAACCGTAGGTTTTCATAAGGGAGGAGGTGAACGGTGGGGACGTGTTTCTTTGCTCTTCTTCAGTGTCAATGACGTCCTTGTTATAAAACGGCCTTTTTATTGCGTGGCCATCTCCTATTACTCGTCGAGCTAGGGGCTTAAGATAAAGTAGGAATCAGATTTTTGTCCTTGAACGTAAATGCCCTTCTCTGCATTCTTGTGGGTCTTTAACCCACAAGATGCCGTCTCCAAGATGAAAAACTAGTTGCGTTTTCGCAGTTACCGTGGTACCGGTCCTGGCTCAATCTCAGCCGATTATCCGATACTGGTGAGGTAGATGTGACGTCGCGAAAAAGGTTGTAAAATTTGGTAAAATATAATATTTTTGGATATATATTATCTTTATATATCGGAGAGCCGAGCGGCCGGCCAGGGGACAGATGCGTTTACATTTAGAGACCATTCTAGGGACAATCAGTTAGGTTTGGAAATAGAAAATGTGGAATTCTCATGGTAACTAGATGTGACGTCACAAACCTCGATAATCAGCACCGAGCACCGACTTTACTGGATGGCTTCGATTTGCGCTAGGTTGGGGATATGATAGGACCAAATAGAGGATTACGAGCGGAGTTCATTTAATCTCCTAAATGTATGCGCTACAAAATGAAAAAATAAGGCCTTCGATCGGCCGAGTGGACCAGGTCGATACAGCTGCTACAAGAAACTAAGTTCTAACCCAGAGATGGGCGAGTCCGAATCCAGGGCTAGGTACGGATTCGAATCCGAATCTGGATCCAGCCTGACAAGCAGAAGATTCGAATTCGGATTCGAATCCTGCCAAAAGGACGAGTCCTCGATTCAAATCCGGATTCGGTTTCGCCCATCTCTGTTCTAATGTTCTAACCTCGGACGAAATTCCCAATGTAGCTACTAAAAATCGCAAAATCTTGACTACTTTTTGGGATCCCAAAACGTAAGTGGAGGGATACCTATGACATCGCAAAAGTTGTCCGTCCGTCCGTCCGTCCGTCTGTAAGCACGATAACTCTCGAAGGGAGTGAGATATTTTGATGAAACTTGGTGTGAGGATTCGTTGGGTCGTCGGACCAGTCAAGTTCGTAGATGGGCTATGTAGCCCTACATTTAGGGGTGGGGGAGGGGGTTTAAATTAAGGGGCAAACAAAATATTTTGAAACAGCTAATGTGATAGTCGATTATGGGGTAAGAAGACATGCTGAGCACGATGGTGAAAACTGTTTTGTCATCGGACGAGTAGTTCGCCCGGAATCCGGCCAAAACCGGAAAGTTTGTTAAAAGTAAAAGTTTTATTTGAAGTTGATTAGATGTTCGATTTAGGGGTAGGAAGACATGCTGAAGACGATGGTGAAAACCATTTTCTCGAAGGATAAGTAGTACGCCCGGAATCCGGCCGAAACCGGAAAGTTTGTTAAAATTAGAAGTTTTATTTCGAGTTGATAGTTTGATAGTCGATTATGGGGTAAGAAGACATGCTGAGCACGATGGGGAAAATCATTTTGTCATCGGACGAGTAGTTCGCCCGGAATCCGGCCAAAACCGGAAAGTTTGTTAAAAGTGAAAGTTTTATTTGAAGTTGATTAGATGTTCGATTTAGGGGTAGGAAGACATGCTGAAGACGATGGTGAAAATCAGTTTCTTGACGGACAAGTAGTTCGCCCGGAATCCGGCCAAAACCGGAAAATTTGTTAAAAGCAAAAGTTCGAGTAGATGACAGATTAAGGGGTAAGAAGGGAGGCTGATTCGGTTTATGACGATGTTTTTTTACCCGGACATATAATTTTTCCGGAATCCGGTTGTAACCGGAGATACGCTGGTTTTGTTTCTGTATTTTTTTTGTTTGCTGGGCTAGTAGTTCGCTCGGAAATCGGCAGGAAGTCCCGGTCAGTATCGTCAAAATAGATATGGTTTATAGAGGTATATCTGAACTTGGTTTTCTCTGATAATTAGCCTGTCCAAGACTGGATCTGGCGAAGACAAGACTCGATTGTCTGAATCAAATATTAGATTTTTGGGATCCCATCGACACCTTTGGTCTTGTTTTTGCTCCAAAGACGTTTTGACTATTATTTCGATCCCGAAAGGAAAACTCTTTCAGTTATCAATTTTACTGTCATCTCGTACAAAGCAAATACTGCAAAATCAGACCAAGTGGCTGAATGTTCGCTTAGTAGCCTAGGTTAAATCGACTTAGTACTGCGGAATAACCTTTCACAGAGCTCGATGGGCTCCGTCTTGTGTATTTTTTTTTTAAAGATCTGGCTATGTCAAAAATTTAAAGAGGAAAGAAAAATTGATCTCCTTTAGAATTTCAGAAAAAGGCGATAACACATTGAGACGTCCGGCCACATCATAGCCTATTTTTCTAAAAAAGTAGAAGCACCCTATGGCAAATCTTTTTTATAAACGTAAAAGTACTCAAGAATTAAACACAATGGAAAGACCGCGGTGGGCCTCCCGGGCCCCTGGAATTCCAAGGAATATTTCATATATATATAATAATGACTCAAAACGGAAAATAACAGCTAGAATAACCTTCAGCGATATTTCGGCCCTTCTGGGACAGGGTCCTCTTCAGGCTGAGAAACTAATCTGCAATCAGGGTTGCCAGACGTCGCACGATACTGTGGATTGTCACTATTTTATTTTTGTCACTCTTGTCATGTGACATAAAAATCACTATTTCAGAAAATGTCTAAATGTGCCATTTTTGCAGCAGGGATTCCAACCGGAAGTGACTAGCATTTCAAGTTTTTTCATGAAAATGATATTAGGATTGTCATTGTTTTAATGGAAGAAATTTGCCTCCCAATCCACTCTATGTTTTGGGCCAAGAGTCACTCTCTATATGTTTTACTTTTGGCAACCGTGTCTGCAACAGGTTGATTGCAGTTTTCACATGCAAACCGGTTAACGGTCGCGTAGCGCAGGTGCCGATCCCTGATGCTCTGCCGTCGACCGGAAGTACGATGCGTGGTTGGGGTGAATCATCCGTCTCTTCCCTAGATTTCTGGAGGTACCAATTTGAAGCTGTGTGGACTTTTCGCTTGTCTTACGGGGAAACGCCAATAACCCTCGCTCTAAACCAAACGGTCGGCACCACCAAGACTTGAACCAGCAAACCTTCGCTTGTGAGTACGGCGCGCTAACACACCTTGCAACGAAGGGCCGAAATATCGTTGAAAATTAAACTGACTGACCTTTCCGTTTTGTGTAATTTTTCCTACTCAGCTTAGCTAAACGAGCAAGGCCGTATCCAGGGGGGGGGGGGTAGAGGGTCCCCCCCCCAGCACACACAAAAACAGTCATTTGTATAGGCTTTTCCCTCTGTTCTATTTTTTTTTTTACTTTGTTGTCCGACCCACAGGCACCCCCCCCCCCCCCCAAAAAAAAAAAATTCCTGGATACTGGCCTGTAAACGAGTATCTAATATTCCTACGTTTTTACTTCGATCGATATTTCCGCAAATCACAGATCCATGCCAGAAAGTTCGATTGTGAAATACCACCGAAGTCACCATTATACTACCATAAATGTTGGAAACTACCATTAGGATCTTCATCAAGTGGTCCTATCAGAAAAATTCATTCCTAAATAACCCCACCAGAATGATGAATAACCATTGAACAGATATAAAGATATAGATACAAAGGTTCATCTCACGATTTATGGCATGACTGGGTGTATATCACGCCACACTGACACTGATAAATGAACACATAAATACAATGTCAACTGCAGCGTGGGTTCCTCAACAATACGCTATCGCCAAGCTGCAGGTGCTTGTAGTGGGTAATCAGGTATTCTTTCAACCCAAGCTGATTGCGGGTCATGTTTGCTATTACTTGCTTAGTCATAATAAACTACCCTGTCCGCTTTAGAACTTCTCAATGGAAGTCTTAAATCGTTGCTAATACTCTTGATGACTAATTCTTCACGCGGACGAAGAATCGCCGCGTGCCCAGCGAAGAGCCAGAAATGTCACTACCGGTCACCACGACAAACGTTGTTGCACTGTCAGGAGTTTCATAACAGATAATCCAAGGTTACGAAGTTTCAACAGACAACATTTCAGATGTAATCTGTTGTGATTCAGAAAATGTTACGCATTAAATGTTATGCAATAACAAGCACTGTCAGGAAGAACCCAAAACTGCCGAAAACCATCTGGTGACTTTTTTGTCTATCGTCATGTCGAAAAAGTCAGCAGACGCTCTTCCTGGCAATGCTTGTTATGCATAACGTTTTCCAAATCACAACAGATCACATACTAAGTGTTGTCTTTTGAAACTGCGTATCCTTGCGTTATCCGCTCTGAAACTACAGGTCACCAAAACAAACATTGTTGATCGGTTTAAATAGGATTCAGTCCGTTTTGAGCGTCTGGGTGACGTTTCTCGTTCTTCGGTAGGGTCACTGGCGTGTTTCGGCCTTAAGTCATACAGAGTATTCTAAACTTTCAAGTGCCGTTCAAACACACGGCGACCCACGCCCCTTCCGGATTCCCACCGACCCAACCGAAAAATTGGCAGGCGCAGAGAGCGGTTCTGGCATGCTCACGGATTTCCTTTAAAAAACAAAGCGAGAATCCGCAGAGCACAAGAACAGAAGGAAAGTCTTTGCGCCTTTACAACTTATTATTTTCTTTCCACGTCACTTTCCGAAACTAGCGGAGCGCCAGAACAGCCGCAGAAAGCGAAGCGAGTTTTAGCAAGAACAAATAAGAACCAGAAACCTCCGTCTTCCTATCTCTGTTATACGACCATGCGGAGTCGAATAGAATCCCTATACGCTGCCGATGCAAACGACCGCAGTGTAGGAGCTATGCGGAACATTATAATTAGTTACATCCTCAAAGAGCTACATCGCAGTAAAGCCCCGGAGAAGAAATTGCGAAAGTACAAGCTGATTGGGTCTCTACTATTGTGAAACGCTGCAGAGCGTGTCAGCACCCTTACTGCACTTTTTCCTCTGATGCGCAGCGGCGAGAGGGACGTAGACGGCCATGACCTGAAAGCTCAGGAAGTGCCTCTAGCTCAGCTCATGGTATCCTGTCACTGCATGGGGATCAAACACCGAGGTTCTATTGGCTAATTTGTTCTTGGTTTTAGCCCCAATCGCAAGAACAAGCGGTGGAGAACGCTAGAATCGCCCTTAGATAGGCTATGCCGTGATTACAATCCCGACTAGTTTACTCACTTCTTCTTCGATCAATGAATCCTGTCTTTCACAGAGCATAATGCACTTCAGTCTTCTCCCGACTGACATGCAAAATCACTTCTGTCTCTGGAAGTTCCCGAATAGAGGCACATAATGTTAAGGCACCGGCTATGCCGTGTCTTCAAGCAAAATATCTTCAAAGTCTTCGGAGCTGCAGGCGGCGAAAAAGGAATTTGCCTGACCTTTTGCCAGTTCTGCTGCTCGCTTTGCTGTTTCCCGAGCGGCATCCCGAATGCGTTCGGTGGGAGGTAGTTTTGGCACTTCTCTGCAAGTAAAAGACTAGCTTAGAAATTTTTACGAACCCTCAACTTAGCTTGGTTTCCCTTTAAAGGTTCAGTGAATAGGGCTGAAACCGAAAATCTAGTTAGGAATCGCTTTTCACGCTGCGCTTATGGTTAATTATCAACCCATTGTCTTCAAGTCTATATATCTCTCCCCCCCCCTAAACTGTTCCGAAGGTCCTGCCGTTGACATGTACGTCAAAACTCCTCTATCGGACTGTCCCTTTACGGTCAGTCCGAAACAATAAAATTGTCGCAGGCGAGAAATCGGAGGGATTTAAAATGGGGCTTCAGTTAGTGACTCGCGCAACCGCGGAACTGCAACCCCCTAAAGTAGTTACGTCACCAACTTGCAACCTTCGCATGGATTTCATATTCTTGCAACACCATACCTTTACAGTTTAAAGAGGGCCTGAAAATACGCTGTCTCTGCCTGCAACCGACTCCTCTCTGTATTTCGTTCTACCTGCAACCATTTGCTTCCACGTAGGCTAAGTATCACAAACACTTCAGTCAGGTTACTATGTTAGAGTGTCTAACCCTTCTGCCCAGCAACTAACTTCAGTCGGCTACGCCGGGATTCTTAATTTCCTTCCATGCGTACAATGAATCACCTACATAATTAGCTATGTCATATCTGAGAGTTTAAATACCAGCATGCAGTAAGTTCATCCATGTAAGTATTCTGAATGTCTTTTTCCTTTTTATTTCTGTTGTTGCTCGAAAGTGTTGCTATCTAGGACACAAATGTTTCAAGCTTGAAATCTTGGCTGGTGTTGACGGTGACCGCCAGGGCAGAAGATGAAGACTGGATGCTTAGAATTACTATGCCCATGTTTGGGTACGAACTTTTAGCTAACATATCCGTGGCCATAGATCATCCAACCTACACGATCATCATGTCACTTAACAAATAACTTAATATTGGAAGGTGTACGACTTTCAGCTTCGAGATCAAATTATCGGCGTTTGGTAACTATTCTAGCCTGTAAACTTCTGGAAATGTTAACTTGTCCCTTTCTTGTTTGTATAATCACATTTAAAAAAAAAAAAAAAAAAAAAACATTCCTTAGAAATGAGAGCCTTAAAGCCTAAAAGTCTTAAAACAGAGTCTCGCACCCTATTGGTCAATTATGACGCGTCGTGTCCTGTCCACAGCCCTTGTGAAACATAAGCTTTGGAAACTGCAAGCAGGTACAAACAAAATAATAAGTACCTAACTGAAGGCGTATGTCACACTTAGTATTTAATGTAAGTGACCTTGGAAAGACGAACAGCCACAAATACTTTTCACAAATCCTCATGAACAAGGCATTTTCATTTTAATGTGGATGCATGACAATGCTTGAAGTGCCGTCTTTTTCCAAGTTTCACTTTCTCGCTAATCCAAATACTCATTTTAAAGTAGTATGTACATACTTTGTAGTATGCTTTTGTTGGTAGTAGAGGTATGCTTATTTGAACCTAACAGTGAATGATAACAGAAGAAAACACTAAAATCCAAACCAGATGACTTATACTGTGAAATACTTGCAGAAAATATTTACTTGTACATAGCCTACTAATTACCATGGGGAAAATAATTTTCAAATATGGGTAATAACTTCCTTATTTACTTTTAAGGTTTGGTAGTCTTTAAATAACCAAACCTACTGGTTCAGATTTAGAATTAAGACATTAAGAACACTTTCCTTTTTTTGTTGATGAAACCAACCAATAGTAAGTAAGATATATTTTTGTATCAAAAGTTTGATGCCTTCAATCTCTCATTTCTAATAGAACTTTTCTAAATAACTGTGAACTACAATTAAGTGAGAGCCCGAAAAACGTTTACAATCATTTACAGGCTCAGAATAGTTAAAACGTCGATAATTCAGTCTTAAAGTAAAAAGTCCCATGCCTCGCAACGTTAAATTATTTCTTTACGATCCTTTCCGTTTTTCGTCGTGTAGGCTGCAACCCTTCTACAGACCATAGGCAAAAGAGGGGTAACGAGAAACTGGTCCTTATAATATCTGACAGTGCAAAACGGATACTTACGCTGAATTTTATTAGAGCAATATTTTGGACTTACTTGACAAGGGTCCTCTTTAGGCTCGAGCTGGAACCATGTTCATTTACCAGCTTGAGCCTGAAGAGGATCCTTGCCAAAAAGGGCCGAAATAATAATAATAATATATTGCAAAACAAATAAGGCCATAAAGCCTCTACAAAGTTCTTTTAAAACATTTAGGGTCATACATTTGGAAAAGAAACATTTCATCAATTTCTTTCTCGAATCGAAACTTTTACAAAATTCAGCCGACGTGTCCGTTTTTCACTGTCAAATTCGGTTCGCAGTCAGCTTGGGCTGAAGGAATATTACTTGTGATATGGAACTCCAGAACTTCAATCTACTTACTCTTGTCTAGCGATTTGTGGGAAAAGAGACGCGAGTACGATGTTGAATCCGTCTGCCGCCTTCTTGCAGTTCTTTTTGAATCGCTCGTATCCAAAAGCTTCAATAGCCTTTCGGAAGCCGTACATTTCCGACTCGACCCATGCTTCTCTTGAGACCAGGGTGTAGAGAGGATTTTTGGAGCATGGCCTATATGTCACTTTCTCCACGACACACTGAAAGTAAATCAGAAGTAAAGGAAAGTCTTCGCGAAACGGTCGGGAACTACACTCTCAGATGTTTCAGAACGGATAACCACAAGGATGCGCAGTTTCAACATACCACTTATGGGATGTAATCTGTTGTGATTATGAAAACGCTTTGCATTCAATGCTGTGCATAAGAAGCATGGCCAGGAAGAAACAAAAAATTTCCAGGAAAGACCGGAACAAAAATCATCTGACTTTTCTGTTTGTCATCATGAAACTGGAAAAGTCAGCCGATGCTTTTCTGTGTTTTTTTTTCTCTTCTCGGCAATGCTTGTTGGGTAAACATTTAATGCATAATGTTTTACAATCACAAGAGACTACATCCCAAGTGTTGTCTGTTGAAACCGCGCATCCTCATGTTTTCTCTTATGAAACTTCTGACAGTACCTTAGCACCAAGTTTCCTTTACTGTTTTCCAATTATGTACTGAGAAAGGACTTGTAGATAGGTACAACCTTGGATTCGCCAGAACTATCTTAGATTACGACAAACATGTTACACCAGTCTCACAATATATTTCGTCCCTTTCCACGACCTTTCGCTGAAGGGGGGGGGGGGACCTTCCTGTACGGGTTGTAGGATGTTTAATAGATCTATATCTTCGTTACGGGCAACCATTCCTTGGATCTGAGCAGCTTGGCGGTTGCAAACTTTTCAAGGTGAATGGTTGACATGATTTATTGTTACTGTATATGAATGTTGTTTAACGACTACCCCCTACAGCGTGCCCACGATTTGGGTACAAATAAAAGACTATTCTTCTTCTTCTTCAAATTGCAGTGGAACCTGATTTCTTGCGCATAGTCGTGGTTTCTTCCTGATGTCATCACGCACTGCTTGGCATTCGAACAGCAGGTGTTGAGGGGTTTCATCTTCTGTTTGGCAGAACATGCAGCTAGGGATCCCATAGCAACAGCGTATTCTTTGGTAGGATGTCGGTTGATTTTCAGCCTGAAGCATTCTACAGACAGGTAATTTTCACCAAAACATGTCAATCCGTACGGGAGTTACCGAGCTGAGAGACCGACGACACGGGGCAGTCCAAACGTCTCTAAATTACTATAAATTACTGAACCGAACATATGGTATGGAATTTCATTTTAAGATAGAGTTACCAGCACGGACTCTGAAGCTTTGGTTCCAGCTCCGAACGAATTCATTACCACTAGGGTTCACAAGAAAAGGTTGTTGAGACGAAGAGAAACAGGGATGGTATTAATCAGGGATAATTATAGATGTCCGCTTCGTTTTATTGGACAGGACAGTGTTGCCACCTCCTATGGCAGTGCCAGGCAGGGGCGTACGCCCCCCCCCCAGTCGGCCAGTCGGTAAAAAGTAACCGCGATTTTTCGTCAAAATAGTTGATTATTTTCTTGAAAATAGTAGATTTTTCTGAAAATCAGTTGATTTTTTGTCAAAACAGTCATTTTTTCTGAAAATCAGTCGACTTTCCTTTAAAACAGTCGTTTTTTCTGCAAAAACAGTCGGTAAAAGTTGCCAGCTAGTAGGTAAATGCCTTGGTCTCGATCATTCTCTCTGCCAAATTGGCTCTTTATGTTGAATTTAGTATGAAATAAACAAACTTGAACTTGAACTTGCCCCCCCCCCCCAAACAAAAACATTTTGGTTAGTAACGTCACTGGTGACAGGAGTCCCCTTTGCCAGACGGGTCTGGGCCTAGGGAGCTCTTCCCTGGTATACTGACGTCGAAGAACTACAAATTAATACAAATGGTGGAAGATTACTTGAGGGGAAATGTAAACAGGAGGTAGTTTATTTTCTGTGTTGTATTATCCTTTCGCGATGTATTATTATATGTGCAATTGTGCATGTGGTGTTAATAAAACTCTGTGTATGGCGCAATCGTGGCTGAATAAACACCATTCATAATCATATCCCTCACTTCGGTTTACGGTTAAGGATTCCGGATGCGTGCTAGGTGAAACAATCCTACGATAGTACATCTTTTGCGAATGTTCACCACTGCCAGACGAAACCAGATCAGCTGGAATGACGTCCTTCAGATAAGCCAAACAGGACGACATGTTCTTGCTCATATCCCTTAACGCAAGCTAAACTAACATTGTCATTCCTGCGTCTGGGTCACCACGGAGACACCTGCTCCCTTCCCGCGGCAATCGTTCCAATGACGCAGCCACAGTTTTCTGACGTTCGCCCCCCCCCCCCCCATCAAAACAAGTGGGAATTCCAAGATAACGAAGCGCGTACTGAATCTCCATAATTATAAGGTCAAGCTGAAAGAAGGAATACTTTCAAACTCACATCCCGCCTCGGGTAGCGTAACCAAGCAGCTGCTAGGACACAAAAGGATGGTTAGAGTATCAAAAGATTTGACGAGCGGGGGAGTTCGCTACTTACGCACACTGGACTTAACACGTAGGCGAGAACAGAGTAAGACTAGCTTAATGGCCGTATCCAAACTCCGACGTTTTAGTCGTTCAGCACTTACTTCATCCAAACCCATACTCTCTTTAGCTCACCCGCACTCACAAAATCTCAAGTAACACATTTCTATCCTACATAGCAACACATTCAAGACATAAAATAAAACCGAAAGAAGACATCTAGATTCGCAAGGATAACTATTTGCAAGTTGATATCCAAAACTCAAGAACTATGTCACTGCTAATTATTCGCAGATGACTCATTATGCTCTCTGACGGAATTTAGGAATCCCGGCACTGAAACCCGTCAAAAAGAATGACAGGCAACGAGCAAGGGAGTTAGAGACTATCTATATAAGTCCGAAACAAGCGAGTGAACCTCGGGGAGAACAAGAAACATCAGCCAAACGAACCCTCTAAATTGATTCAAACTTTGCTCAACCAATCAACAACGTTTGCTGTAGTGACGTTGGTGTTGCCATTTTATTTTACACCCTCCAGTGGCCAGATTGCTTCTTAATTGACAGAACTAGATCGTATCGAGGCTCTGTGGTTGGAGGGTGTTTCTCGGAATTACGGTGATCTTCAGTTAGGATAGTTCCAGATATTCTAAGGACAACAAAACTTTGCAGGGATATAAGTGACTAAAGGACCCGACATAAGGCCCTTGGAAAACTTTGTGTTTCTGGATTCGACCATCTTGAGGGAGTTGGAAATCACTGGCTTCCGTAAATCACTGAATTCGGAAATCACTGGCTTCCGTAATTTGCGAGCGGGTGGTCCAATTTGAGTGAAACTTTATCGGTCTTAAGAATTGATGACCTAGACATGCGAAACATGCGTCCAGAACACATACGGCCACGGTTGGGGGAGTTGCAGGGGGGGGGGGGGGGGGGGGGGGCAGAAACTTTTTGAGATCAACAAAAACGAAACGGATGGACTGAACGGGATGCAAGTTGGACAGTACCGAGCTTATGCGACCTTGATTTGTTATTTGGCGGCTGGATCGGTTCCAGACACGGTAGGGGAGGGGGGGGGGGATAAACCCGGGAATAGGAAATTTTGCATATAGGCTGTGCTCCGCTTCCAGTCAAACTTGATGGACGGAAATAGGAGATGTCAGAGATGCGACGTTTATGTTTCAGAGTCGTATTCACGCACAGTGGGGGGGGGGGGGTCGAAGAGGAGCTCCTGAAATGTTGTGGCTCGCATAGGGGTCAAACAAGTGGACCGATTTGAATGAATATAGAGATACCATATGCTCTAGAACCGAAAAAACCGCTCAGATTTGAGTGAAACTTAATAGGTGGTAAGAGAAAATGTTCAGATGATCGATTTAGGAGCCCGAACCAGATTCGGCCACCTAGATGATCCGAGGCGATCCCGGAAATGCTCAGACTCTGAGTGAAACTAAAGATCCTATTTTTAAGTCCGAACCGCATTTTTGGACAGCGGGGTGTTTTTGTGACGTTCTCATCTACTTTTCTTGTACCACCTACTCAATCAAGTGCCGTATGAGCTCGTAGTTCTTGTTTTACTGGGAGGTGTCATAGACCAAATCTTATTTTAAGTTGTTGGATTAAATTCGCCAGAAACAGATTTAGCCCTCGACTACGAATAAATTTCGGCATCATGTCCATACCGATGGTGTTTTACCATAATAGTCTGGGGTCCACTGAACCGAAAGTCTTCTCCTTCTAAAAGTGGAGGGTCTTACTGGGGCAACACCTCTAGAGATCACAGGACCTCCCGTACGTTCTGTTACTCACGAAAGTTACCGGGATACAGCTTTTTGGTATATCGGACATGCTTTTCTAACCTCTTACACTCTAACTATTCTGCGGTTGCGGTTTGTGCTGTTACATCCGCGGTCCAACTTTCGACCAATCAAAAGCAAGCAGATGTAAACAAACATTCAAACATTTCTGAAGCAGCATTGCCGCCTGTCGCAGAAATCTGCGGTTAATGACAGTTTTCACTTCTTCGACAGAGCAAGCCAAAATTCTACGACCGGTTTCTTGCAAGTAAATATAAAAAGTAAGCAAAAAATCTTTTGCGGCCAAAAGTCACATGTTCCAGACAAGAAAAAGTGGCAATAGTGTTTACAAACCAAGAATTCCAAGATATTTCACCTGAGAATTGGAGGATATTAAGAAGAATAAACAGGTAAAAATCATTCAAGCAGAGCTGCAATGTGGTTGTTCCTGAGTGTGGGTTAAGGCCTTTTAGGTAGTAGAAAGCTCCACTTGCTTATAGGCCCAGATTAAACAGCAAATAAGTTGGACTGTCGAGAGTTTAAGATTATTCATGGTATGTATTGTTTTTTTTGTGAATGTTACAGAACTGTTAGTCAGTCCATTATAAAAGCCTCATTTTTGGAGGCCGGAGGCTATGCTAAGTTACTGTCACTGTCAGAGGCGTTACTAGCTGAAATGTTTGTTGGGGGGGGGGGGGGGGGCAAGGTATTTACTGACTGTTGTTGCAGAAAGAAGAACTGTTTTCAAGAACAAAAATGAGAGCTTTGAAAAATAATTGACTGATTTAAAAAAAAGACTGTTTTGACAAAAAATCAACTGATTTTTAGGAAAAATAACTGTTTTCATGAAAAAAAAACTGTTTTGACGGAAAATTGCAGTGCTTCACGCCAACTCAGTTATTTTTTACAGACTGGCCGGACACATTTGGAGGATATTTGATCGTACAAAACGGATATGTCAGCTGAATTTTATTGGAGCTATATTTCAGCCCTGCTTGGCAAGGGTCCTCTTCAGGCTCAAAACCGCTCAAGTTGGAAAATGAACTTGAGGGAAGGGTTCGTTTTTCCAACTTGAGCGGTTTTGAGCCTGAAGAGGCCCTTGCCAAGAATGGCCGAAGTATAGCTCCAAGAAAATTCAGCTGACGTATCCATTTTGCACCATCAAATATGATTCGCAGTCAGCTTGGGCTGAAGGAATATTTACACTTGGAAGGATCGCCCCCCCCCCCACAGTTGTGACACCCCTGTTCACTGTACATACTGTACGGATGTCTGACGCTTGTCGGCCATGACACATGGCTATTTCCATTTTTTTTTATGATAACTTAACTAATTTGAGCAGCTAAAAAGGCTGAGAAGCTCAGTAGCAAAGTCGGGTTACAGTAAATCAGTAGCTTAGTGAATAACCTAGATGCTGTGAGTCTCCGACTAGTCAGCAGAAATATTTTCACATCCTGTGGTTTCATCATTAGGAGGGTACAGGGAAAAATACAGAACCCTGAAGCTGCTACGCACAACTATGGTAGTCAGAATAAAGTTTACTTGCAAAAATCTCCATTATTATAAAAGGCTAACCATGTTGAGTCCCTAATATGTGTTTGTATTGTTTATTTTCTTTTTCTTATGAGATATTTTATGGTCTTTGTTTGCCACTAGTTAGCCAAGCTAAAAATCAACAAATTTTATTGTATTATATTTGTTTTAACAACTGTAAATTCCTCTGTAATTGCAAGGTTTGTTAATACTATAATATCTAAGTACCTATGGTGTTGTAACATATTTTATTCTTTACAGGAAATTGAATGGATCAACTGACCAAGAAGCAGGTCCGGATTGCGAATAGCCTAAAGAAAGAGGAGAAATCTGACTTCTTATTTTGTGCCAAACACGGATATTCTTCCTTTATCAGAGGCTTGAGTCCTGGACAAGCTCAGTGATACATTGAAGACAGTAAGAGACAGGCACTACAGGCCTCTGATGACTACAATGGCAGGTGCTGCTATTGCCAGCACCTAAATCTTTGGTGGCATGCAGTGAGAAGGCCAAATATCATGAAAAGTTTACCAAGGGGTTTCTCAATCTTTAATCAGTGGAAGAAGAGATTGTAGATGGTTACGGTTTGCCAAAAATGGATGCTGTTTGCCAACAGCCCATAAAAGAGAAAACTGATTGACTTTTCTATGTGTATTTGTGCCAAACAACTGACATCGCTCCTTGGTCACAGGCTAAAGTGTTGGACAAGCTAAGTGATTTGCTGCAAAAAAGCTCATGACTGCAATGTCAAAACCTGATTTTTGTGATTGTGTGTTGCATGAAACTTGTAGGAAATTTTTTTTTTTCCACTTCTAAGTCCTCAGTCTTGTTAGCTGATGGGACTTCTGACACTGTGCAACTTGGACATCAACATCAACTCCTAGTCCCATGGTCCTACAGTTAAGGTCTCAAAGTGTTGACTTTTCATATACTGACACTTTCCTCTTTTACCTGAAAAAAGAATGTAAAGAGAGGCCAGAGTCTCAACTTCGCAGAGTTTCTGAAGCGTCAAGGAGCGTTAACATAGTAATTGAACATGCTTGTGCACTAACTGAGCGAGATATTCTTCTTGCTTCTGGATGCAGGGCTCGTGATCTTGTTGCAGAGAAGGCCAGGTATCTCGATAAATGCTTGAGGAACTTGTGATGGAAATTGAATCAAAGTGTAAATGATGGTAGTGTGTACAAAACATCACAAATCAGAGAAAACTCTTCTGTCCTTTTAAAGCAGAGTGACAGCCATACTATGAAACGGCTGAAGAATCGCCTAAAAATGATCTCCGTATACAGTTGCCACGCAAAAGGAGCCCATGTGGCTGTCACCCACCGACAGATCATTTTTTTTTTTGCACTGGCTGCGTGCATTTTTGCAATTTTCAGTGTAGACGCAAGCTCACGACCCCATACCTGTCTCTTTGAACCCACTGGACTATGGATGGGCCGATGAGATACGTGGGGGAGCAAAAGCAGTGGCAACTGATGGGCCATATTTTTCCAGACAGTGTGGTCGGTGTTTTTTGTGCCTGCAAGAAATCTTGCAGCAAAAATGCTCATGTGCTGTAACCAAGAGATCTCGTGATTTACTATGCGCATCCGGGGGGAAATGTGTCAATGTCATTGTAATAGACGAGGAAGAAGAGGATTTCGAAGCCTAACTCATTTGTGATTAAATATGAAAGTTGACAGGACCAACTTTTGCAAATATGGTTCTAATAAATGTACTCTTTCACCGTAAATAAACATACCTAAATAAACTTTTCCATTGTTTCTGAAGGATAGTTATTAGTCAGAGTTGGAATCACCATAGCTGGTTAGCTGATAATAGTTTTCGATCCGCTTTAGAAAAATGAAATGGAACGCCAAGACATCCGAATTTGAGTGTTGGTGCGTAACATCTTTAGCACATGTCTGATCCCAGTATCCCGCCCAGATTCGAAATCAGCGTGGTCGATTCACCTAGAATCCATCGTCGGATCAGCTGCCCCCGACGGGAAAGCTACTTTTCACATTTTGATACTTGGGCCCCAGACTAATAAGGTGATGAGCGACATTTTGCAAACTTTACAGGAACAACAAAAAATCTTCCACCTGTCGGCCAAGAAATGAAGCCTGTCTTCTTCAGAAAGTTCTGTGTCTCCGTAGTGGCTGCTCCTATTTCGCTGAAATTTTTACCGGGCGTGCTGGAAACGTGAAAAATAGCGTATAACCTTTTGGGAAAACACCGTCAACATGGATCAACGTCTTTCTTTATTCATTCCAGAATTATCCTACCCGCGCAGAAGTTACTTGCTTGGAAGCCGATTTGATTAATTTCCGGACTTCGACGCCCTTGCTTATCCTTGGAGAAGAAATTACTCTTAATGTAGAAGTGGTATTGTCTTAATGTAGAGGATATTCGACTTGTCACTAGTGAAACTACCTGAGTTTTAGAAAAAATCGCGAGGTTACTTGCGTTTTGGCCAATTTAGTAATATCTCTGCCCGACTTCAACCCCTTGGTTATCCTCTAGGAAAAATTCCTCTTAATGTAGAATTAGGACATTAGTTGAAGGGGAAAGCTTACAGGAAGGGGATCAAGAACAAAATCCGAAGCTAGAGTCGAGAGGGATGGAAGTGATTCGTGTCCTGGCTATCGAGGATAAGACATTAGGATTACGAGGCACGTGACTGAAACGAGGCGACCGCTCGGAAGCCATCTGCCTAATTCCAATTATCACCTTGGGCTCTTACTTCTCAAGAGGACGTTCGGCCCAGATCTCCTTGGTTACAACCAAGAAACGCAGAGATGGATGATGGATATAGAATTTTAATATGTGTGATTGACGAGATTTGGAATTTAGTTGGAATCTAAGATGTTCGTTTCATATTTTTCTTGTTTGCTACCAAGTAGTAATGATAGCGATGACAAGAAGGCGAAGAAATCCAGTTCTGTGGAGAATGTGACTCATTGCTATGCGAGAAGGGGTCTTTAAAGACAACATGGGAAAATGACAAAATGTGAAAAATCATCCAATCAGGGGCGAACTATAATACCCTTCGATCAAAAGCGCTTAAAACTTAATTATTTGATCAAAGCAAGGAAAGGTTTGATTTTTGTTACTTTTAGTTCGGGTTGTACTTTTACTTCTTTACAGAAGAATAGATAAATTGCTAGTCGTTGCAAGAACTACGAGCTCGGCAATTATTACGAGTAGGTAGTGCGAGAAAGTAGATGAGAACGTCAATAAATACCCCCTTCAACCCCCCCCCCCAGAATCGGACCTAGAAACAGGATATCTAGTTTCTCTCGAGTCGGAGCATTTCCAGCATCACCTTGGATCATCTATGGCAAATGACTACATTCCAAGTTTATATCCACTCGTTTAATCCCTAGACATGGCTATTTCCGGTACCCCTACTCCAACTCCCCCTACCGCGGCCGAATCTGGTTCGGAAACATAAATGGATCATCTAAAGCATCTTCTCTTACCACCTGTCACTGGAATCTGGGCATTTTTCCAGTAGTACCCCTCCCCACCGTGCTCAGATACCGTCTGGACCCTAAACTATGTCATCCAGGGCATACAATCTCTCTACTTTCCAAGTTTCATTAAAATCACTCCACTCGTTTGACCCCTCCGCCACCCACAAAATGTCTGTGACCCCCATCCCCGACTCACCCCACTGTGGCCGAATACGACTCGGAAACATAAACTTTGCATCTCTAATATCTCCTCTTTCCGTCCATCAAGTTTAACTCAAATAAGAGCATATCTGCACATTTCCGGTTCCCGCTTCATGCTGCTCTTATCGTGGTAGGCTCCGGTTTGGACACCAAATAACAAATCCAGGCCGCAGAACCTCGGTACTGTCCAACTTGCATCGTATTCTGCCCATTCGTTCGTTTTTTTGCGTGTCCAAAGTTTCCGGACCCCCCCCCCCCCCCACAACTCCGCCCAACATGGCTGCATGGGGTTCGGACACATGTTTTGCATATCTATGGCATCAGTTCTTATCGCCCATAAAATTTCACTCGAATCGGACTATCTAGTCGCAACCTACGGATTCCCTTTCCCTTAACTCCCCCAAAAATGGTCGGATTCAGGAACGTAAGTCTTCTAGGGCATAGGGTCGGGTCCTTAAGTCTATTTGGTTGGGTCACCAATATGCCTGCCAAGTTATATCATCCTTAGCACACCTTGAAGTATCCTAACCCGCGATCACCCGAATTCCGGGAAACCCCCTCCAACTCCCTTCAAAGATCCCCGATGTGATCTGGTTCTGTCAAGAACGTATCTATTGCTTATGACTGTTTTTTCCCACGAAATTCCATCCCGATCTCTCGAGGCCGCCCCCCGGGCCCTCCTTCCAACTCCCCCCCCCCCCAAGTATTCAATCCGGTTCTGACTTGACATGGAACATCTGGGACGGTAGCTTTTTCCACTTGCCAAGTTTCATTTAAATCCGATCCCGCGTTCAAAAGTTATAAATGCCACTACATTCCGGACTCCCTATCCCTCCACTCCCACCACGACCTACGGATCGTGCAAACGACTATTCTCAAGTCGGTCTATTCGGGTCCCTCATATGCCTGCCGAGTTTCATCATCCTAGTAAATCAGGAATGACCGAACTCGCTGGACCACGAGAACCTCCCCCCCCCCAACTCTCCCTACAGTGCCCGAATCCGGTTCGGTTATGTCAATCTAGGTCTTGTGCTTGTTTTTCTCCCCAAGTTTCATCCCGATCCCTCCACTCTAAACGTTTCCCAAGATTTCCGTTTTTCCCCTCCAACTCCCCCACCCCCACCCCCCACCCCCCCAAGTCAACGGATCAGCAGGTTCAATTTGAAGTGGGTTGTCTAAGGCCCTAGGTCTTTTCAAATCGCAAGTTTCATTAAGACCCGATCAACCATCCAAAAGTTATAAATACCTCGAGATTCCGGATTCCCCCTCCCTCCACTCCCCAGCATAATGGTCGGATCGGAGAAGTGACTGTTTGCAAGCTAATCTTTCCGGGTCCCTGATATGAATGAATGAATGCATTTATTACCCATCAATAAAAAAAAAAAGATGGAGCAGGCAAAAACAAAGAAAAAACGGAAAATATTAATTCCTCTGACAAGAACAACAAAGAACGATCACAACAACCAACAGCATATACCAACTACTGTTGCAGAATCGTAGCCCAGGGGTGGAACCCAACTGACAAATTATAACGAGCAATCTGCGCTACAATTGCTTCTTCCGGATTCGTAACGCCGTACCGACGTGAAACATATCTGTTACTTGTCCATGGTGGCAAACGCAACAGAAACTTTGCATATTTGTAGTAGAATGAGCGCAATTTCAGTCATCTGTAGCCGTAAAAATACGCCAAAACGGGCTAAGGTACAAATAATGGGGCAAAACCATAGCATTGTACATACGGGCAACAGACGACGGTCAAATTTCCGCTTATTTGCAACTATCCCGCTATACGTAAACGAAGCCCTCTTCTAGAAGTGAGAAAGTAGTAACCGCCGCGTCTTAAGTATTTGACCTTCCAACAGAATGCCCAAATATACAATACTATCCGCGAGCTCAACAATAGAAGCACCAAGTGAGATGCTTCGACCAGTATCGGCTTTCGAGTTAAACAGTAGTACTTCAGATTTGTCAGCGTTAAAGTGAAGTCCAATGTGAGCATATTCTTGTTGTAGTTGGATAAAATTATCTTCTAGCCCTCGCAACAAACGACTCAGGTTTAACACATCGCCCGCATAACCAATCAAAGACAAATCAAATACCACGCATAATGTAAGTCATAAGCAGTGGCGAAACTAGGGGAGGGCGTGGGGGAGCAGCCCCCCTCCCCCCCCCCCCCCGCGAAAAATCCTATCGGTAAAGCGTTCGCTTTTATTACCATTTCTGATACCGACAAAAGTTCTGTCGGTAAAACAGGAAAATTCTGTTGGGAAATAAGCAGCGTTTGTCGGTACGGCACGCTTTAGCATTCCGTTTCTGGTACCGACAAAAGCTCTGTCGGTAAGCCAGGAAACTTCTTGCTGGAAAATTGGCAGCGTTTTTCGGTGCGGAGACGGTGCGTAGATTCGATTTTCGGTACCGACAAGAGCTCTGACGAACACTTTCCTCATTTCGTTTCTGACACCGACGAAAGCTCTGTCGGTAAATCATGAAACTTGATGTAGGGAAATCCGCAGCGTTTGTCGGTGCGGAGACGGTGCGTTGATTCCGAGTTCAGTATCGGCAAGAGCTCTGATAAAACACTTTCCTAATACCGTTTCTGATACCGACAGAAGCTCTATTTACCGAGAGAAGCTCTGTCGGTAATTAGGAAGCTTCTTGTCTAGAAATCAGAGTTTTTTGTCGGTGCGGAGAAGATACCGACAAAAGCCTTGTCGGTAAGTCAAGCTGATGATCGGATCGAGACCCTGATATCTGTTGTTTTTTATTTTTCGGTACAATGACTGGGAAAAGTCTTGTCGGTAGTTAAATTCAGTATTTGTGAACTATTCGTCAGTGCGAGACTTTTTGATGTGGTTACTGGAATATTCTCGTCACTAAATCCAAAAATGCACTAACCAAACACTTCTTCCTTCCTTTCTGTTCCTTGACGGTAAACCAACCACACCGGCAAACCTGCTTCCTCGAATTGTTCTTGAGTAGTTTCTCTGTTCCCACCTTAAACTGCCCTTTTCGGTTGATCTGGCTCTTCATCAATCCCGGAAATGGTCCACTTTATTCACTGACTTATAAGTTTCAAATCCCGTCAGTGATACCCCGACCAATCGGCCCAACGAGGTGGAATCAGGCCAGGATATCTGAATGGTACAAGTAGGTCACATGTACACAGTATTGTCAAATTTATCTCGATCGCTCAACCGATTTGGTCCCTAAGCGTTTCAGAAAATGTCGAGAACCCACCCTAATCCCCCCACAGCACTACCATAATGGCAAGAAGAGGTTCGGACACATAAATGGGCCAATGGCATACATTTGGCATCCGCGTCTACCATCATCACTCGAAAGGACCATTTCCAAAAAAATTCCAGTGGGCCTACCGGTCTGGTACCCCTCAGCCACACCTTCACCCAACGAACGTCAAATTCGATTTGGGCCTCAAATTACATGTCTAGGTCCGATGAGTTTTGTACCTTTCAAGTTTTATCCCAATCTGTTCAGCAGCTACTCGTATTAAAATATTTCCGAGACCTCCTTGCAACACTGTTCTCGGACGCGGATAAATTGAACATCTTGGGAAGTTTCAGTCGAATCCGAGCACTTCCAAAGGCCCCTGCACCTGTTTGGTTTTTTTAGGCGTATCACAAAGTTACTCTGACCCCTACCTTCCACTCAGTTGTCGGATTTTGTTCGGACACAGAAGCAGCAAATTTAGGGCAGCTGCTCCCATCAGCAATCAAGTTTCCATAAAACTGGATTGCCCGTTCACTTCACTTGTACTTTGATCCAACGCATCCTCATACCAAATTTCAACAAGATATCTCAACCCTTTCGAGAGTTATCCTGGTAACAGACGGACAGACAAACTTTACGAACTCGTAAGGGCTAACTAATCTATCTATCTATCTATTGACTGCATAGTATATTCATGGTTCTATGTGATAACCATTGGTGCCAGGAATTTAATGGCGAACTCATTAATTTTCATTAGGAAACGATCTCAATTGATATGTTACAACTTATTATTACAGCGGTTGTAAGATGCATTCACGGGGAGCGTGGGTAGCGGCAACGGCGCTTTTTGTCGGTAAATCAGTAAATCATGTCGGTAAAATCTAGGCTTGTCCCCCAAGAAAATGGGCTAGTTTCGCCACTGGTCATAAGTGACTTGGATTGCGGCTTTACAATACTATTATTAAATAACGTTGGTGACGAAATGGCACCTTGCCTAACCCCTTTTTTCACCGGGAGAAGGGGTCTACCACCGGGAGAAACGGCAAAATCATATAACGGGCTACTGCACTCATTAGCTGCTAAGGCAGTCTAAGTTCCGCTTGAAGATTTTCATACATGTAAGCTTGCCAAGTTTCATTGCCCTAGCTTATGTGAAAGTGCCCCAGCCAGGGGCGTCACTATGGGGGGGGGGAGGGGGGGGACTCCCCCTCCCCTAAAGGTCCTGAGAAAGTACTTTCGTCGGCGCGAAGCGCCGGCAAACACAGAAAAAACTAGACCTACGTTGCCCGGGCAACGTGAAGTGTTGCGGCAACCTTTGTCCGGCTTCGCCGACTAAAGTGTTGCGAGAGCAACACTTTGGTTTTGTTTGTTCGCTGTCGGTTAAATGCTGAAATTGTCAACTTATCGAAGCTTTTAAAACGGTATGTTCTAAAAAGAATAATCACATAATCAAAAGCTGTTCTTTAGCGTTGTAAAACCAACAACAAAACAATATCGGAAGAAGGCTATCCGTAACGTTTCAGGATTAAAATACCATAGATGACACTATTAATTATTACACATCTACCTTATTGTTTTACATTACCGTATCGTTTGTACCCGTTGCGTAAACAGTTAATCCTAGGTTATAGCGATAGACCATCGATACAAACTTTCTTACTGTCATATTTACAGAAATCGAATAGAATGTGCACCAATTTTCAAAAATTTCTAGCCCCTCGTGAACCGATCTTACTTACAAGTCCGTCTCCCGTGATTGACATCAAATTCACCGGAAACAAATAATGAATACACCAGCTATCAAAAGTTGCAAACCCCTCATCGCTAAAGATGATTATAGCATAAAAGCCGATTATTACTTAAAAGTCCCATGCATGTCTTACAATTGGGAACAAAATTGTTCTTACCATCGAATACATATCCTGAGACAAATAACAGGTATACCAACTAGCAAAAGCTTTAAACTCCTCGTTGCTGAAGATGATTATGAGCTAACAGTCGACTGTTGCTTACAGTCGACTGTTGCTTACAAGTCCCTTACATGTCTCATAACTGGTATCGCCTATTTTTGGTTTCAGTGTGTACCTTACTCCTGAAGTTGTCAACCCCTTGAAACTTTCAAACTGGTTTATCTCATGAAGGATTTTTGTTCAAAAAAATGGATGGCATATATTTTGATCAGCTCTTCAAGGGCTATCGATTGCCCTAACCACAACAAAAGCATATCGGAAAAAGGGACTAAATTGACTTTGCAGTCAGTTGAACTTTATCCTTTTCAATCGTAGACATCGTGACGGATGAAAACTTGGAATAATATCCTATATAATCTAGTTGGTATTATAAAGCTATCCGTAACTTTTTAGGATTAAAATACCATAGATGACACTATTAATTATTACGAAACTACCTTGTTTTACATTACAGTATCGTTTGTACCCGTTGCGTTAACAGTAAATCCTAGGTTACAGCGATAGACCAACGATACAAACTTTCTTACCGTCAGATTTATATAAATCGAATACAATGTGCAACAATTTGAACAAATTTCTAGCCCCTCGTGCACCGATTCTACTGACAAGTCCCTTTCCCGTGATAGACATCAAGTTCACCGGATAAAAATAATGGGTACACCGACTAGCAAAAGTTGCAAACCCCTCATCGCTGAAGATTTGTGTAGCATAACAGCCGATTATTACTTACAAGTCCCTTGCATGTTTTACATTTGGGAACCAAATTTTTCATCAAATGACAGGTACGCCAACTAGCGAGAGCTGCAAACCCCTCATTGCCGAAGATGATTATGAGCTAACAGTCGCCTGTCGCGTACAAGTCCCCTAAATGTCTCACAACTGGTATCGCCTATTTTTGGTTTCAGTGTGTACCTTACTACTGAAGTTGTCAACCCCTTGAAACTTTCAAACTGGTATATCTCATAAAGGAATTTTTTTTACCAAAAAATGGATGTCATATACTTTGATCAGCTCATTAGCGGCTATCGATTGCCGTCGAAGTTGAACTTTATCCTTTTCAATCGTAGATATCGTGACGGATGAAAACTTGGAACAATATCTTATATAATCTAGTTGATATTATAAAGCTATCCGTAACTTTTCAGGATTAAAATACCATAGATGACACTATTAATTATTACAAAATTACCTTATTGTTTTACATTACCGTATCGTTTGTACCCGTTGCGTAAACAGTTAATCCTAGGTTATAACGATAGACCATCGATACAAACTTTCTTACTGTCATATGTACAGAAATCGAATACAATGTGCACCAATTTTCAAAAATTTCTAGCCCCTCGTGAACCGATTCTTACTTACAAGTCCCTCTCCCGTGATTGACATCAAATTCACCGGAAACAAATAATGGATATACCAGTTATCAAAAGTTGCAAGCCCCTCTTCGCTGAAGATGATTATAGCATAAGCTTTTTAAACGGGATGTTCTAAAAAAATTAATCACATGATCAAAAGGTATTCTTCAGCGTTGTAGAGACAACAACACAATAATATAGGAAGAAGGGACTAAATTAACTTTGCAGTCAGTTGTACTTTATCCTTTTCAATCGTAGACATCGTGACGGATGAAAACTTGGAACAATATCTTATATAATCTAGTTGGTAATAGAAAGCTATCCGTAACTTTTCAGGATTAAAATACCATAGATGACACTATTAATTATTATGAAACTACCTCATTGCTTTACATTTTCGGTTGTATCCGTTTTGTAAACAGTTAATCCTCGGTTACATTGATAGACCATCGACACAAACTTTCTTACCGTCAGATTTATAGAAATCGAATACAATGTGCACCCATTTGCAGAAATTCCTAGCCCCTCGTGAACCGATTCCTACTTACCAAGTCCCTCTCCCGTGATATACATTAAGTTAACCGGAAACAAATAATGGGTACACCAGCTAGCAAAAGCTGCAAACCCATCATCGCAGAAGATGATTGTAGCATAACAGCCGATTATTACTTACAAGTCCCTTGCATATCTTACCATTGGGAACCAAATTGTTCTTACCATCGAATTCACCGGAAACAAATAACAGGTATACCAACTAGCAAAAGCTGCAAACCCCTCATTACCGAAGATGATTATGGGCTAACAGTCGACTGTTGCTTAAAAGTCCCCTATATGTATCATAACTGGTATCGCCTATTTTTGGTTTCAATGTACCTTACTATGAAGTTGTCAACCCCTTTGAAATTTTCAAACTGGTGTATCTCATGAAGGAATTTTTGTACCAAAAAATGGATGACATATACTTTGATCAGCTCATCAATGGCTATCGATTGCCGTCGAAAAAAAAATTCTACCTGTCTTAGTTCAAAAGTCACGACTTAGAAAGGAGCAAAGGATAAGCTCTAGTTTCTTTAGCAATGAGAGAACTTTTAAAGTTTAAGAGGCACATCTGATACCGTTACTCTACCACAAACCAAAGTGCAAAAAAAAAAATTTATAAACTCAGCTGAAATCGTCGCAGACATGGACAGAAACAATAGATGGCAGCACTTTCGGACCCGTGGGAAAAAGCCACTTTTTTGTCTCTGTAGATTTTTCTATTTATCACTCAAAGAAGATATGTTGGCTATGGGGCCGGGTAACTGCCGCATATATTTAACACTTATAGATTTTAGTCCATCTTCAATTTGAAACTGGTGCCTGCCTGCTTGCGTGCTAGAACGGAGCTTTCCACTCGAAAGCAGAAACATCTTTTGATGAAACGAAAGGTTCGCTACACAACTTCAGATAGTCCTCTCTGACATAGGCTATACAACTCCACTTCACTTCGCAAACCGTAGGCTCTGGCTCGATGACAAGCAAAAACCATCCTTATTGGCCCCAGGCAAGAGTTCTACGGAGCTTTCCAAAACGTAATGTCATATTCATCAATCCGGCCTAAGGTCCACACTTTCCGTAAAAACCGCACAGGTTAGACCCTTCTCAGTTACCAGGAATAAAATGAAATCGGAGTCATAGGAAAAAAAAAAAAAAAAAAAAAAAAAAACGAGGACAAAACCAAAGTGTTGCTCTCGCAACACAATTATATTTTGTATGCTTTTTATCAGGCATGGGTCGATTCGTCGGCACATCCGGTGTTTTTATATGCAAGAAATAAGATCCTGCAAACGTTTGTCGGGCAAAACACTGAAGAAATCGAATTCTGCATGCTTTTGTCGTGCCTCGGTATTCTCGTCGGCACATCCGGTTCTTTTTATACAGAAGGAATCCAGAAGAAATAAAAACAAATTAAGTTTTTGTCGGGCGTCGGTCGACTCGTCAGCACATCGGGTTCTTTTTATACGCAAGAAATGAAATCCTGCAAACATTTGTCAGGCAAAGCACTGGAGAAATCCAATTCTGCAGGCTTTTGTCGTGCCTCGGTTCGTCGGCACATCGGGTTCTTTTTATACATAAGAAATCCAGAAGAAATATTTTTTTATGCTTTTGTCGGGCGTCGGTCGACTCGTCGGCATATCGGGTTCTACTTATACATAAGAAATCAAATTTTGCAAACTTTGTAGGGCGCACCCAGGAAGTTTAAGTTTCATTGGCACAAGGGGTTATTTTTACACGTATGAATCAAGTTCTGTACAGTCTAGTCGAGCAAAACACAGAACAAATCAAGTGCTCGACGGTTTTGTCGGCCGTCGGTATTCTCGTCGGCACATCGGTTTTTAAAAAAAAAAAGAAAAAATCAAATTCTGTAACTTTTTATCGGGCGCATGCCGAAAGTTGAAGTCTCGTCGGTACATCGGCTTCTATATACGCGTAAAAAATAAAGTTCTTTACAATCTTGTCGGGCAAAATACAGAAGAAACCGAATTCTGAATGCTTTTGTCGGGCGTCGGTGTTCTTGTCCGCACACTGGGTCTTTTATACGTAAGAAATCAAATTCTGCAAACATTTGTAGTAGTATATAATACCGGCTCCCACTCCACCCTCCCCCCAATTTCAAAACCCCAGTTTAACATCAATTTCTTAAATTTTAACATCCTTTTTACCAAATTATCCCCCTTTTTAAGAACGTTTTTATTTTCTTACTTCCAAAATAAAGGATACAAGAAATGAGAATATTACCCTTTACTACATATAAAATACTACAATATACTACTACTTCTTTTTTTTTACATTTTTCATTTTTTATTCAAATATTACTGAGTAAACAGTTCTAAATCCACATATGTTTCTTTGTTCTTGTTTTCGCGTACAATAGGCTGCAAAACCAGATTTTTCTTTAAAAGTAATTCGTTAGCAATGGCATTATATTTCTGTGTTATAAACAAATCACAGGGTTTGTTATTATGATTAATAACGACAACCAACTTATCACCATATTTTGTCTTAGCAATTCTCATTTTATCTATATTATATTTCAATCCTAACACTAGTTCTTCTTTCCTGATTGTCTCATTGTATTTATTCATTCTGATTGTATTCAAGACTTCCTTTGTGGACTCCATTTATTAGGGGATGATTTTATTAAATAAAAATCCAGGCTCACAAACTCACATACATATTTTTATTGATAATATCTAATGTAGCTTTTCTTTCATAATATATAACACAGTAAACATTATATGGTACGGGTTGATTATCTTTCAACGTTAAACTTATTTCAATATCAGCAGTTGTTCCATTATAAATATTTGACTCGTGTTTGGAAACATCGAAACAGAATAGTGGATATACTTCTTTAAATTCTTCTATACTAACAACACTACCAGTATCAAATGCTAATTGTTTATAACCCAAATGTACAAACCTATTGTAAAGATTTGAGTATTTACATTTATCATCGCTAAAATCACATTTAAGTGGTTCTTCAGGATATTTATCCCCATTAATTCTAAGTTCTATGTCTGTTAAATTCATATGATCAAACACCATATTATTCATTAATTGATTGTTATGCTTTTAATTTTTCTGTAGCATCACAACTACTTTTGTTGGATTGTTTCTCTCAGAAATAACTTTCCAAGTGTGTTCCTTATTTTGACTAACATCGCTTTTATAAGTATTACATGCTTCCCACATCAGATTATGCTTTTTATCCTTTGCCAATCCCTTTTCTAATTGACTCATCATTTCGATACTAGGAGCTACAATAGGGATCTTCCAGGATAAATACTCGATGACTACTTTGAAATTAGTATTTCCATTTCTTATAATCATGTTGTTATCATCATTTCTTCTTAGAAATAATTTATGCGATGCACCTCTGAAGAATCGTTTGTTTCCTTTCAGAAATCCAAACAATTCTGATAATGGTAAATACATATTTACTAATTTACTGCTCTTTGTTCTGTTATATCTTTTTTCAAATCCTTTATTATAATTATTATTATTTCTCAAACTGACTGTTCCGCCCCCTGCTGCAGCCCCTGCAGCCCCTGCAGTAAACGAAGCAATAACAGGATTAATTTCGTTTCCTTGATTATAATCCTTATACCAGAAATGATTTCTTGCTGCACTTCTAGAATAATCATCAGAGTATTCAATCAACTTTGTAACGGTAGTTGTAATACCAACATGATTAATTTTTTCAACCGATTCATCGTTTATTACATATTCAGCGGTACTGAATAAATTAAATCCATTGTTCGTCAAAGTAGCAATATCGGTTGCAGCTATATTATCTCCATTTTCTTTCACTATTCTTACACTGACATCAAGATAACTTTCACTTGGATAAAACCAGGAATCTAATTTCTTTGTTACGAATTCAAACTCTGATTTATTAGATACATTCACATCTGTTTCTCGAATTTCTTTAAATTCATATTTAACCACTGTATCATCCACAAGCGGTTCGTCAAATATGTTCCATTGAGGACTGATAACTTTATTTACTGCCATTTATATAAGAAAGAAATTATTAAATAAAACTTATTTCAGAATCTTTAATCCATTTCCAGTCATTAACGTTTTGATCAAGTCCTGACTTCTTTGATTTAAAATCCTTTTATTTGTACCGATAAGATCCTTCATCGATTTTTTGTTTCCAATTACATCAATGAGTTCCTTCTTGTTTACATTGATCAGATCTTTCCCATATTCTATTGCTCTGTTTTTCAACAACTCAAATCTCGGTTTAATAATATTATTATACATTGACATAGCCCCATCTTTTATTTGTTTTGCTGACGTTTGAAATAACTGGGAATTAACAATGTTTTTGAATACACTACCGATTCCACTTCCATACTGCTTTTTATAAAGTAATCGCTTATTATTAATCAACATGTATAGGTAAATAATTTTATTTCACTAATCAATAAGCTTTTCTTAAATGCAGCACGTATCCAACGTTATCACCATTCAAATCGATAGGTCTTCCCAACTGATCAGTAATTGTCATTCTCAAGGAGTAAATAAAGTCTTTTGTATTAATAGGAAGGTAGATTAATTGTCTAGGATTCTCAACAATTTGACAACCCGGTTCTGTATTCGGAACAAATGTCCAAATGACATCTGATTTACTTTTGTTTACGATAGAACTGTTTACAAGAGAGCAGTGAATTTGAATTTTATCAACGCTTCTTGTTATATTCGGAAGCTTTGTACCTTCATTGATTTTCTTAGATATCTCACTATCCTTCTCAAATCCTAAAATCTGACACAAGTCACTATTAAATCTAAACACATATTTTTCTTGTAATAGTATGACAAATCTCATAGATGCTGGATTGGATGAAATTACAATAGGACATTTATCTTTTGGGGTATCAAAATACTGACACAAAAAATAATTCAAACAATCATCGTTATACATCCCATTAGGAATAGTAACATTCATCCATTCTGTTGCATTATTATCTTCATCTTTCCTGTATTGAAATGTATTATTTCCAAATTTATCACTTATATTATGCCACGAATACCACAAAGTACACTGATTCAAACCTATTTCATAATCCCAATTACGATTCAATTCGATTGGTTGACTAAATGTTATATCAATGATACTTTCATTACCTTCAATGTTTAACAACACCATTTATTAGAAATATTTTTTATATATTGAATTGTAATATCTCTTCGTAAGAAATTTATTTCGCATTAACGAATCCAAAATATCAATAGCTTCATTTCTCACCTCATCAGATGTATTTCCGTTTACTCTGCTACCTATCAAAGTGTATAATTTTGAAATCATTTCATCACAATTCATAAATATTCCAGTTCCTTGTTGTCTAATAAAGGGTATACTAGATTGAATTTTTTTTAATCTATCCTTATAGTCTTGTATAAATAAAATAATTTGATCATACTTACTAGAACTATAACTTTTACTTTTCAGACCACCATAACTTTGACTTATAGATGTTAAATAATTCAGAGCCCCATCTATTTCGTTATGATGCTTAAGGTAATAATGAGGCATTTTAAAATAATTATCGGTACCATTCCAGTCATCTTTATATTTTAAATTAATTTGATTTAATAATTCCACATCAATATTTAAGTTTAGATTTACGTCATATGGTTGTTCTAGATTGGGTTCTATAGCATGAGTGGGAGCTCGACTCGATTCCTCTGAAGTAGTGGTCTGTAAAGCTGTTTTAAATGTATCACCTAATCTGATAAACCGTCTTCTTGAATTATTATCACCTTCAAGTAGTTTATCAATTATCGTTTCAGCGTTCTCTTGTAATTTTTTGATGGTATCTTTAGTGTTTTCTTTTTGTGCTATAATAACTGGAGCGTTTAATTCTGAAGCATATTCCCGAAATCCTGCCTTCTCCATCTCATTTTGTTGAACCTTGCTTCTCTGAATTTCTCTGTTCTTCACTATATCCGATAACATATCACTCAAGCGTCTTGAATCCATTTATATACAAGTAATTTTATTTCATAATAAATTTTGAAAGTTCTTTTTCATAAAACCCTCCTTGAATTAATTCCCCACTTTTGTCAGATATTTCATAAGTAATGGGAATGGTAGGTCTGATGGTTGCTATCTGAAATACCTCATCCGTATAATTAGGTAAATATCCTTTATCGAAAATACTTTTTTCTTTTTTAATTCTGACTAAATCCCCTACTTTGACGTTTCCTGTGATTTTGTAGTCATCTACTGGAGGAAACAGAGCACTAAACACCTTTTTCTGATTAACCTTTTTACTAGCATCAACTGGTTTCATTTGTATTGATCGGTGATACGAGTTATTATAATTATTTACGAATACAGGTAAAATATCAATCCATTTACTAGTGTTGTTGTGAGTAAAATATTTCCATAACTTGTCTTTCAGCGTTCTATTGAACCGTTCAACGATTTGTGCTTTCAATTCGCTTTCAGATGCAAACCAGTGTATATCGTTATTTTTCAAAAAAGATTGAACATTTCTCATAACAAATTCCTTACCTTTATCAGTTTGCAACGTTCTAGGAATTCTTTCTTTAAATATATGACTGAATGCGTTTATTATTCCAGCACCTGTTTTATCTTTCAAAGGGACACACCAAGCATATTTACTAAAGCAATCAATAACAGTTAAAATGTAATTTGTTTTATTATTTTCTTTTTTATATTTCTGCATGTCAACTAAATCAGCTTGCCATTGCTCATCAACATAGTGAACATACACTCGCCTCCTTTCAAAGTTATGATAGGAAGGTTTGTGTAACGTATACACATTCTCATTTTGCAACACATTTTTTATTTTATCCTTGGAAACCTTAACACCATTTTCTTTTAATTTTCTGTAAATATCATCCACACCTGAATAATTAGAATAATACGTCTTTAAAATATCTGTTTCTGCGTTGAGGTTTTTTTTAAAAAGCGATTTTTCCTCGATCCGCAAATAACACAATTCCCTTTCAGCATTGGAACATTATTTTTTTGTGACACTGCCTTAAACATTGATTCAGTGTCAGTGCTCTTTTTACATTTCATACAATAAATCTCCATTTATTAGAAAACAATTTTCTTAAACGAAAAGCTACCACCCCTTCATTTTCCGCTGGATGTAGGAAATGCAGTGAAAACCACAGTTTAATTCATCTATATTTTGAACAGCAAGATTTTCATAAGCTATTTTTTTCTTTGAATTTTTTAGATATTTAACTATTTCTTTTCCTGGAGGAATACCGAAAGAATCGAAAAATTCGACATAGGGGGATTCAGGTAGATTACAATACGCAACCCAGTGAGTTCCAGGCATTCCGAGTTTATCATAATTAATGACACCGCATTCCGAATCGTTTATATGTTTGGGTAGCGTATCTAAAGAGAAAACACCTCGAAACTGTGGTATACTCCCTAATGCATCCATAATATCAAAATTGGTTAGAGGTCCTACTTTACTTTTGCTTCTTTTTTGATGTCCCCGTTTTTTGACTTCCTAGGTCTTCCACGTACCCCATGACCGACAACTCTTTGTCGGTCACCATTACCGGTAACTTTTTGTGTTCCAGGAAGTTTTAGCGCACCACCTGTGTTGGTCATTTTATCCATAATTTTCTTACCAGCGAATGTACCCAAAGCAGCAGCACCACTTGTTAAAGCTGCCTTACCAAGGGTAATTGCTAGCGGTATTAAAAATGGAAGTAATCCACCTTTTTGAATCGCTTCTCTCATCTGCTTGTATGATACATCAATATCACAACCCTTATTATTCATTTTACAGGTTTCAATTTTATCAATTTGTCGTTTACTTAAAAGTAACTTAACTGGTTCTCGTTCATTTTGTCTACTATGACTAACACGTATCTGACATTTTTGTTTAGCATCAAAGCATTTCTTCAGCTTTCCTTTCTGAAGCTTTGACAAATAAACTGTATACTCCATTGTTTCAACCATTTATTAGGGAATAAATTTATCTTATAAAATTTATTTACCAGCCATCATTTTTTCTATTCTGGTAACGAATGGTTTGTCAACAGGTTTTAGCTCTAGCTCTAGAAGCCTTTTTAAAATATTTACTACTGCTCTTTCAATATTATCGATACGAGTTTTTTGACCAGCAATCTTTCCTTCAATTATACCGTTATGGGTGTGTTGCCCAAGAAGCTTTTTGTCATAATCTAAAAGATTCATAGTTAACGTTGCTAAATTAACAGCATCATTTTTGTTTCTAGGGTTTTGAACATTTGTTATCAATTTGTTCTCAGCATCAATTTCTTTCTCATTAACTCGAATTATTTCTTTTACAAATAACCCTTTATCATTAATCCTTACCAATAAATTTTTAGGAGAATCATGTACCGCAGTTAATCTGTTGATATCTTCGCTAAAATACTGATTTATCCCCACTTGTTGTGCGGTAATTTCTTCTTTAAATTGATTCAAAATAATAGTCATAGATCTGAAACTAATAGCGTCCTGGTCAGCTTTCGCATCCCCTAACATAATAATTCTCTTACCTTGTAGGTTAATATTACCGTTGTCATCAGTAACTCTCTTTTCATTCGATTCGTTACTAACCTTTTTTCCAACACTACCAAATTTATTCATTTATTATAGAAATAAATTATCCGGTAAATTTTTCAAAGTTTTTCCTGTACTTAAGGGTTTTATCTTTTATTTTTAAATCTATGAAGAAAAAACCGTAGCCCTTGGTTGCAGCCTCGAATTGTTTGAGAAATTTTTCATTGTCTATACTGGATACATGGCTTTGTCTTATTAATTTTACTTCTTTTGGATTAGAACACTGAAAGAATGCGAAGTAATTACATTGAAGTCTTACCACCTTTGGGGTTTTATGATAGCTCTGTGATAAATAAACAATTGAGGCATTTTTCTTTCTTCCTCTTATGAATAAGTCTTCTATTTTCTTCTGGTCTTTTTCAGTAACAAAATCATCAAAGATAATCAAGTTTTGGTATTTAGGGTCTAGATCATCAACATCAATAATATCATTAAGGTCATTACTTACGGTTAAAATATTCGTTTTACATTGTGACTCCAAAGTGGTCAAATTGGTTATAAGGTCTTGGTATTTATCTTCTTCAAGATCTTTTGCATACAAGTATATTCGGTTGAAACAAAGATATTCATAAATTAAATTCAAAAGAAGGTTAGTTTTCCCTGTTCCAGAACTACCACAAATTAAGAGTCTGAATGGCCACTGAGGTGCAAGGTCGTGCTTATTCTGATAAGTGTTCTTTTCACTAAAATCATAGACTTTGATTGGAGCCTTTTCATTCATTTATTTAGGAAGAATTTTTCATTATAAGATTTACTTGAGTATTTTAAGTATATACTTGAAGTTTTGAAGTAGGTACTTGAATTTTTTAAGTAGGTACTTGAAGTTTTTAAGTAGGGACTTGAAGTTTTGAAGTAGGTACTTGAATTTTTTAAGTAGGAACTTGAAGTTTTGAAGTAGGTACTTGAATTTTTTAAGTAGGTACTTGAATTTTTTAAGTAGGTACTTGAAGTTTTGAAGTAGGTACTTGAATTTAATGTTTATAACCTAAAGGTAAAGTGTGTATTTTATCGCTTGTTACTATCCTTTTATCATCCTTAGGATCTAACGCTTTTTTATTCTGTTCTTCTAGAAACATATTGTGCTTGTATGATCTTAAGTTATACTGGGTTACAGAAAGGTTTTCCGTTTTACCAAACACTACATCCTTATAGTTTTGAATGGTAATTTTATCTTTAACGATATTGGTTTTTATTCCTTTCAGTTTTTTGCTAGCTTTTGAAGGGTCTTGGTTGTCCTTTAAATAAGCATATACTTTTGATCGTAATCCAACAAATTCTGTCATAACCTGCCCACCTAATTCATCTTTCATCATTCCTATCACTTTCTTATTTACACTAGGAAACCCATATGGATTATCTTTCGCATAATCAGATGTATCGAACCTCTCATTCAAATCCTGTTTGATATCTTGATAAAAATCTTCAGTTCTAATATCATATATGAAAGAATCAGTGTCCAAATAACACAAATCAATTTTATCTCCATATTTAGGCTTCATATAATCATAATGGAATTCATACATCAATAACTTGGATAGTTCCAATACAGCAAAGCCGATATACATTGGTTTGTCTAATTTTATCTTTTCCTTTGACATTCTTGCTACTGAAAAGTTTTCACTAAAAATTATTTCAGATTTAAAGTTGGGCTTCTTTATTATTTTTTCTCTTGTTGTATCATACGTTATTATTTCCATATCCGCTCGCTTCCTTACGTTTTCCATAGTTTTTCCAAAGCAAGCATTATTCATAAGCTTAAAGAAATCCTTTTCAAAATCATTTGTACCTTTAGTTCTAAGTGCTGTGTTGTGGTCTATATATCCTTTTAAGTAAGCACTTTCAGTGAATCCTAGTATTCTGTGTACTCTCTTCAATATCAAACCTTTTTGTAAATAGAATTCTAGATTCCTGTGGTGAACTACATAGTTGGTTTTATCTAATACTGTGGTACATAGCTTACCGTTAAAGTGTTCCGGTGCTAATGGTAAATCCTTGTGTAATTCGTGTAGTTCTTTTGGATATTCTAAATCTACCTCATATATAACACCTACATCTTGTCTCACCGACTTAATCGTAATCACCGACTTGATATGAGTTTTTAGATGGTTGTAATACTCGATTGATTCGTATTCATTCCTTTCTTTCAAATCATCCGGTATGGAAATGAATTGGAAATCATTCGCTGGTAAATTCTGCGACATCGCCCACCCATATAAATTATTAGCGTCTAAATACATTAAGTAATTAGATGGTTTATGCTTATTATAATCACTTGTATATTTATTATTTGCTTTTGCGTATCTTTTTATACATTGGGATACACCCCCTCTTATTCCTTTTTCTATAAAGGTATACATGTCTTCCTTTGAGAATAACGGTAAGTCTACTTTCGAATGTTTTAGGAAAGCATCCCATGTTAGTCCTGGAGCTGAGAAGTAATGAAGTGGATCCAAATCATAATTCCGTATACAAACGTTCCTGAAATTCTCCACAACGTCTGATAGAATTAACACATCACTTTTTAGGTACAACTTGGTATAATCAAGTAATGTTTCACAGTTAAATTGCTTCCATATAGATACCGCTCTTTTATAATCACTTTTGTCAATACCTTTCCCTGTCAACCTAGAATAAAAGCTTTCTATTGATGGTAACTTTGTACATTTCATTTTATCGAAACTATCTACGAATTCATAGGGATACACCCCTTTTTTAATTATTTCTTTGAATTCATCGTCATTTTTGAAACTATTCGATGTGTACTTGAAATTCTCTCTTAGATGATTACAGGGTACTTTGCAATCACATTTCGCTAAATTTGCTGATAGTTTGTCTAAAGATGAAGCCATAAATCTAATTGAATCTATAAACCGCATCTCATATTTTATTTCCGTATCCGCTTTTGTAATACTTATTGATTTCGAGAATGATATGAAACTTTCTGCACTTTCAAAAATTCCGTTATCAGGTATCAATTCTCTAACAAACAGATGGGAATCATATTTAGATAAATTATGCATTACTACCGGGATATGCCTAGGAATCCTGTATTTCATATTACATTCAGCATGAGCAAATCCCCTATCTTCTCCTGTCATGTGATCGTGATCAAAGTGAGGATTTTCAGTAATTTCAGTTGTACAGATGTGACAAGTCTTATTCATTAGATTTTTCCATTTTTCGGTAATTTCTGCATTGGTATAAGTATGGTTTCTTTGTCTGCTTTCATATTTGTTTGTAATTTCTGTGGATACTTTTGTAACGGTTTTAACAAAATGTTCTGCAGCGTCTTCACCGAAATAATCGTAGTATTTGTTCTGGTTTGTATCAAAGGAACAGCATACCTGAAATCCGTAAGCAAATGGTTTCTGTTTGGCCACTTTTATTGTTTTCTTTCCGTTTACCTGATTGTATTCTTCGTTATAAGACTCAAAGTCTGCTATTATGCAATAAGGTACTTTCATTTGTTTTGCAATATTTTTATATTGTATACTTGAACCTTCAGGAGGCATTATTATATCAGGATCTTCGCAATTATTTTTACTTTCATGTTTTTCATATTGTTCTTCTTTTGTAAAATGCCTTCCGCAAAAAGTGCATAGGTATGTCTTTGTTTTATTTTTAGAGATTTGACTACCAACTAATCTGCTCAGATCCTTTACCAGTACATAATGATTATCGAAATATAATAAATTAATAACATGTTTAGCTGTTTTGCCATTGATTGTACTTTTTAGTATATGACTTCTGATAATTTTCTCTTTTTCAATTTGAAATAAACAAATCTTAATGTTGTATCTATTTTCAAATTTGTGTATATCTTTAGTATCCATTGGGAAGTTGGTAACCCCTTCGAAATCAAATTCGTTCTCATATTTATATTTCGAAATTCTTTCCGGATGATCCTTAGCTGGATGTAGATTTGCTAAGATAGACCAAAGGAAACATTTCTGGTCGTTATTTTCAATATTGAAGCAAGCTCTTTTATTTTTTGCGAAATCTGGAAGTATTTTAAACGTTCCTCCCATGTAAGATTCTATTCGCGTCATCCTATAATCAATTCCTTCATACCGACTAAATTGTAGCCCAGATCGAGGGGTATTACTTAAAGAACTAAGTCTCTTGTTATTATCATTCAAATGATTATGAGTAAGAATGCTATTTTTATTTAAAATCCAAGAAGTACTGTTGTAATACACTACTACTTCTTCATCATTCTCCTGTCGATGGAAAATAACACGAGTTACGAACTGAACTCTATATTGATAAAGTTCATTCATCCGCCGCTGTAAATCGGCGAAAGTAAAAGCAATAAGAGTATGTTCATCTCTTCCATTGCTTTCAACTGATACGTTTACAGTGAATATATTTTCACTTTCGCTAAAAATAGTAGGCTGCTGTTCTTCTTCCGTTCTAAATAAATGATCAGGAATTAATTTTTCTTCTTTAATTTTTTTCTTATTTATGAAGAGAGTTGATAAACCAATTGGTTTCTGTCTACTGTTATCACGTCTTTCTGTTTGATCTCTTATGATATCTCTATTTTTCTGTACGGAATCTTTATGTTTGGTAATAATATTATTATAGTATTCTCCAACTCTTTTTAGTACTTCTTCTCGGTTTCCGCGAGTTGATAGGTTCTTGTTTTTCAGAAATTTCTTTAATTCGCTTGTCCCTTTTTCTTTGTTATCATTGTATTCTTGTTTTAGTTTTGTAATGGTGATATTATTTTCTTTTATCTCATCTTCCAGAATGGTTCGTAATCTCGGTTCTGGTTTGTAGTCGGATGGTCTGTTCTTATTATGAGTTCTTTCGTTTCTGCGTTCAATTTTAATTTTATCTTCAGCTATCAAAATATACTTATTAAGATGGTTTATTATATTATTTGTTATTTCATGTTTCTTAGCTCCATTTGTTTTGATTTTATTAATTTTCGCATAAGTCCGCAGTTCATTATATGTGTATAGCGATAATCTTTGTATAACCGCTTTGTTGTTTGATATAACCTTTTTACAAAGCTGAATAACCTCTGTAGTATTCATCATTTAATAGGGGAACATTTTTATTAATAAATTTCTCCCGTCTGAGTTTTGTCAGCCGTAAAGAAAAGCACTGGTTTTCCAAATCCTTTACTATGTATTTTCCGACGCCCTTATGGGTTTCACACATGCTTTACTACTAGTCACGGGTTTCCTTTATTCTTTACTACTCTTGACGAAATCAGCATTTGGTTACTACTCCTAACGAAAATCCGCTTTTGGTTACTACTCTTGACGAAATCGGCATTTGGTTACTACTCTTTATTTTATTAGAAATATTTTTCGAAACAATTTTATTATATTATAAATGGAAGAATTAGAAAAGAAAATGTATGTTTACCGTCGCAGTTACAAGTACTACAATCGTATAAGTAATAGCTTACTTGTATCCAAATTCCTCTTTTCAGCAGCAGGAATGTCTGCGTTTCTAGTGCTACCGCTAGCTTCTGTAAGTTTGGGTGCTGTTATCATCGAAATAATTGAAAAGCAATTAAGCATTGCTGATAGAAAAGCAGAATTTAGGACTATTTATGATTTTTATACTGAGTTGTTGTCAATGCTAAAATGCGGACAGTTAACAATTGAGGAGGTAATTCAGAGAGAAACAGAGATGCGTAAAACCTTTCGATTTTTTCCTCGCGAAAAATATATGAAACAAGTCCGTCTGAATGGCTATAAATATTGCAAGAATACATCAATAGTTCAGAAGAATGTTCCACCAGTGTGACTCTTCACACATAACCACCACCTAGCAACAAAATCTAGCTTATAACTCAATCAATGAAACACCAATTTATTGAGAAAACTTAATTCAACATTTATAGACTCAGATTATCAAAATCAATCAACACTTCATCGGATAAGAAAACTTGCGCAGGATGCTCCTTGAGTAATGAAGACAATATCTCATCCTCTTGGATCGCTTTGCGAATAGCTTTTTCATTTTCGACGATGCAATAGTACCCTTTCCCACAGAAAGCTATTCCAGGATATTCGCGGACTAATCCATACAACTGAAGATATCTTCTTATTGTTGATTTGCTTTCTCCATATTTCTTAAATCGTTCTTCAAGAAAACACTTGTATAGATTCTCAGGGTTGTCATTGAACAGTTTTTGCATGTACGCATACACTTCACCTTTTTTCGCTTTTAGTAACACTGATAAATAATCCAAATACACCTCCACTTTATTTAAATCAATAATTAAACGTTCTGCTTGTTCCAAACTGACTCCACATATTTTGCTGCTCAGCACCTTCTTGATGCTTACGTCCACTTTGAAGTTTCCAAACCTTCGCGAAGCATGTAAATTCGCTTTAATATCGGCTAAAAACTGCACGCTCTTCTCTTTTTTCTTGTCAACAGAGGAACACGCTGTCGTACGGTCTTCACCTTCGACTTCATCTGAGGCTGTGACTACCTTACTCCACAGCGAAAGGAATGTTTCTTGCTCCGATTTCTCCAGTTTGAACAACCCATTCATATACTTTTTCGGAATGGTTGCTGTTTTCTTCTGAATACCTTCGCTGTTCATCTGAAAATAAAAATCTTTTAACGACCTTGATGATTCCTTTACAGAATTTTTGAAGGCCATTTGATTCCTACTTCATCTCGTGTGACGCGCTTCGCAACATTATCTGACCCAGATAATTCCTTTACAGAATTTTTGAAGGCCATTTGGTTCCTACTTCATCTCGTGTGACGCGCTTCGCAACATTATCTAACCCATTAAAAATTCTTTACAGAATCTGTCAAGGCCATCTGGTTCCTACGTCATCTCCTGTGATGCGCTTCGTCATCTGATAACTCGTGTGGTATATTTGATATTTGCGTAATTTTTTGTTTCAGATGCAGCTATTCCTATCTTGCTAGATATCTACCTGGATATCCTTGTTTTTATCGCTAGAAAACTAAAAATACTTACATTGGAAATTTTTTCTTTCTTCAACACCTTCTTAATCTCAACTTGTTTACAAATGTCTCCTTAACCAGATGCGCGACACTATATATATTCGCGAAACTTCTCCGCCGAGTCTTGTTATCTGCTGGAGGTGACGCATCTAAATATTCGAGAATATTCGAGAATATTTAGTGTGACGCATCTCTCACACCACAGGTGTTACGATCTGCCGGTAATTAGGAGCTTTGGATTTTTATTTAATAAAATCATCCCCTAATAAATGGAGTCCACAAAGGAAGTCTTGAATACAATCAGAATGAATAAATACAATGAGACAATCAGGAAAGAAGAACTAGTGTTAGGATTGAAATATAATATAGATAAAATGAGAATTGCTAAGACAAAATATGGTGATAAGTTGGTTGTCGTTATTAATCATAATAACAAACCCTGTGATTTGTTTATAACACAGAAATATAATGCCATTGCTAACGAATTACTTTTAAAGAAAAATCTGGTTTTGCAGCCTATTGTACGCGAAAACAAGAACAAAGAAACATATGTGGATTTAGAACTGTTTACTCAGTAATATTTGAATAAAAAATGAAAAATGTAAAAAAAAAGAAGTAGTAGTATATTGTAGTATTTTATATGTAGTAAAGGGTAATATTCTCATTTCTTGTATCCTTTATTTTGGAAGTAAGAAAATAAAAATGTTCTTAAAAAGGGGGATAATTTGGTAAAAAGGATGTTAAAATTTAAGAAATTGATGTTAAACTGGGGTTTTGAAATTGGGGGGAGGGTGGAGTGGGAGCCGGTATTATATACTACTATTTGTCGGTCGCAGATTTTTCCGGAAAAATACAGATTAAAAACAAATTCGCCGGCGTTGCTTAGTTCAATTTGTTCTGGGTGCAGTCGTTTGAAGCTTCGCTTCTTAGCAAAAGTTGAAACGAAAAGCCGAATATGTGAAATTAAATATGTGTATTTACATCAAAGGAACAATGCCAACTGATGCATTACAGTAAGTTTTACACGAAATTTCGCATGCGGCGCATTTTGTAGTATTCCCTATTTGGAAGAATGGTGTATCATTTAGTTTTCCTTTTAGGATAGACGTTCTTGGGGTTTGAAATACGTTAAAAGCCGGAAATTGTATGGTACTATAGCTGAATTTTCCGCAAAAAAAACAAATTAAAAAAATTTCGACTGCGGCGCTTGGTTTAACTTGCCTTGGTACAGTCGTTGGAAGCTTCGCTTTCCAGCGAAAGTTAATATGAAAAGCCGAATAGGTGAACTTTAAAATACGAAATTATACCAAAGGAATAACCTCAATTGATGGTTTGTTACAGTTAGTCCACACAAAATTTCGCCTGCGGCGCATTTTGTAGTATTCTTTATTTAGAAGAACAGTGTTTCATTTAGCTTAACGTTTTAGGATTGAAATTCGCTGAAACACGTTAAAAGCTAGAACTTGTATGGTAGGTATAGCTAAATTTTTCCGGAAAAAAGGCAGATTTAAAAAATTTCGCCTGCGGCGCTTAGTTTAACTTGTTCTTGGTACAGTCGTTCGAAGCTTCGCTTTTTAGCGAAGGCTAAAATGAAAAGCCAAATATGAGAACTTAAAATACGAAATTACATCAAAGGAATAATCTCAACTGATGCATTGCAGTTATTTTTACCCCGATTCTATTCTGTGCTGGCGGGAAATGTACGCCGTTGCCGCGAAGCGGCAACGGCGTGTTTTGTCGGCACATTTTTTTAGTCCGTCGGCACAAACCGGACGTCCCCCCCCCAAAGGTAAAAGGCTAGTGACGCCCCTGGCCCCAGCTAGCTCGACCGACGGAGTGTCAGAAATTGCGATCGCTATATGGCACTTGGCCGAAAGGCAAGTGACATAAAAAGCAAGGTGGTGCAAGAGTAACAAAAAGAAAAAAAAATTGTAGGTTACTTGAAAAGTAAAAAGGAGATCTTGAGATCAGGAAAAAGGAAAAGTATAACATGTGCGGTAAGAAAAAGAGTTTTTTTGGGATCCCAAAACGTAAGTGGAGGGATACCTATGACATCCACAAAAGATGTCCGTCCGTCCGTCTGTCTGTTAGCACGATAACTCTCGAAGGGGTTGAGATATTCTGATCAAACTTGGCACGAGGACTCTTTAGGTCAAAGTACAGGTCAAGTTCGAAGATGGGCTATGTAGTCTATATTTAGGGGTGGGGGAGGGGTTTGAAATTAATGGGAACAAAAAACATTTTTTAAAAGCTAATGAAATAGTCGAATTAGAGGTAAGGAGACATGCTGAATCAGAATATGAAATTTATTTTCTCGCCGGACAAATAGTTCACCCGGAATCCGGCGAAAATCGGAAATTTTGTGAAAAGTAAAAGTTTAATACAGTCCATTGGAGGTTCGCTTTAGGGGCAAGGAAACGTGCGGATTCCGCATACGTAAATTGTTTTGTCGCCGGACAATTAGTTCGGCCGGAATCCGGCAAAACCGGAGAATTCGTTTAAAGTAAAAGTTTGATTTAAATTTGATAAGATGTTCGATTTGAGGGTAAGAAGACATGCTGAATTCGCATATGACAATCATTCTCACAGGACGTACAGATCGCTCGGAATCCGGCTGAAACCGGAAATCTTTTAAAAGTAAAAGTTTAATCTGAAGTTGATTAGACGTGGAATGTAGGGGTAAGGAGACATGCTGAATTCGTTTTTGAGCTTTATTTTTTTGTCGGAGAAGTAGTTCCGGAATTCCGCCGAAACTGGAAAATTGGCAGAAGTAAGGCAGGAAGTTTCGATCTGCTTCATCAAAACAAATATAACTGAAAGGGGTAAACACACATGCTGAATCCATATCTGAACTTGGTTTTCTCGTATGATTAGCTATTTGGCCTTAATTAATAGTAAAAGTATTCAAGGAGTCTGGCGAAGACTGCATCTGGCAAAGACAAGACCCAATTGTCTGGATCAAGTTTGAACTTTTGGGATCCCATCGAAACCTTTGGTCTTGTTCCTTTCGATGCTCTGCAGTCCTTCTGGAGTCAGCTTGGAAGAACTAACACTGGAAAAACAAGACCAAAGGTTTCTATGGGATCCCAAAAGTTCAAATTTGTTCCAGACAACTGGGTCTTGTCTTCGCCAAATCAAGTCTTCGCCAGACACTTTTACTATTAAAATTTAGAAACAGATTACGGCCACATAGCTAATCATATGAGAAAACTAAGTTCAGATATGGATTCAGCATATGTCCTTACCCCTTTACATATCTATTTTGACGAAGCAGATCGAAACTTCCTGCCTTACTTCTGCCAATTTTCCGGTTTCGGCAGAATTCCGGAACTACTTGTCCGGCGAAAAAATAAAGCTCAAAAACGAATTCAGCATGTCTCCTTACCCCTACATCCAGCCTCTAATCAACTTCCAATTAAAAAACCTCTAATCAACTTCCAATTAAACTTTTACTTTTGACAAATTTTCCGGTTTCAGCCGGATTCCGAGCGATCTATACGTCCGGTGAGAAAATGATTGTCACATGCGAATTCAGCATGTCTACTTAACCGCAAATCGAACATCTTATCAAATTTAAATAAAACTTTTACTTTAAACAAATTCTCCGGTTGTGGCCCGATTCCGGCCGAAGTAATGGTCCGGCGAGATAATAATTTTCATATTCGGACTCAGCACGTTTCCTTGCCCCTAAATCGAACCTCCGATCAACTTCATATTACTTTTCACAAATTTTCCGGTTTTCGCCGGATTCTGGGTGAACTATTCGTCCGGCGAGAAAATAAATTTCATATTGGGATTCACAATGTCTCCTTAGTCCTTACCCCTAATTCGACTATTTCATTAGCTTTAAAAAATATTTTTTGTTTCCCTTAATTTCGAACCCCTCCCCCACCCCTAAATATAGAGCTACATATATTCAAACAATGTTTGCAACGGATACGTCAGCTATGATTTTTCATCAGCGATATTTCGGCCCTTCTTGGCAAGGGTCCTCGTCAGGCTGTCAATCTTCTGGTTCAACTTCGGGGAAGGAAACAAACCTGTAATAAATAACTGAAGCTTCTACCGACTATAAATATCTTATTAAAGTAAATTATCTTCAAATACCACTATAATGAAAAAACTAGTCCTCAGATTTAATTTTTGACAACGACGCTGTTTTTGCTGCACGATTGGGGCGATGACAGGAAAGGGTTTTTTCTGCATTTTGATCAACTTCGGTTTGTTCATTAATAAGGGGCTGAAAACTTAAATATTATTTTATTAATGACCTCGTTCTACGTTTCTATTATGATTACTTGCCTGAATCTATTACTTAGATTCAATAGATTCAAAGTAATAGATTCAGGCAAGTAATCATAATAGAAACGTAGAACGAGGTCATTAATAAAATAATATTTAAGTTTTCAGCCCCTTATTAATGAACAAACCGAAGTTGATCAAAATGCAGAAAAAACCCTTTCCTGTCATCGCCCCAATCGTGCAGCAAAAATAGCGTCGTTGTCAAAAATTAAATTTGAGGACTAGTTTTTTCATTATAGTGGTATTTGAAGATAATTTACTTTTATAAGATATTTATAGTCGGTAGAAGCTTCAGTTATTTATTACAGGTTTGTTTCCTTCCCCGAAGTTGAACCAGAAGATTGACAGCCTGACGAGGACCCTTGCCAAGAAGGGCCGAAATATCGCTGATGAAAAATCATAGCTGACGTATCCGTTGCAAACATTGTTTGAACATTGTTGAAAACAATGTGTATATGCCTGTATGTTGTGCCGAAAATGAGCCACTGTTTTTAGATTGTCTAAGTCGTCTTCAAGGATATATTGAGTTAGGTTCGTACGATAGCTTGTGTATTTTGGGAGACTGGAATGCTAATGCGAGACCTGGATGTGAAACCCCGTTTTTCAAACAATTGTTAGAATTTTCAACAGCAAACAATCTGGTTCTCGCGGATGTGGAACAGCTACAAGACGATTATACATATGTCAGCGAAGCCCATCTGAATTCGGTTTCTTGGCTAGACCACATACTAGTAAGTAGAAATTTGGGTTCCCTTGTAAGTGACCTTAGGATTCGTAAGGAATTCGGCCCTGACCACTTACCTTTAGCGTTTAACCTACGAGTCCCTGTGGATGTCATCGGCAATAGTAGCAGTAGTGGTCCCGTGAATATTGTGGACTGGAATTCTTGTGACCCTGAGTCAATAATGGCTTATACTTCATCAACACGCGCCCAGTTTAACGAACTAGATCTCCAGGCCCCAGGGCTTCAGTGTAATAACAGTCAATGTAATGACCCTTCGCACGTGTCAGAGCTAAACGACGTATATATTTCTTTTATTAACGCTATGATCCTAGCTTCTAAGCTTCTGCTTCCCTCCAAGGGTACGAATGGCCGACGGCGTCCACCAATCATACCCGGGTGGAACAACCATCTGAAAGAGCTTTACGCGCATTCGAAAACTAAATTTCATGAATGGGTTGCTGCTGGTAGACCCCTGCTATGTTCGGTCCATGAAGCGATGAGATCTGCAAGATCTTTATTCAAAATTAAACTGAGGTGGTGTAGGGGGAATGAGAACCAACTAAGGGCTGAAAGTCTTGCTAAGTCTTTTTTGCTGGATAAACCCAGGAAGTTTTGGTCACATGTGAAGCGTGCTTTCTCGTCTCGGCCCCCGATTGCTCAGTGCCTAGATAATATTACGGGTGAACAGGAGATAGCAAGACATTGGAAGATGAAATTTGAGAATCTGTTTAATTCCATTCCTAGTGATTGTGATGATTTATTGGTTTTACCTGATGAAAATCCGATAGTCATTTTTCAAAGTTGTCTTGTTGAAAAGTATTTGAAAGTGATGGACCTTGAAAAGGCAGGAGGCCTTGACAGTCTGTCAGCAAAGCATCTCAAGTATGCTTCTTTTGAGAAAATAGCTATTCTGACTTCCCTTTTCAATGGTTTTGTCCGTCATGGTTTTGTTCCTGACCTTCTTACTAAGGTTGTTATTGTTCCGATACCTAAGGGGAGGGGTTGTGATATAACAAAATCCGATAACTATCGTCCAATAGCACTAGCAACCCTTATTTCGAAAATTTTTGAATATTGTCTTGCTGATGCTATCCGTGAGTCGGTAAAGACTAGTTTTTATCAGTTTGGTTTCAAGGATAAATGCAGTGTCGAATTTCCGGTATTTCTTTTGAAGTTTGTTGTAGAATACTTTTGGTTTTTTTCGACACCTGTTTTCGCTTGTTTTGTGGACTCTACGAAAGCTTTCGACAGAGTAAATCACAAAAAAATGTTACGGATTTTGTTAGATCGGGGCGTGCCACCTTCTGTTGTCCGACTGTTATGTTTTTGGTTTCGGTCCCAGCGGTTTTCTATACGGTGGGGCAACAAACTCAGCGATGAATTCGTCATGGTCAATGGTTTGAGGCAAGGTGGCCTACTTTCCCCAATTTTGTACGCGGTGTACGTGGACGGTCTAACTGAGAGGCTTCAAAAAGCATCAGTTGGGTGCATGATTGGTAACCGATCGTTCAACCACTTTTTATTTGCTGATGATTTAGTGCTTTTGAGTCCGACTGTTTTCGGGCTAAACAGGTTACTGGAGTTGTGTGATGTATATGCCGAGGAGTTTGATATTATGTTCAATACTAAGAAAACTTATGCTATGGCGTTTTTGCCTCCTAAATGCAAGGCACTTAAAAAAGACATTTTCCTTTCGGGTAGGCGTATTGAGTACGTAAGAGATTTCCGGTATTTAGGTTTTGTCATCAATGAATCTTTAAATGATGATAGTCATCTGCGGCAGACGATGGCCAGTCTATGCAAGCGTGGCAATGTTCTTATATGGAAATTTGGGATAACTTGTACTAGTGTTAAACTTTGCCTTTTTCGCACTTACTGTTACCAGTTATTTGGTATTGCGTTAGTGTATAAGCACTCTGTTCGGACGGATTATGGGCTCAATGTTTATTTCAATAGCATTTTCCGTCGTTTGCTAAAGTTGAGCCGCTTCGCAAGCATGTCACAATCTCTTGTTCTGAACAGATGCTGTACATACAAAGAGCTTAAAAGAAAAGCTACAGTGTCGCTTCTTAATAGGCTTTGGGATTCTGAGAATCCGCTAATTGTTACTGCTAGCAACCATATCCACCACAGTCTGCCATTGTGGCGACATCTTCTGTCAGTCCACACATTCCCAATGCGGTGAGATGTGGAATTTTGTTGTTTACTTGTCTTGTTTATTTTGTGTGTTTTTCTTTCTGTATGGTCTGTAGACTGAATTAAAAGATATTGATTGATTGATTGTTTGAATAAATGTTTCAAAGTCAGCTTGGGCTCAAAGAATATTTAGAGCTACATAGCCCATCTTCGAACCTGACCTGTACTTTGACCTAAAGAGTCCTCATGCCAAGTTTGATCAAAACATCTCAACCGCTTCGAGAGTTATCGTGCTATCAGACGGATGGACGGACGGACGGACAGATGGACCGACAGACAGACGGACAGAAGGACGGACGGACAGAAGGACGGACGGACAGACGGAGAACTTTTGTGATGTCATAGGTATCCCTCCACTTACGTTTTGGGATCCCAAAGAAAACAAAAATCTTACCATGATTTTACTGAAACCAATGTTCTTTGTTAACGTCGTCATGATTTTCTTCTCTCTGTCAATGACCGATTCTTCGATGATGTGGACAAGTTTGGCATGAATGAACCGTTCTCCCCACTTGGGCATTGAGTTCGTCTTTGTGAATATCCGCTTCGTCAATAACAGGTTTCCTCGTCTCTCTCGAGATATCACATCCTCCGATAGAACATGCTTACTAAAAAGTTAATAGTCAGAAAAAGCATCAGCTATTACAGTATCAGAAACAGAGCCGTCATTTCGCGGAAATCTGGGGGGGGGGCGAACCTAACTACTAGGAATTATGGTTATTGCCATTTTCAGTGCAACCTAGCTGTGTGATCTTACAACTTCCCCGATAGGGTCGAACCCACCAGCTTATACAGAAACAGCAGCTTGAGACGGACCGACGCTTTCAGAGAGCTTCAGAGACCAGAGCCAATCATACTTCAGCAAGCATGGTTTTGCATTATTCACTCAAATACCTTCTTCTATTGTTTTATTTGTTTTCTTCGATTGTTTGTAGCTACTGTAACATTGCGGAATAGACTCAAACACCCTGTAATAAGATTAGGTACAGTAGCCCAGAGGCTTTACTAGCCAAAATGTTCGGGGGGGGGGGGACGAGGCATTTACCGACTGGCAGTTAATTTTTACCGACTTTTCGCTGCCAAATATCGCTGCCAAAGCATCATAGCTGACATATCCTTTTTATGCACTATTTGAATATGTGTTTCAAAGTCAGCTTAGGCTCAAGGAATGTTTATTGGCCTGAAAACCTTACAAGGAAATTTCTGTGTTGTCCAAAACAGGTCCTGGTCACTCAAGGCTTCCTTCTTGACAACTATTATACTTATACAACTGGACTGAAATGTCCTTCCATCCTTTTTAGGTCAGGTTCGAGGTTGTGTAAATTCGAGGTTGGATACCCCTCCGCTACATAAATCTGCGAAAGGTGCAAAAGAAAACTGCAAATGGAAGGTGCCGCAAAAACAATTTGGTAGTGGCCAGCAGGTGTTTAAAGACATTCGGCAACGCTGCTGCAACTTCTTTCAACAAACACAGACGAAATATAAGGTTGTAGAAAATATTTAGACTTTTCAATCCAGTTTCAATCAAGGCTCCATCTCACACATTTGGGAAGTGTAGAGGCTGTAAATAAACAGTGGGAACTGCATGCATATATTTCATTCATGGGGGATATATATACAGGAGGGATATCCAACCTCAGACAAGAAGGGTTACTCAGCGCCTAAATTGAATTGCTCTTCTTGGAGTAAATTTTGAATATACCATGAGGAGCAAAACAGACGCGTATTTATTTTGGAGGTAGAAAAAAAAAAATATGAGAACTCAGAACAAGCTGTTTCATTCTTTCAACCCTTTGAGGCTTTGAAACATCCAAACATTTGATGTTTTCTGTAGAAGGTGTGGCATCTCAAGCTATATCAAATTACGCAGAGACCTCAAGAAATAGATCCAAATTCATGAAATCTTCTGATTTGGGGTTAAAATATCTTAAAACCTCATTCCTTAAAACTTTGATGCTAAAATTCTACTAAAAAGTACAAAAGGCACTGAAGGCGATTTTTTTTGAAAATACTAATCATCAGAGCAACTTTTTGGGACCCCTTAATAAAATTAAGGGCAATCTATGCAGAGCCTATGTTATCATAAATTTCATGTCCAAGCCCTATATTTAGGGGTAGGGGAGGTAACATTAAGGTGAGTGCAAATCAGATAATCACAGAAATATTAAGTTTTTACCGTGCAAAGTTTCATACGAATTGCTCAACTCATTTGAGGCCATCTAGCTTATTATTCTGACCGAGATGAAGGCATGTTAACTGTTATAGCTTTTTCGAGCAGAACTAAACTATTTAATCACATGCAGTCATATTCTGATAATCGTCAACCAGTTATTTAGTAGATACGACTTGATATCAACCTCCAAGATATTGTGATAAAACTAGCCAAGGGTCAGACAAACCCATTTTGGACCCACAGAAATATGTCAAAAACGATTAGCCTGAAAAAGGTCAGCAAAGTCCAGGTCTGCTTCTAATTTTGAAATAGTGATTATTACCACAAGCTCATATACAATCATAGGGACCTGCAACTAAGTACCTAAAAAAATAAGAGAACCTGAATATAATGCTCCAGTCTAGTACACTAGCCCCATTTCAGGCATGGTGCTCAAACGTCTAGCACCATGCCTGGGTGCTAGACGTTCAAGCACTGTACCTTGGATTTCATGTATGGTGCATGGATTTCAGTATACAGTGCATACAGAAAAAACACAGTTTCTGTCATCAGAACTGAACACCGGCTTGGACAGGGCTGAAATTACTACTATGAATTAGAGAAATCAAAGACAATCCTTTATATATTTTTCACAACAAAAACAAAAGGGCTCTAATGATGATGGAGATGAAAAACCTAACAGCACCCTATCTATTTTCCATGTATTTTCCCTATCTATTCCCCAAGAGCCAATATTCTGGTTGGCTGCTAGGTAGAAAAAGCTGAGGCACAGGACACTTTGCATGCAAAACCCTTGACTATGTAGAAAAGGAAATGAGGTTTTTCACATCTGTCATCAGCCAAGCCCTTTTGTTTTTGTTGTGAAAAATATATAAAGGATTGTCTTTCATTTCTCTAATTCATGGTAGTAATTTCAGCCCTGTCCGAGCTGGTGCTCAGTTGTTATGACAGAAACTGTGTTTTGGATGTATGCACTGTATACTGAAATCCATGCACCATACATGAAATCCAAGGTGCAGTGCTTGAACGTCTAGCACCCAGGCATGGTGCTAGACGTTTGAGCACCGTGCCTGAAAAGGGGCTAGTGTACTAGACTGTAATGCTCAAAGCGATATTGTTGCCAGCCTCCACGTTCGGTAGTATGCATAGGATATTGGAAAAGTTTTGATTATGAGTTAGGTAAAGCATGAAATCCAAGAAAATACACAAAACAAGCCATGTTTTAACTAAGCAAGCCTACTTTCCCAACCCAAGCCTGCCACAGTGGCACTGCTAAAATCGCCTTCCCCAGCCAACAGAAACACAGGAACAAGCCCATCTGGCAACACTGGTTGAAAAGAGTCATATTTTGCCTCTGCCCTGTCAGGACAGCATGTACATTTCATTTTAACATTTTTGCGACAACATTCGAGGTAGTGTAAAAATGAGAGTACCCCTTCTCATCCTGTTTCATCAGCATTAGGCCTAGCCTAACTTAGTCTAATGTAAGAACTCAAGAACCCACAACCAGACCTGTAAGGGTTAGGGTATCTTTTCCAAAACCCCTCAGCAACATTTTCCCAGGGATAATGGAAGGTTGTGTCCGACTCGTAGTGCTTAACCATTTCAGGCGGAAAAAAACTTTTTACACTCAACGCGCCGGTTACAGCTTAAATAATTTGCCATTCGACTGAGCTTGATTCCTGCTTTGTACGGTATAAGAGAAAATAAAAGCACGATAAAATTCAACGACGAAATGCAGCCACATGTGCTAGGCAGGGGCGTCACTATGGGGTCACCCCACTTGTTTGTCGGCGCGGAGTTGTCTGTCCGGCAAAACACAGAAGAAATTTAATTCTGCATGATTTTGTCGGGCCTCGGTACTGTCATCGGTACGTCGATATTCTGGAAACTTTGTCGGGAGCACCAGGGAAGGTCGGTACAGTGTGTTATTTTTATACGTCAGAAATCAACTTCTGTACAGTCCAGTCGGGCACAACACAGAAGAAATGAAATGCTGTATGGTTTTTATCTGGAGTTGGTATTTTCTTCGGCACATCAGGCTGTTTTTGGGATCCCAAAACGTAAGTGGAGGGATACCTATGACATCGCAAAAGTTGTCCGTCTGTCCGTCCGTCCGTCCGTCCGTCCGTCCGTCCGTCCGTCCGTCCGTCCGTCCGTCCGTCTGTCCGTCCGTCTGTAAGCACGATAACTCTCGAAGGGAGTGAGATATTTTGATGAAACTTGGTGTGAGGATTCGTTGGGTCGTCGGACCAGTCAAGTTCGTAGATGGGCTATGTAGCCCTACATTTAGGGGTGGGGGAGGGGGTTTAAATTAAGGGGCAAACAAAATATTTTGAAACAGCTAATGTGATAGTCGATTATGGGGTAAGAAGACATGCTGAGCACGATGGTGAAAACTATTTTGTCATCGGACGAGTAGTTCGCCCGGAATCCGGCCAAAACCGGAAAGTTTGTTAAAAGTAAAAGTTTTATTTGAAGTTGATTAGATGTTCGATTTAGGGGTAGGAAGACATGCTGAAGACGATGGTGAAAACCATTTTCTCGAAGGATAAGTAGTACGCCCGGAATCCGGCCGAAACCGGAAAGTTTGTTAAAATTAGAAGTTTTATTTCGAGTTGATAGTTTGATAGTCGATTATGGGGTAAGAAGACATGCTGAGCACGATGGGGAAAATCATTTTGTCATCGGACGAGTAGTTAGCCCGGAATCCGGCCAAAACCGGAAAGTTTGTTAAAAGTGAAAGTTTTATTTGAAGTTGATTAGATGTTCGATTTAGGGGTAGGAAGACATGCTGAAGACGATGGTGAAAATCATTTTCTTGACGGACAAGTAGTTCGCCCGGAATCCGGCCAAAACCGGAAAATTTGTTAAAAGCAAAAGTTCGAGTAGATGACAGATTAAGGGGTAAGAAGGGAGGCTGAGTCGGTTTATGACGATGTTTTTTTACCCGGACATATAATTTTTCCGGAATCCGGTTGTAACCGGATTTTTTTTTAAGTCAAACTTTTATTCAAAGTTGATTAGATGTTCTTTATAGGGATAAGGAGATTCGCTGGTTTTGTTTCTGTATTTTTTTTGTTTGCTGGGCTAGTAGTTCGCTCGGAAATCGGCAGGAAGTCCCGGTCAGTATCGTCAAAATAGATATGGTTTATAGAGGTATATCTGAACTTGGTTTTCTCTGATAATTAGCCTGTCCAAGACTGGATCTGGCGAAGACAAGACTCGATTGTCTGAATCAAATATTAGATTTTTGGGATCCCATCGACACCTTTGGTCTTGTTACTCGTAAGAAATCAAATTCTGTAAACGTTTATCGGGCGTATCCCGAAAGTTTTAAGTTTCGTCAGACGGTTTCTATTTACATGTAAGATATAAAGATATTTACTTTCTTGTAGCTCAAAACAAAGAAGAAATCCAATTCTTAGTGCTTTTGTCAGGCATCGGTATTCTTTCGGTACATCGGGTTCTGTTTATATGTGAGAAATCAATTTTTCTGCAAATAGTTGTCGGGCGCAAATTTTTACGGAGAAAATTCAGATTAAAAAAAATTCGCATGTGGGCGCTTAGTTTCTGTGTATACTCGTCGGAAGCTTCGATTTATAGCTAAAGTTGAAGCGAAAAGACGAATGTGTGAATTTCAATATACGAATTTATATTAAAGGAACAATCTCAACTGATGCATTAAAATTAGTTTTTACACAAAATCTCGCCAGCGGCACGTTTTGTAGTATACTCTGTTTGGAAGATCAGTGTTTCATTTAGTTGCCGTTGTAGGATTGACATTCTTGATTCTTGGGAGTCTGAAACACGTCAAAAGCTAGAACTTGTAGGGTAGGTAGGTATAGCAAAATGTTTCCGGAAGAAAGGCAGATTACAAAAAATAATTGCCGGAAGCTTCGCTTTTAGCGAATATGTGAACTTTAATTGAACGAAATGTACATTAAAAGAATAACCTCAACTGATGCATTACAATAAGTTTCACCTGCGGAGCATTTTGTAGTATTATCTATTTGGAAGATTGGTGTTTAATTTAGTTGGCGTTTTAGGATTGAGATTCTTGGCGATTTGAAACACGTTAGCGGCAACGGCGTTTTTTTGTAATTTTTGGGATCCCAAAATGTAAGTAGAGGGATACCTATGACATCGCAAAAGTTGTCCGTCCGTCCATCCGTCTGTAAGCACGATAACTCTCGAAGGGAATGAGATATTTTGACGAAACTTGGTGGGAGGATCCTCTGGGTCAAGTTCGTATATGGGCTCTGCAGCCCTATATTTAAGGGTGGGGGAGGGGGTTTCAAACTTTTTAGAAATATGGCCATAGTTGCTTAAGGAGCAAGGAGACCTGCTGAATCCGAATTTGAAAGGCGAGAACCGAACACAAAATTTGTCGACCAATTTTCTGCTATAGCAGTCCCTACCCCTTCATTCTCAAACCGGTATAGCTCTGCGCTGTGGATGACGACATCGTTTGTTTACTCTGTGGGCGTCGGAGAGATCTTAAGGCGTAATCTCGCCGTTCCCCGAGGACTCCTCGGGGAATCAAAGGGAACGGCGAGAATAGAGGGAGTCACTCCACGCGGACAGAAACAGCGAGAACACGGGTAATGTTTCCAGGATGGATTTTGTTCGAATGCAGCTTACGAAATTAGTCTGGAGCCACTTTATTTTTGGTTTTGTTTATTCTAATTATTTTTACATTGCACCAACACCAACAAAAATTGATTCCCCTCCGAATCTGAAAGGGAGTCCTTTTTGATGATGGTGATGATAATCAGAGCATTCCCCGTCCGTGGGGACTCGCGAGAATACGGGGAGTGAGTCCCCGGACAAACAAAAACGCGGGGACTCCTCAAGTGGAGTCCGCGGGGAATTGAAGGGAACGACGAGAATAGAAGGAGTCACTCCATGCAGACTCCCGCTAGGAAAACAATGAGCTTCTAATAATGGATTTTGGTCGAAAAAGAAATATATACAGTTGTCGAAATTAGTCTAGATCCACTTTATTCTTTATTTTGTTAATGCTGATTCTTTTTAATTAATTTTACAGTGCACCAGCACAGCAAAAACTGATTCCCCTCCGAATCTGATAGGGAGTCCTTTTTGATGATGGTGATGATAATCGGAGCATTCCCCGTCCGTTGGGACTCGCGAGAATATATCCTCAAGTGGAGTCCTCGGGGAACGGCGAGAATACGCCTCTAGTGTAATCGAAGGTCGAAGGGGTTGATATATAATGTTCAAACGAGGGAATGTGTTGTTCAATAAGGATTCACTGGTAAGTACAGGTCAAGTTCGTAGTTGGGTCCTTTTAGTCCTATCTTCAGAGGTAGAGGAGGGGTTTCGAATTTACGGTAAAAACATGTATGTTTTATAAACTAATAAGGTATTCATTAGGGGTACGGAGGTCCGCTGAATCCATATCTGAACTTAATTTTCTTGCTGGACAAATGGTTCATCACGAATTCGGCTGAAACTGGAAATTCGGTTGAAGCTCCAACTAGTTTCAGAAATCGATTAGAGATTCGGTATCGGGGCAAGGAGACATGCTGAATCCAGTTTCGAACTTTATGTTAACAGTAAAATTAGTCAGAAGACTGAATGGGGAAGACATGACCCAATTGTTTGAGTCAAGTGTTATATTTTTGGGATCCCATCGAAACCTTTGGTCTTGTTTAGTCCGTCGGCATAAACCTAGGTCCCGCCCAAAGCGACAGGATAGCTTAAAGCTAAAAGAGGAATAAAAAGTTCCACAGGCGCCTACAGAACACGGATTCGCTTAGGCGAACTCCTGCTGATTCATGTCAGTTCGTTCGCGTAGGGAGAAAGACTCGCATACTGTGGTGGGTAACAAGCTTAATCATATACCATCGTGGAAAATGAGTGGATGCTTTCCCGATTGTTTGCAAGGCACTGAGAGAAAGATAATAAATTAGTCTGAAAATGCTTGATCTTATCAATCTGTTCCAATGAAGCGTAAATTAGTTTTCATTTCAGCTCGAGTTTCCCAAACCAGTGACATTTTCCATGCTTCCCGGCATCACACATTCAGATACTTATTCTGAAGTCTAAGGAGTCACGATTCCCTTAGACAAGAAATATACCACAACAAGTACACCTGAAAATTAAAGAAATAATATATTTTTCAAAACCTAAACTTGTGACTCCAATACCCAGAGAAATAATTAGAACAGCCACCTAGGTAAAGCTGGATTTTTCAAACGTCGGCATAGAAATTCAGCTTCATTCCTTCTCATCATTCTTCATTGTCATGCCACACCAATACAACTCAGCAAAAGGACGCAAAATTACAAACTTAACACATGAAAAATATAAAACGAGATCATCTCATAAGGGCTTCAACAACGGCCTGAACATTGAGAGTCTTCAGGTCGACATATGTCTGGCCAGTTCCCACGAAGACGATTGGCTGACCCGTAATGTACGTCATGGAAATGGCAGCACCAACCTGAAACAGAAATATATCAGTAATAACAGCAACTACTTACACAAATCTGATGATAAAAGATCCTCAAAAGATACGCGCCGCAGGATAAAATACCTCCAGTGATATGTACTTTGTATCTTTTGTGAGATCACGGGAGCTTCTGCGTCCTAGGCCTTTAGCTAGGGCTTATGCTGAGCTAGACTTAGCTAAACTAAGCTAAAACAAGATAAAACTTCAAGAATATAATAATAATAATGCTTCTTTGTTGAGCCAAAAAGCCATACAAAATTTTATACACTTTCCACTTTACAAATAAACTATTACACGTCTAGAATACTATGCTACGTAAACTAAGCTAAACCTTCATTCATGAGACTGAATCCTTTAGTCACATATTTACAAACATCTACGATACATTTGGGGTTCGTAGATTTCAGGATAGGGGGAAGCGATACCAACCCACCCCCAACAAATGTTACTCTCAAATGCAAATCTCTTGGCACTCTAAGAGAGTTCAAATCCTCCTCCTGCAACTTGCAAAGAGGGCAGATATAGGCTAAGTCTCTCCCGTGCCAGCTTTTGCGGTGTCATACAAATTATATCGGAATATCACACTGTCGTTACCACGGGCATCACTAGCCAAACCTCGAAGGGGGAGGGAGGAGGTAGAGCGCCTGCCAGCGCCCTGCCGCCCATTTCTGCTTTTAATGCATAGGTAATAGATAAAATCGTGATAACTGCAAGCGTTGAAGTAGTCGTATCTCTGACTCTGAGCTAAGGGGCGTTTGAAGGGCAGGAGTGTGGGAAGTGAATACCTCAAAATAAGGCAAGGCTCATACCAGTTAGAAACAATAGCCACACAAAAGACGACACCACATGCGGGAAATTTGACGAATTCAAAGAAACATTAAAGATAGTAAGGTGAACGTCATTCTCAATAACAGGAATTCGCTTCCACATTATCCCCGCCCGCAGCAGTTTATCATCAGACAGATTGAAAATGAGCGCCGCCTGCGATTTTTTTGGGATCCCAATGCGTAAGTGGAGGGTTGCATATGACTTTGTAAAAGTTGTCCGTCTGTCTGTCAGAAGAGGACCCTAACCAAGAATGGCCGAAATATAACTCTAATAAAATTCAGCTGACGTATCCGTTTTGCTCTGTCAAATATGATTCGCAGTCAGCTTGGGCCGAAGGAATATTTAGATGCTCTACGGACGGAAGGGCATCTTGAAACATATGTTAGTTAAAGCTTTGAAATTTGTTGGTACTCTATTCCTGATTGAACCTATGAAACTTGACTGCTTGATTTTGAAGTGAAGAAAAGTAATACATTTTTTGGTTTTTACCAGGTTTTAAAATATTAATATATTTTTGGTAATGAAGGAAAGGTATTTAATGGTTGTAAAATATCGTAGGTAAAAGTTGATACTGTTAGCTTTCCGAAAAAGGGAGAGCGTTTATATGGGGATATTTAGTAGAAAAATGAAAAGTTTGAAAATAGAAGTATTTTTAGAGTTGGAAAGTATAAAAAGAAAGTAGGCTCAAGACGAAAGTGTAAGTAACCTTAAAGTAGGGTAAACTGTTTGGTAAATTTTGTATTAAAGTCACTGATCTGGAGATGGAGACGTAGCCACTTGTTTTAGTTCGATCTAAAGCAAGAACAAATAGAAAAAGAACCAGGCCGAAGGTTTCGATGGGATCCTGCAAATTTAATATTAGATCCGGACAATTGGGTCTTGTCTTCGCCAGACTACTTGACCATTTTTACTATTAAAATTTAGAAACAGATTAAGGCCAAATAGTGTGTTTACCCCTATAAGTCATATCTATTTTCACGAAACTGATCGAAACTTCTTGCATTACTTCTGCCAAATTTCCTGTCTCTGCCGAATTCCGGAACTACTAGTCCAGCAAGAAAATAAAGCTCAAACACGAATTCAGCGTATCTCCTTACCCGTATGTCGAACATCTAATCAACATTATATAATACTTCGACTTATAACAAATTTTCCTGTTTCAGCCGGATTCTGGGAGAACTATATGTCCGGGTAAAAAAAGATTGTCATATAGGGTTCAGCATCTCTCCCATAAATCGGACATCTAATTAACTACAAATAAAACCTTTCCTTTTGACAAATTTTCCGGCTTTGGCCGGATTTCGGGCGAACTACTTGTCCGGGTAGAAAATGATTTTCATATAAGTGTTCAGCTCGCCATCTTACCCCTTAATCGACTATCTCATTAGCTGTTTAAAAATATTTTGTTTGTCCCTTAACGGACACCTGAACAATGAAATCCTACATGGTTTCATTGTTCGGTTCGGATGGCCACGAAGAGCATTCTTCTCCTGAGCGTGACGTTTTCAAAATAGGGATGTTCGTTTCTGGAGGTGTGCACATGCAGACTCCAAGACAAAAAGCGCAATTCATTCAAATCTTGTACAGCGCTGGCCGGATCATCTAGATATACGTTTGGACTTAACTGGTTAAAAAATATTCCAGAAGGGTTGATTGGAGACATTCGTTCATTTCTAAAATTGTTCGGTACTGAAATAAGGACAGATGCAAAATGGAGCAAAATCATAGCTTGGAAACACTATTTCGTATTTGGATTGGGTTTTCTGCAGGCACTGTTAACGGAAGTCATACAGATAGGAATGATACCTGGTACTCTTCATTCATGTGTCCTTTAATTTAACCAGCGAACTTGAGGGACATCACAAGTGGCTTGGCTTCCAAGCTAGTGAGATGGACATTAAGCAGCGTGAATACTTGGCAAAGTATTTCTCTTCTGAGAAGGGAAGTGTGCTGTGGCAAGATGAGCATGTACATCGGAGAGCGTTCGGATTTTGTCGCCTATACAACTACAGTAGAGGTACGCTACTTTGAACATACTGAACAATGCAGTATTGGGTTAAATGCAAAAAAGACCTAATAAACAATTCTTGTCTCCGCTCTTGTCGAGCGTTCTGATTATGTCGCCTATACAACCAGGGGCGTCGCAAGTGCATTTTCGGTGGGGGGGTGCAGAGCCAAAATTTTACCGAGTCTTTCAAAATTTTTACCGAATCCTAGAACTAAGAATTCGAGCTTTAAATTATTGAACAGAAACGATTACGTAGGAAGAGTGGCAATAAAAGGCAGCATGAACGACGATAAGCCAACTATTAGGCGGCGTTTAAGCCCACATAGAGAATACGTTGCCGGGTATGATTGCAGTAACAGCTACTATATATTATAGCCAACAGAAAATTAAATCGAGCGCCGCCGGCGAAAATTTTTGAAATCCATTTTTTTTTTTTTTTTAGGCTAAAATTTAACTTCTTCTCTTACAAATTCTATCATTTACCGTTGATGAAATACCAAGACTCTTAAGAAGTTCTAGAAAACGGATGGAGCGACGTTACGGCAGCAGCAGCAACTGTAGTCTAGTCAATATACTACCTATGATAACATAAAGTGAGCGCCGCAGGCGAAATTTTTTTTTGCTTTTTCCCGCCAAATTTAATTTCCATTCAAATTCTAGCTTTTAATGTTTCGAAATCTCAATCCTAAAACTGGCTTAAAACCCCCGTCAAATGACGCGCCCTTCCACAAAATAGAGAACATTACGAAAAGTGCTGCAGGGGGAATTTTCGAAATATTTATGATCAGATTTTCTTTTTGGGATCCAAAATAAAAGTAAGGACTATCGATGATATCACAGATCATCCCTTTTGTCTGCGACCAGTGCTTCACTCGACCTCTTCTGAATTTCGAGGTTCGTGGTAACTTCCGGATCCTGGCAATTACAACGAATAAGTTACCGAATCTCAGTTATTATACCGAATAAGTTTAGACCGATAGCGTGTTCCGGATTCTGTATAACCACTGTATCCCGGTTAGTATACCGAATTGTTTCGGTATCGAAAGACTACCGAACAATATTCATATTCGGTATACTTTCGTCGAAACTGGAACAAAGTCAGGATTCGTGGTTAACTTCCGAATCCTGGAAATTACACTTAATAAATTACCGAATCCCAATCATGACACCGAATAATTCTGAACCAATAGCTTATTCGGGAGTCTGTGTAACTGCGGAATCTCCATAAATATACCGAATAGTTTCGGCATCGAAAAATTACCAAATGATTTCAGTAAATTCTCTCACCAAAATCGTGATAAATAACGAATACTGGCAACTATACCGAATCCCGATCATTATACCGAAGAGATTTGTACAGATAGCCTATTTAGGAGTCTGTATAACTACCGAATCCCCGTAAATCGAAAAAATACCGAACAATTTTAGTAAACTTTTGGGCCTCTGGCCAAAAATTTTACCGAATCTCAAAAAGGTGGGGGGGTGCTGCACCCCCCGCACCCCCCCTTGCGACGCCCCTGTATACAACTACAGTAGAGGTACGCTACTTTGAACATACTGAACAATGCAGTATTGGGTTAAATGCAAACAAGACCTAATAAACAATTCTTGTCTCCCCAACTTTGTGTGACTAGTGGCTGACTGCCACATCAACTGGATGAAAATGACACTGTTCAAAGTTCAATGAGCGCTCAAACAAGCATGCCTCTACTGTACAGGGTAAGTTTTCTCAGCATAGAAATCGGACTAGATATGGCTTAAAAGAAACTGAGTATCAGAACAGAAGAAGCCCCCCCCCCCCCTAAATATAGGGCTACAATGCCCATCTACGAGCTCGACCTTTCCCTTGACCCAAAGATTCCTCACACCCAGTTCCATCAAAATATTTCATTCCCTTCGAGAGTTATCGTGCTCACAGATGGACAACTTTTGCGATGTCATAGGTATCCCTCCACTTACGTTTCGGGATCCCAAAAAGAAGCTATGCCGGCGCAAAGAAATACATAAACAAAACAAAACAAAAAATTTGCTTATTGTCTATGTTTGTCCCGACTCGAGGTTCTGAAAGTTCTCCCCACGAACAATAATGATTTATCCGTGAATAATTATGACATATATGGAAATTTCGTATATCCCCTTGTGAACCCGATGTTTTCGGTAGGATTAGTTAGCATTTGTATGAAATTATAACTAAGAGCGCATTCGGCCAGTTTGGGGCAAAGTTGTTCAGCACTGAAAATGCTGTTACGCCACAAGGCAACATTACACTTATGGAAGCTGGTTCCTTCTATAGTGCTGCCTAAACTATCAGCAATACCTTGTCATCAATAGTGTCGAACTTGGTGAGAACAATGCCGTCGATCAAATGTGGATTGACGGCAGGCGAGAAATCGGCAAGAGCCTGGTTGAACTTGACTAGCTGATCAACAGCCTCGTTGCCAACGAGTGCTTCCCCGACGAACAGCACCAAGTCGGGTTCATTCACGGTGATCAGCTGTAAGAGAGGGAATATCAGTCGAGTGAACCAAGAACCAATCAGCAGCCATTTTTATCAACTGCGCGAAGTGAGCAGGCCGGATTACGGCTTCTAGTGTCTGAGCACCGGACTGTTTGGCGCGTTTAAGATCCTGCCGCACAGGGTTCAGGGGTGTTGACTGAACTTCAGCCGATTATCTACGGGTCGTGACGTCACGCACAAAGTCTATATTTTCCATTTACTAACGGAACTGTTTGTCCCTAGAATGGTTTATAAGTGTAAACGCGTCCGGCGCCTGGCTGGCCGCTCGGCTCTATATATATGGATACAAATATATATTCTGCAACATTAATTTAATAGAATTTTCCTATTTCTTTCCTGACGTCTAACTATGTAAGATACAATCTGATACATAAAGGGTAGGCCTATGCACCAACATAACTGACACATTCTAGCGCGCTCTTTGGTAAGTTCGTTAGTCATCACGGAAAGGAGAGATCAGCGCAATATCCGATCATGCGTTTTACCGCTACTGCAAATATTTTTTGGCGCTGCCTTCATGGTACAGAAACACCCAACTTTCGGTTAAATACACGTTTCCAGACACATTTAGCGCAACCGCGGAATGTGTTAGTCGCTAAACAGTATAAATGAATAGCATACAACGTAGCCTACACAGAGGCGTCACGTATGGGGGATGGAGGGGGGCGCCCCCTCTCCAATGTAATCGATCACTCGGCAGAAAAAAGAAATGAGGCGAGGCGAAGCGCTGCGATTTTTCTTAAAAACAGTCGATTTTATTTTAACGGTCAATTTTTTTGAAAACTGTCGGTAAAAATGACAAGTCAGTCGGTAAATACCATGGTCCCCGCCCAAGAATTTTAGCTAGTACTGATTCCAAATACATACATGGCTCTTTCACCTCAAATTGCCAAAATATAATCATATACAGGTTGATTTCCGATGTTCTTTTCTTCTCTTAAAGCGCTTTTGATATCTTTGTCTTTGAGCGATTAATACAAGAATCCATTCCTTCATTAATTGCAATGCTAGATATAGGACTCTTATGACAGACATTATTGCTTTGCCTTCATGTATATTGACGTATTCAACACGCCATTTGGCCCCAAGCCACGAAATGTGTTGATATTTGAAATAAACTGAAAACTGAAACATACTGGAGAGTTCCTGGTATTGCTAACTTTGGAAAAAGATAATAGGGACGGTTAAAGGAATTTCCGAGATCAATACTGAGTATAACTGTGGATAAAATTGACCTTGGAAAAAAATGCGTCAATTTTAATATGATTATGATTTTTTTTTTGTAAATAGCCTAATTAAAAAGTAAAAATTTACTTTTAAGTAAAAAAAACATCAGCATTAACAAAAGTGAACGTCAAGTGGGTCAGAACCTTTACAGACTAATTGCTTCAACTGAGTAAGTTGGCATTTTCAAAAAAAAAATTGCACGAAAGCCATTCCCCGCGTTCTCGTTGTTTTCCGTCTAGGAGGTGCTCCCATCATCAACAGATACATCTGAACATCCACAGATCCCAAGCTGTCTCCGTGTTCAAGAAGTTTCATCTCAAACCTTCAGCAGAATCCATACGGTCCACATCACTCTCCCCCTCAGCCGAAACCTCAATCTTCAAGGCAATCATATCCTTCTTGAGGACAATCGACCTATTTGAGACTATATAAGTAGGCATGGCAACATAGCCCAGACGTGAAAAGGCAAAGTGGACAACTCCGATCCGATGCCACGCTGAAAAGAAGAAGAAAGAAGTGACTCTCTTAATCTTCGCGGTTCCCGTCGACTCGCGGATTTCCTGGACCACGACGACAGTACGCCTTAGCCCTAGGATTCACCGTTTCCCCCTATGAAGGCAACATTCTAAGCTAGGAAGGCATAAGGGCATGGAATGTTTACCTTCGCAAGAGCTCTCATGAGCGGCTCGTTGTCTTGCATCCGACCGGCAGTGTCTACAAGGACAACATCTCGCTTTGTGTCACGCGCGTAGTTGATGGCTTCAGCCGCAATACCTGCAGCATCTTTCCCTGGAAATAATGTTCAGATAAAGGGAGTCAGTTCCGGTGCGTTCCAATGTCCTATCAATACAGTTACTTCAATTCAAATAATTCATAAAATGAAATACGTCAGCTACTATGCTTTGGCAGCGATATTTCGGCCCTTCTTCGCAGGGGTTCTCGTCAGGCTGCCGAACTTCAGGGTCAAGTATTTCAAGTATTTATTTATGTACTAGAACGAAACAACACGTTAGGGAACGTTCAAAGTTGGAGAAGGCACGAACCTGCAACAAAACCTTTCCTCCAAGGTTGACCCTGAAGTTTGACAGCCCGACGAGGGCCCTTGCCAAGAAGGGACGAAATGTTGCTGTGCGTAGTAGCTGACGTGTTTCGTCTTATGCATTATTTGAGTATATGTTTCTCAGTCAGCTTGAGCTCAAGGAGTATTTAGTTACTCCAAGCTACCATCACCGCCGTTCCAACTTGTATGAAGGGATTTAAAGTTTAACCGATATGGCTGATATCCGATGGTCTAGTTGCACATCACTTACTGACTTAAATAGGCCTGAAAACCCAATAAAAATGCGTTTCTTTGTCTGTCTATTATCCACAGATATTATTTCATCGAATGAACTTATTCTCTCGGATCTTTGGTACGGATACGTCAGCTACCTTTTTATTATAGCTATATTTCGGCCCTTCTTGGCAAGGGTCCTCTTCAGGCTCAGGCCGCATGATGGAAGACGAACTTGTGGAAAAACAAATAATGATTCTTCCTTCAATATCTGATTTTGTGAATTTCTTCACGAAGATTGAGTGACAGTCTGAGCCTGAGGAGGACCCTTGCAAAGAAGGGCCGAAATATTAATTGTAGCTGACGTATCCGTATTGCACTGTCAAACATGATTCGATATCAGCTTGGGCTGAAGGAATCTTTGCTACCCTTGAAATATTAAATTACAAATGTCACCCATTGCCAAAAAAGTAGACAAAAATGTCAGATTCCTCACTCCTCAAATTTCTAAAGGCGTAACTTTTCCGAGCTTAGCGTCTTTAGCCCTGGAAATACAGATCTTCGTAGAAGTTCATGTTCTCCGCGTCTGGGTGAATTTTGACTTGTCATGCAAGCAGCGCACACTCTTAAAGTTTAAATGGAAAGCCAACTTATTTTTGTCTCATTCAACTGATTACACTGCACTGCGTTTAAGGGATTTTTTTATTTTTCACTGTTTGCTCTATTATGACGTTCTCATATCTACGGCCGTCCTCACAACGCACAATTCTACTATGACGAGGAAGATTTGAATCTGAATATAAACGCGGCTTTTCAGTGGTCAGTCATCAGCACGAGGATGGTGGCTCACTGTATGAATACTTATATTTCGCGGATCGTTTTCTTCAAGCATACAACACAGTCAATATTTTTCACATTTTTCGTGGATCGTTTTCTTCAAGCATACAACATAGTAAATATTTTTCACTGTTTGCTCTATTATGACGTTCAGATATCTGCGGCCGTCCTCACAACGCAAAATTCTACTATCACGAGAAAGATTTGAATCTGAACGCGGCTTTTCAGTGGTCAGTCATCAGTGTGAACACTTATTTTTCGTGGCTCATTTTCTTCAAGCATACAACACAGATACAAGTGTATAGGGGAACCACAAATCAGACAGAGCAATTACGATATCTGAACATCATTCGTGAATAGCTGAGCATCGAATTATCGCATTTTCATCAGGTCTTCAAGCCTTTTTAAATGAATAAGTCACGGGTAAGTAAATTGTTCTGTTACATCCTTTTTCAGTTAAAACTTTACCGTTATTAGTGGGTTGGAAAAATACAAAATCTCTTAGATGACTCAATATATTTCAGTGTATTCAAATATCAGATGTAAAAAGTAAGCTGCATTTTCAGTCAAACTTTAAAGATCTACGAAAGCGGTTGCTTTCATTAAAGCACAACTCTTACTAGTGTAGTGGTTAGAAGTTCGCCTTCCTCCCTATTACGTGATCACGATTACCGATTTATACAAAGTGGCATGATCACTCAGACGCTGATCAGGAACACCAGTTACGGAGTCACTCATTCTCATTCTAGCCCAAACTGACTGCGAATCATATTTGACAGTGCAAAACAGTTACGTCAGCTACATTAACAAAATGTAGCTGATGTATCCGTTTTCATTGTCAAATACGGCTTGATGTATCTATCCTGTACATATCTGTAATAAAGTGTTTGAGAAACAAACATAGCAACTACAAATGACCATTTCAAGATAAAACTGTTTAGGAATATATTGTTCGATAATACAAATATTAGCCCCCTGAAATAGCGATTTGTTTTTGGCACTTATCGAGCCTACCCATACTTCCCACTCTCCAAAGCGAAGGTTCGACGCAAAATACCAAACATAAAAAAGGCCTTTGCGTTAGTCCTTCCAAGTGCCAATGTTTTGTTATTAATGATCCGCATGGTATTTCGTCCTTAAACTGTGGTGGTGGGAACCTTTTTCAACCCCTTGATGTTGTGACTTACCTTGGAATCCCCTATTTTTCAGTGAAACCTAATTTTCAATCAACTGTAGTAAGAAATATTGTACTAAAAATCCGTAAGACGTTTGGAGCTCTAATCCATCTGAGGGATAAGCTTAGACGTGATATTCTTGCCCGTATATACCAGTCAACTGTTTTACTAATAGTAATTGTTCCAGCGGTGGTGGTGAATGGTTTTAATCGTGGTATGATTGCTAGTGTCCGTGTGTGCTATTTTAAATATTGTAAATTTTTCCTTGGATACCCTTTACTTGCTAGAAATACACCTCTAATTAATTCCCTTTCAGTTAAAGATCCTGCCCTGGCAATTCAGCAGAAAGTTGATAATTTTGTACCTAAAGCTAATAATATTCTGACTCTGAAGAATCTGTTTCCATTTTTCGATAAAAAGCTAATAGTTAAGTAAGTACAGTGCTTTGTTTAATGTACGTCAATTGTTATTTATTGTTACGAAAGTTATTTGTAACAGTGTTCTTTTTATTTATTTTAGTACTCATCATTATATATTCTTTGAGGGAAATAAATAAATGAATGAATACTTGAAAACCTTGCTCGCCGTGGCTAAGAAGGGTGAGAAGCGAAGCAAAAGACTAGGAGTCTGAAACACAAGGCAGACCTGCTGGACTACCAAGTCTTCCAACATGAAATTCGAATTTTAAAGCTTCTCATTTCCTTATTTTTGAAAAGCTTTCGGCGAAGTTTGCGCTGCTAACTCCAAACTTGGCTCGGTCGAAAAAGCATCGCAAAGTCGTAGGGGTAAAACGAAACGATGACGAAAGGAGGGGATTTTTGAAGCTTATGTGGGAAATAGAGGTAATAGAAAAGGCAGAATAACTACGAGGGGTTCTTTAAGTATTTGTACGAGGTTGGAGATGAAAAGAGGGAAAAAGTTTGATTTAAAATGATTTTTCAACATTACGTAAAAATTAGATTACGAGCGCTTCTCAACATCGCGGTCAATTTTTATTTATGATCATGGCCTTAAGCTTTTAGCTTGTCACCACAGTCAATAAATAGGCGTCTGCTTTTTTTTCCCACCTAAAAACGGTATTCCAAAGAGTTCTATATCTTATAAAAAATATTAGTAGATCTTCTTCCAGGTTTTTGGGTCATTTTTGTCCAAACCAGGTTTGGCGCTCAAGGGCTTACTGACACTTACTGATACTTTATTGTAAAACGAGACTTTCACAGCATTGGATTGCCGAACTTGTCGTTTTCGTCAGGTACATCATAATTACAAAACATTTAATAAGGCGGTTGTACATAATAAAGCAATAGTCAAAAAATGATCAAACAGAATAAAAACCCTAGACAATTAAAACATTAAAGGGAAATAGTTAATCAATTGTTCAAAACTTCAACAAAAGATGGTACAAAGCTCTTTCTGTAGCGATCGGTTCTTGTACAAACAGGGTTAAGAACCGGAACTTTTTGTGCTACAGCTCGAGGTAGTCGAGGTTTTTGCGGGCAATATGGGGTAGGAAACAGGTGCTCAAAACATGAGTGGGAACGCAGACTGTTCCCGAAACCAGTACAAAGAGTAAGACGTCGGGCTGCTAAAGTAGGGAGGCGGAATTCTTTGAGGAGGAGGATATAAGGCACTTTGCCCTGGCGGTAGATGATTCTCAAAGCTCTCTTCTGAATAGTTTCAAGCCTATCAGACTGATCTACTGTCAGGCCAAAGTGCCAAACCGGACAAGCATACTCAAGTAGCGGACGGATGAAAGTAACGTAAAGGCGGAGAACATGTGATTTAGGGCACGAAAATTTGGAAAACAGTTTTAGGAGAGACAGAGACGCACTGGCTTGTTTAATAATGGAACAAATGTGAGCCTCCCACTTCAGATCATTCGTCAGTGTGATCCCCAAAAGTTTGGTCTTTGTTGTAAATATTTCATTTGGTACTGGAGTAGTGAACGATGGCTTTGATTTAAGAAAACTTATGGTCATGATATTCGATTTCTGTGAATTAACTTTCATTTTCGACTCGGCTGCTTCGGCAGCGATATCGTCAAGTATTTCCATTGCGGTACTCTTTATGTTCCTTCTGCACCTTTCAAGTAATGTCATGTCGTCCACAAACTTCCAGCGATCGGCTGATTCGTTAGCAAGATTGTTAATCATTACCAAAAATAACAGAGGACCTAAGAGCGTTCCCTGTGGAACACCGCAAGAAATAGGAAGTGCATCTGAATAAATGTTTTTATACCTTACAACTTGACTTCTATTTGACAGAAAAGATGCAATGATATTAACTAGAAAAGGTGGTACTTTAAATTCATTTAATAATTTTTCAATTAAAACATTGTGACTAACAAGATCAAACGCTTTTTGGAGGTCAACTAAAATAAGATTCAGCCATGTATCAGGCTCATCAAGTAGTTTATATACAGTGTCGAGAAGGCTAACCAGATAATGTGTCGTCGATAAACCTTTCATGTTTCCGAACTGGTTTTCATCTATTAAATCATGGATCGTTTCTTTGAGCCAATCTGCTACAAAACTCTCATACATTTTGGAAAATATCGGTGTAAGAGTAACAGGACGGACTCCACTAAAATCCAGTTTAGCCCCTTTCTTCTGTATGGGAGTAACGTACCCTTTTTTCCAGCAATCAGGGAATAAACCGCTTTTGGTTATCGTGTTGAAAATATCTGACGAAGGTTTTGATAGTTTATCGGGAAATGCTTGGACCAAATCAATCGGAATATCAAGGGGGCATATTGAAGTTCTCTTTAGTTTACGGATTTTTGCTTCAACATCCACAGGTAGTATTGCTGGGATAACGTGATCTGGTAATGGGGGAAAAGAGGTATTACTTGGGAGAGGAGGAAGAGTTTGCACAATAGCCGAAAGGTGTTTATTTAGCGAATTAGCTGTGGTATCTGGCGGTTCATTAAGGTTGAAATCAACAATTTTGACCGTTTTACCGCTAATTTTCCTGACTGTGTTGTACCACTGCTTTGGTCGGGATTTGAAGAGTTCGCTTACTTTGTTACGGTAGTACTCGGATGAAGCTTTTCGGATCTGCTTTTTTATACATTTTCTTAATAGGTTAGCTTCTTCAATTTTTCCTTGACGGAATAGCCTTAGTTTTTGGCGGATTAAATTTTTCAGTGCATCGTTCACGTACGGCTTATCATTAGAACATCTTTTCTTTTTGACTTCTGGGAAGTGAAGGACATAATTATTAAGAAGCTTTTCTTGAAAAATTTCGGCCTTCTTATTAGAATCATCAGCAGCAAGTACATCATCCTATTGCTCCTCTGACAGCCATGCCCCAAACTTAAGCAGGCCACCATCGGTAATTGGACGGTATTTAAATTCATCAAACTTGTACTTTGGAATCAGGCCTTGTATTGGGTTTAGTGATAACGTGAAATGGTAGCTTCCGCCAAGCAGGGGGGAGGGAATTGGGTTTTTGATAAAATTCATGCATGTTTGTGCATATTATGTCGAGTGAGGTGCCACCTTTTGTCGTTGGAATATTAACGATTTGTTTTAAATTTTGCTTCCCGACAAAGGTTACTGAGGTTTAGCTCATTCCCGTCCCCAGCAAGCAGGAACCCAGCGTTAGGATGTTTTGACTGGAGGTAATCAAGAGATGCATGAAGTTTGTCCAAGAAATCTTTTCGCTGCTCTGATTTTTGGCCCGGTGAATAATAAAAGCATCCCACAATAATGTTACTGAAGGGGCGAGGTAAAATTTTTGGTTTAACTTTTATCCAAATCATTTCATCATATTCATTAATACCGGGAACTTTTACTTCGCTAGGTGACAAATTATTACGGCAAAAAATCAAAACTCCTCCACCCTTTTTACCAAGCTTATGGTCATGTGGTCGAAGTTTAACAAACTCATGGAAATCAGCCATCTTCAAAGTTTCGGTGTTCTGGGGCTAATTTTTGCTCAGACAGGATAACGTACTTCATTTAGGCCAAACCCGTTCTTTATCTGTCCTACGCAGGGAGCGCAGTCTCCATTTTCTTCTACCTAAGAGTCATCTAACGGAAATCCATGCAACCTACATCTTGCTAAATCTTGCTAGCTACAATAGAGGTGGGCTACTTTTAACATTACTACTTTGAACAGCCATTTCCGTCCACTTGTTCTAATGTCTACTACCAGTCTCCCAAATTAGCTGATCAAGGGCTCCTACACTGTCAGAAGTTTCATAGCAGATAACACAAGGATGCGTGGTTTCAACAGACAACACTTGGGATGTAATCTATTGTGATTTTGAAAACGTTAAGCATTAAATGTTATGCATAACAAGCATCCAGGAAGAGCCGAAAAACAGCCGAAAAAGCATCCGGTGATTTTTTGGTTTGTCGTCAGGATATCGGAAAAGTCAGCAGATGCTTTTTCGGCTCTTTCTCGCAATGCTTGGCATATCTTTTAATCAATAACGTTTTCAAAATCACAACAGATTACATCCCAAGTGTTGTCTGTTGAGACCGCGCATCCTTGTGTTATCTGTTGTGAAACTTCTGACAGTGTAAGAGTACCTGAATGGATGTGTTGGGTCTTCATTTCTCCATTTAGCTAAACAATTCACTGTTCAAAGTTAACTAACAGAGAAGCAGACCTCTACTGTGCAACTCACGCGGTAAAGTATGTTCGTTTTCTTACCATATCCTTTTTCGTAGAGCTCAACAATCTCTCGGCCATATTTGCTCTTGTACGTCTTATTGGAGGGATGCATCGCATTTAGATGGCGCATGTGCGTACGAAGCTGCTCAACAGCGCCGGCTCGGAATGTGTCGCAAGCAGCAATCAAAACGCTGAATTCGTTCTCCAATAACCAGAAGCAAATCTGAAAGATAACTAATTATTATTTGGAATCTTCTTGTTTGTTTTTCTCTTTGTTGTTTTGTTATTCTTTCATATTTACTTGATCAAAGACAGTTCAGGCTAAGTGGAACGTAGCAGGCCAAGAGTCACTTGATCATTCTGCATTTCATGTCCAGCTGTTACATGCCATACATTTTTCATTTAGTAGTAAATCTACTTTTGGACGTGCCACGCTATAATACAAAGATGATAAATATACTCGTTCGTCAACTTTATATATGATCTGGATTACCCCTAGTAACTATTTGTAGACAATTGGTAGGATTTCTTCAACACCAATTATTTTTCTTCATTTATTTATTTTACTCGACGAGTACATTCAGAGAAAAAACACACAAAGGAATACGCACACAACTACAACAATAGGTAGCTTGCGCATATTCATTTATATCAACAGTAGACCTAAAAAACTGTAATCCTAATGCTCTGCTTTACCTGATGTTCTTTTTGCTGCAACCATCGTAGACAATTTTCGTATTTGGGAAAAATCTGCTACTAAAATATCATATTTCAAATTTTCCAAATGTCTTCTTAGGTTTTCGCACTTTTTTGTTTTGTTTTTTTCGTTGTTGTTTTTTACAGTAAAAGCCCCAGTTACAATTTTGAAGAAAAAGCTGACAAACTTTTATAAAAAGCATCGGAACCAAACCCACAACCTGTACCCATTTTTTAACAAGTGAGTATATAAACAACTGTAATCTAGTTACGAAATCATGTGTATTTTATAGTATTTATATTTTTACTGATTGGATCAACTGGTTTCGGCATAGTTTTGCTTTATACCTTATATTTTGTACTCCTCAATTCTGAGGGAAATACATGAATAAATCAATAAACATTATAAATAATATGTTTCATAATGATGATAACTATTTCAGTATAAGGGCGCCAAATTATACTTCAATTTCAATTCAGTTCATTCTCAAAACCGATACAACGGCCAAGCCGATTTTGTGGTTATCGTCAATATTAACACTACAGTCCATAATGACATTAATTTGGGAAAAAAAAAAAAAAACTAAATCAGCACTAGTTTATACACAATTACAACTTAGGCAGGCTAGAACAATGATGGGAGGTTTGGTAACAAATGGTACGCGTAATATCGAAGTAAAATTTTATGTGGAAATCAGACCGACTTACCTTTGCAAGGTTGGTAGACTTTCCAACGCCGTTCACACCACAGAAGGAAATTACGTAAGGCTTGTTGTTACGCCTGGATTCGTTAATATCGGGCAAAATGTTGACTCGTCTTTGCGGGGAAAGGATCTTGGTCAAGGATTCTCTTAAAGCTCCTTTGACAGTCGTCGACAGGCTTTCGAAAGTACCCAGAACCTAGAAAAAAAAATTCAGTTACGATTTTGCAACTTCACTTTGGGAACCAAACGGTGATCAACCCTTGTTAGGTATTAGGGGTCGGCACCGTTTCTGTTTTTGGCTAAAAAAGAAACGGTAAAAAACGGCAAATAAAAAACGGAACAGAAACAGAAACGGTGATAAAAAAACGGAAAACCGTTTCTGTTTTTCCGTTTTTTTTCGAATAACAGAAACGGACCGTTTTTTACAAAAAAACGGCCGTTTTAACAGGTATTTCTGTTTTTTTTTTCCTACTTCTTTATGTTTATAAGATAACAGTAAGGCGACCATTTGGAATGGTAAGGTGGCTCTTAGAAAGTGAATAGTGTGAGGAGGGGACTCATGGAGGGTCTAAGGTTGTGAAAGCAGATCGAGTGTAATTGTGTAAGGTGAAGAAAAAAGGACCCTGCACCTGTCTAGTACACTGTCAGCAGGTACACAACATATTTTTTTGGTTGAGACACTTTTTTCATAACAAAAACGTCTCATTTTGCTTATAACTCCGGTATTTTCTGTCAGATTCAGTTGAAATTTAGGGTGCAAGTATAGAATCATGTATCTATTAACGCTGTCATCTTTCGACATAATAATTCGGACTTTCTTTTTGCGACTTTCTGTGACGTTTTTTTACAAAAGTGTCTCAGTTTTATTTTCATTTTGTTTTAGCTTTTTTCTATTTCTCGACTAATTAAATGTTTTAAAACCTTTAGACAGGGAGATTTTCGGCTGTTTTGTTACGATAGTGGACTCCGGTCAAGATCTTGATCTCCTGGCTACAACACTTTTTGTAACAGTAACGTTTTTTTGAGACGTTTTCCGTTCAAAACAACACTTTTTTTTTAAAGTAACGTTTTTTTCAGACGTTTTCTCTTTGGGAGCAACACTTTTTTATAACTGCAACATTATTTTCAAAAAGAGTGTGACACTTTTCAAAAAAGCTAAGCATGCATACAACATATTTTTGTGTTTGAGACACTTTTTCTGTAACAAAAACGTCTCATTTTGCTTATAACTCCGGTATCTTCTGTCAGATTCAGTTCAAATTTAGGCTGCAAGTAGAGAAGCAAGTATCTATTGACGCTGTTACCTTCGGACTTGATTATTCGAACTTCCTTTTTGCGACTTTATGCGACGTTTTTTTACGAAAGTGTCTCAGTTTTATCTTTAATTTTTGCTTAGCTTTTTTCAAGCTATTGAATAGTTGAATGCTTTCAAACCTATAGACAGGGAGATTCTCGGTTGCTTTGTTAGGATAGACAATTCCGATCAAGATTTTGATCTCCTGGCTACAACACTTTTTGTTACATTAACGTTTTTCTGAGACGTTTTTTTTCAAAAACAAAAACAACACTTTTCGCTACATTAACGTTTTTCCGATACGTTTCTCCTGGACATGTGCATATGACGAGTCACCTTGAAAAATAATAGCAAATGTTCCTTAACTTCTGTAAATAGTTTGTATACATTCATTTGAAACAGTACATAATTTGAACAAGTACATTATTTTCATCGCAATAAGCAAGAGCTGTGCAAGGGAATGCAAACGCTGTTCCTCTTCAATGTAACGAACCTCAGTACGCACACGGTTCAAGTGACGTTTTCTCAAGAGATACATATTTGATGTTAACTGGCATCCTACTGCGGGTTCTGAACATAACGGCTATCAGCCAAACGCCGTTTTATTTAACTGCCTTGTCCGCTTAATGCCGTTTTATTTGTCCTGTCAGCTGAGAATTGTCAGTGCCCTGTCCTGTCAGACAGGAATCAGTGAATGATGACATGCTCTCGGATCAAGTTTCGGTCCTGTTTTGGGTAGATTTCTCGACTGCGTTTTATTTGCGATGCTTGTCCGTTGCGTCATTCACCTGACAAGGGTAAATAAAACGGGTTTAAACCGTGACAAGGTAGTAACAAGAGGACAGGACCGAGACAAAGAGGACTCAAATCGAACGCAGCTAAAATACGTTGTCCGATCGCTGATTTGCGTTTTGGACCATCACTTTTGCATCAGTTTTAACCCATTTTTATTTTTGTTCTGGACCGGCCGACTCATGGGACAAGGCAACTTTGTAGAAAGTTATCAAATATTCATACATTTTTTAATATAGCTAGTATAAAGCTATAAGTCTAAGTACAAGATCGCCACAACAAGCTACATACTTAAAATCAATTTTGGTGACTCACTGAGCAAGAAAGTGCCAAAAACGCTGTTGAAAGCAGAGGGGACTATGGACGCACAACGTTTTATCCGGCACCAACATTTTTTGCCAGTAGCTCTTACATTAAAAACGACATAACCCATATGTTCCTAACCAGTTCTAAAAGAAAGAAGGTTTTGGTTCTCACCCCATCGCCTTTTAACAAAACCAATGCGGTCGAAAGTTTAGATGCGTTCAAATGCATTTACGGTCATTTCCGGCGTTCTCGTCCGGAACGTTCCCAGATCATGGATTTAGTATTAGGCTACTAAGGTATCATTTGCGGTTGCCCGATACCCTACAAAGAGTTCCTAGGGAACGCCAAAACTGCGCTACAAGTTCTTCCCTTCGCCTGTCTTTTTTCCCGGTTCTTGTTCTCCTCAGGTTTTCTTATGCCATATTAGCTCTATGGCACTTTGACATCGTAGGCAAAAATTTCAAATTTCGAATCGTGCGTGCGTCGGGAATCAGGCCGAAAGGCTTCCGAAGGGTCAGAGACCAAGAGCTAGAAGTTTTTTGGATTGGACTGTGGCAGGACAATGGACAATGGAGACTCATCTTTCTTTGTTCAGTCTATAGAAGAGTCTTACTGGGATAGGAAACTTGTTGATGGTGGAAGATGGGTGAATCGATGATTTCTCAAAAGTAAATGGTAGCGTCAACAAGGATGTTAGTGCTAATATGACCAATAAGGGTCACTAACTGCAGGAAGACAACTTAAAGCTGAGAGTTTTATATTCTATAGTCATCTGGTAAATTTAAAAAGAACAAAATTGAAACAGAATTCATCTCTGAACACTTATTCAGATTTTAGACAACCTTGGGTTTGGTTCAAGTTTTAAAAGCACTTAATATAAAATTAAATGGGAATGGTATAGTTATTAAGAATTCCAGTGAGCCAAGTGTTTCAGAGCTTTTAGACTTTCCCTTTTTAAGTTGAGTGTTTCATGGAACAATGCACTATTCTGGGCGCTGTAGCAGCTTTCAGTTTTTAATTTTCACTGTTTTTATGGCACTTACCGTTCGGCCAAGTGCCACATAGAGATCGCAATTTCTGTCCGCCCGTCGGTCTGTCTGTCGGTCGGTCTGGGTTTAGCTAGTTGGGGCACTTCCACATAAGCTAGGACGATGAAACTTGGCAGGCATATCAGGGACCCCAAATGATTAAGTTGGAAATAGTCATTTTACCAATCCCAGCATCTATGGGGGAGTGGAGGGATGGGGAATTGGGAATCTTGAGGTATTTATAACTTTTGAACGGGTGATTGGATAGCAATGAAATTTTAAATTTGGAGAGATCTCGTGCCTCAGATGACCCACTTAAAATCCGGAACGGATCTGTTGACTTTGGGGGGAGCTGGAGGGGAGAACTGGGAAACCTTGGGAAACGCTTTGACTGGAGGGATCAGGACGAAACTTGGTGGGAAGGACAAGCACAAGTCCTAAATACATCGTTGACATAACCGGGCCAGATTCGGGCACTGTGGGGGGGGGGGGATTTGGTAGGCACATCAGGGACCCGAACAGACGGCCTTAAGAATAGTCGTTTCCCCGATCTGACCATCGTAAGGGGAGTGGAGGGATGGGGAATCCGGAAATTAGTATAACATGCATAATTTTGGAAGGGGTAATCAGACGTACATGAAAGTTTTCAAGTGTCAAGAACAAGTGCTTCAGATTTACCTTTTCAAATCTGGACCGGATAAAACACCTGGGGGGGGGGGGGGGCTGGAAGGGGGGCACCAGAAATCTTCTGAAAGGCTCAGATTCGAGGGATCGGGATGGAACTTGGTGGGAAGATGAGGCTTAAACCCTAGATACATTACTGACAAAACAGGACTGTATTGCATCACAGTGGGGGGAGCTGGAGGGGGTTTACCAGAATTCTGATGATCTCGAGTTAGGGTACTTCCAGATGTGCTAGGACCATGAAACTTGGCAGGCATTTTAACCATATTGACTTGAACATAGTCCCTTCCCCGATCCGATCATTGTGTGGGGAGTAGAGGGGTAGGGAATCCGGAATCTAGTGACATTCGCAACTTTGGAACGGGTGATCGGACGTGCATGAAACTTGGTAAGTATTAGGAACAAGTGTCTCGGATGTTCAGTTTCAAGTCTGGACTGGATGAGCAAGCTGATACATTCCTGACAAAACAGGACCGGATCGTGTCACGGTGGGGGAAGTTGGAGGGGGTTTCCCTGAATTCTGGTGATCTCGAGCTAGGGTGCTTCCAGATGTGCAAGGACCATGAAACTTGGCAGGCCATTTACAGACTCTTAACATATTGACTGAAAATAGCCTCTTCCCCGATCCCACTATCATGGGGGGAGTAGAGCGATGGGGAATCCGGAATTAGGTGACATTCATAACTTAGGAACGTGTGATCGGACGTGCATGAAACTTGACAAGTGTCAAGAACGAGTGTTTCAAATGTTCAGATTCAATTCAGGATTCGAGTGGGCCTGATCACTGGGGTTGGGGGGGGGGTCTGGAGGGGGACAAACTGACACACATGCTAACTGTACCGGCAAGTGCCATATGAGCTTTCAGCTCTATTTTTGTTTGGCTCATAACTCGTGCACCAGTCCAGGTATCAAGTTCGAACTTGGTACACTTGTGCGAATTGGGGTCCAGCTGTGCCCTATGAGGGCCCTACCACGCACCCACCCGGTTCAGGGGCAAATGGGATAGACTGCCCTGTGAATAATGACCTGGGTATAGGACGATGAAATTTCCTGTACGGTAGAAGCAAGGACTGGGAAATTTCTTTAAAGTTTACAACTCCCCCTCCCTCCACATTCATGGGCAACTGGGCCCCGATTACCCAGGAGTAAAGTTTGTTACCTACGACAGGAATCAAAAGGTACCAGGTTGATGCTTGGTAGGTTCGTGAGCATTAGGGTCTTTATTTCCTTTTTGCAGGCCCCAAGCTCCACTCCCACTCGGTTCAGGGGCAACTGGTCCCAGATTGTCCATTTGTATGGCACTTGCAGCTTTGCTCAAGTGCCATATACCAATCACTTTTCGGTCTGTCAGGCCACTGTTCTCGAGTTAGGGTAATTCCAGAACTGCTAGGACGATGAAACTTGGCAGGCGTACTAGGGACCCGATCATACTAATTTGGAAATAGTCACTTCCCCGATTCGACCACCGCGGGGGTAGTGGAGGGAGGGGGATCCGAATATTGACATATTTATAATTTTTGAACGGGGAATCCGATCTTAATGAAACTTGATATTTGGAAAGACCTCTTGTCTCAGTCACACTTCAAGTCGGGAATGGATCCGGTGACTTTGGGGGGAGTTGGAGGGGGGGGGGGGGAACCGGAAATCGTGTGACATGTTCAGAGTGGACGAATATGGATGAAACTTGGTGGGAAGAACAAGCACAAGCCCTAGATACATAGTTGACAAGACCGGACCGGATCCTAGCACTGCATGGGGAGTTGGAAGAGGGTTCTGGAATTTCGGTGATCCGGACTTAAGATGCTTACACATGCGCTAGGACGATGAAACTTGGCAGGAAAATCAGGGATTCAACAATTTTAACTTAAGAACATTTGTTTCTCCGACTTGACCATCATGACCATCGACTTGACCATGATATGCCGTTCTTAATGAAGTTGTGACAAAGGGGGTATTAAGCTGATACGATTTGGTTCATCGCACTTGTTACTACCTCGCTAATGGAAAAGAGGTTTAAAGGGATGTTGTAACTTGGCAGTGGAAAAGTCCAGGATAAACTGAGCCAAAGGACAAGATTCAAAGAAAGAATAACAGTTGGTGCCTACAATTTATTCTTAACTTAAATTGCTAGTACGGCTCAATTGCTGCTGTTCAAAGTTCAAATAAGTTTATCTCCAGTTTATATTACTTGGGATTAGTCGGGATAGTTATTAACTTCAGGTGGTGCAATTTTTACCAAGTGGATAAAATGGATTTAAGACCACCAGTCTATAAGATGTTCCTTCTGCACAAGCTGACTGCGAAAATAAAATGTAGCTGACTTGCAAAATGCAGCTGATTTATCCGTTTTGCACCGTCAAATATCACCAGTATAACATAAATATCTGATTTGTGGACAGCCTATGCCAAACACATAAATTCACAAAATAGCAGCTACAGTATTAACGGTAGTAGTAGTAGAACAGTTTTATTGAAAATAAACATTTTGTTTTCAATAGCACTTGCTGCCTATAGCTACACAAGAAACAAAAACGAGATTTTGGGGGTTTTGTAGGTTAGCTAATTCTACGATGTGATGCGAAGGATAAATAAATGTTCCAATACTTCGGCAGCACTTCCGCTACAACCGTCTTCAGCAAAAAACAAACTAAAGTGCATACTCTTACAAAATAACAAAAGAGTTTGTTTCTTGTATTATTAATGGTCAGATTGGCTTTAACAGTATATTGGTCTTGGGCTCAAGTGCTATATGGCAAAGGTTTTCTCATCCATCTGGTCATCACGAGTCAGGGTCAGCCTACCTCTAGAACTTTTAGCACGGTTGAAACCAGACTAATTTAAAAATTGTCACTTCCTGAAGCTGACAATCTTAGAAGTAGTGGAGGGTGGGGGAATCTGGAATGTTAAGGCATGCATAACTTTCGAAAAAAGGATCGGATGAATGTAACGTCATAACTGGCAAGAGCATGTATCTAAGATATTTCATCTAAAGTTCAGACCGGACCCGACTATTGCGGTAGGAATTGGGGGTGCATGAGATATGTTGTGGCAGGCCTAGAGTGTAGGGATCGGGAAGGATGATACTTGGTAAATGGCAATAGCATGCGCCTTAGATGTTCTATTCACAGATCGGACCCAGATCCGGCCACTGTGGCGGATTGACAAGGGGGGGGGGGTATCTTGTGGTACGAAGAGTACTTTTATATAGGCAAGGACTATGAAAGTTGTAAGGTGTATTAAGACCTTAACAGGTTGTCGTTTCACTGAATTCCCTTATCCGGCGATGAGACTTGAAAACTGACAGGACAACTTATTCCAGATGTTACATATTAGATCTGGACTGATACAGATACATTTTCATCTTCCCTATGGGCCCAAGATCAGTTGTACCTCTAGGGTTTTGCTCACAAAAGATTCCAAACCCCTCTTAAAGTGTGCATCTCAAAAACACACTCCAACGTATTTTCGGCAAAACGAGATATATTGGTGTTCCACAAGGGCCCATAATTATTTGTGCCACGAGGATTTTTGCCACAATATCAAGTCAACCTGTCGTGTTTTGGTCGTCGCAAGACTCCGTTGTACGTTGAGACATCTTATTTATACACAAGACGTACAACCATAGTGAAAATGAAAGTTAAAGAAGATGTCATTTTTGTATGCATAAATGACATGTAAATATCATTATGGATTTACATAAAAGTAATTGGATTTAATGGAGCCACTTCAATTGCGAAATGCAAATAACTAGTCAATTAGCCTAATAACCCCTTAGTCACAGCTTCAAAGAACGGCATATCATCGACATATAACGAAAACAGTGCAGTGTCCACATTTTCGTTAAGGAGTAAGTATGTTGCGTGATCTTATTTGTTGCTCTCACACCTCAAGATCCACATCCATACATGGGTCGGGACCCATCAAAATGTATAAAACCAAAAAAATCTATAAGAAAATCGGCCAAGTAAGTTATTGAATATAATATATAGATGCAAAGTAAAGCGTTATCAACAGTGTGTCGATTTTGCATTTCAGTGTATCCAGTACAGTACAACGTTTACGGGCGTACAACCGAGCGCGTCCGGATTCCAAGGTACAACGAAGCAACACTACAACACTATATTCCAGTACAACGCTTTTTCATGTGCAACACTTTTTTGTGTACAACGGAGCGCGTTCGATTTAGAAGTTTTTTCTACAACGGTAAAATGCAGCAAAACGTTTTTTTCCTAAAACGTTTTTCTTAACACAACAGAATTGACAAGAGTAACACTTTTGACGAAGCAAACGTTTTATTACGGTCCAACGTTTTTGCCGTAAAACGTTTTTCTTGCCACAACGGAATTGGCAGGAACAACACTTTTGACGATAACGTTTTATTACGGTCCAACGTTTTTGCAGACAAATGTTGACAAAACGTTGTACAAAAAAAAACTTCTAAATCGAACGCGCACCGTTGTACAAAAAAAAAGTGTCACCGACCTGATGACAGTGTACACTAAGCCCTTTTCTTATACCCATGGTCAAATGCTGGGGTATGCTGGAAGGGGTGGGTATGGACGTCATACGTATGTGTACCCCTGATTCCCCAGAAGGGTATCAGTACCCTTTAAAAATAAAAAAAATCAAGGTCAAAGATACCAAATTATTTTAGTTCCCAAAGTACTGTATACTGATACCCCTATGCGGAAGAAGGGATACAGCGTTTGAGAACCATGGTGACCCCTGTCAGCATGCCCCAGCGTTTGAGCATGGGGTTCATTCAAATGCCATATACCGATCACTTTTGGGTCGACCGGTCGGTCCAGTGTTCTCGAGTTACGGTACTTCCAGATGTGGTACGACAATGAAACTTGGCAGGCATATCAGGGATTTAACCGAACTACTTGGAAATTGTCACTTCGACGATCCAACCACCGTTGGGGGAGTGGAGTGAGGGGGAATCTGAACTTTGTATAACTTTGGAACGGGTGATCGGATCTTAATGAAACTTGATATTTTGAACGACCTCGTGTCTCAGACGTTTCATTTCATGTACAGTTCGGATCCGATAAATGTGGGGGGGGGGGTCTGAAGGGGGGACCGAAAATCTTGTGACATGCTTAAAGTTGAGCGATCAGGATTAAACTTGGTGGGACGAACACGCACAAGCCCTTGGTACATCATAGACAGAACTGGACCGAATTTTGACACTGTGGGGGGGAGTTGGAGGGGGTTCCAGAATTCCGGTGATCCGGAGTTAAGGTACTTCCAGGTGGGCTTGGACGATGAAACTTGGCAGGCATATCAGAGACCCGACAAAAACTTGGAAATAGTCAGTTCTCCGATCCGACTATCGTGGGGGAGTGGAGGGAGGAGGAATCCGGAATCCTGAAGTATATATAACTTTTGAACGGGTGATCGGATCTTAATGAACCTTGATATTTGATAGACCTCATTTCTCGGATATCCCATTTCAAGTCCGGACCGGATCCGATGAATGTGGGGAGGGTGGTGGAGAGGAGTACTGGAAATCTTGTGTCACGCAAGAGTGGACTCGTCGGGAAGAAACTTGGTGGGAAGAACAAGCACAAGAACTAGGTAAACCCGTGACAGGACGGATCGGATTCGTGCACTTTGGGGGGAGTTGGAGGGGGTCTGGAATTCCGGTGATCGCGAGTTAAGGTACTTCCAGATGTGCTAGAACGATGAAACATGGCTGGAACATCAGAGACTCGACAAGATTGGCTCACAAATCGTCAATTTCCAGATCCAACCATCCCTTAAAGTACAGAAATGAACTGCCAACTCCCTTGAAGTGCGTACCTTAATCGCAAAGTGAAAAAATACTTTTGATCAAACTATCCATTCCATAATCCCCCGAGGGTCCATGATCATTTGCGCAAATAAAGTTTTGCTTAAAAATGAATTTCTAGCACCCTTAAAGTGCGCATCGAACGAATTCAACCAGCAATTCAACCGAAAAGTAAAAAAAAAACTTTTTAACATAGGAAAAGTTCGCTGGCTTTTTCTTGGTTGAATAATTACAGCTTTGTAGAAAAGTTTCATCAGAAATGGGAGATTGAAGGCTTCAAACTTTCAGTACAAAACGATTCGTGCTTCCTATTGGTTGGATTTAAAAAAACGCGTCTTAACCGACCAATGGAATGCGAGACTCCGTTTCGCAAAACTATTATTATACCAGCAAGAAATAGCCAGATTGACGTTTCCAGCAATTCACTGGCTCAGAATGGCTATCAAAGGCCAACAATTTAGTCTATAAGTCGGAAGTCCTATGCCTCGAACGGTTAATTTTGTTGTTATGCTTCCTCTAATGAGGTTGTAAAAATATCCATTTCGTCGGGTAGGGTGCAATCTCTCTATTCTGACTCACAAATCTTTCCTTTCGAAAACCGGAAAATATCGGTAGATGGCATGATCCGGCGGAAAAATAAAATCGTTAGATTACGCCGTGACGCCACGCGTTTCAGTCGTAACAAAAAACGGAAAGTTGGAAAAAACAGGTAAAATAAAAACAGAAACGGCTAAAACGGTCATATAAAAAACGAAACAGAAACAGAAACGGCATTAAAAAAACGGCTACCTGTTTTCTGTTTTTCTGTTATTTAAAAAAAAAACAGAACAGAAAACGGTAGTAAAAAAACAGAAACAGAAACAAAAACAGAAACGGTGCCGACCCCTATTAGGTATGATAGATAGTAACATATTTTACTCGCCAAAAACTTGTCACGGCTTATGTCAATTTGTTTGGTATCGTCATAGATACAACCCATGAAAATACACGTAAATTATAATAGGCCCATGTTTATACAACAATCATAAATAACATTAAAATTTTTAATAAAAGCTCAGCTTACGCTTCGTTATACAAATTTAGAAAAGAAGGGACAAAACTCTTTGAGAAACTCTGGTGGGCTCATTTGATTGGCTGCAACTTTTCCACAGCAGTAGCTACCTTGCGAGGGAGCCTTTTCGCCAGCTTCACAGAAGGGAACATATTCTTACAGATTGGGTGATTCAGAGGTTTAACCCCAAATTCCATGCATAGTTTAGCTTTCGTTCGTGTAAGGGGGCGACTTGGAAATTATATAGTAACTTCTCCATAGGACATCTCGGCCACCTTTGATGCTACGATTAGGGCTCTTTTTTTAATTTTCTCAAGTCGGGCGAGTAAGTACCGTAAGGCCGAAATGCCAAACAGGGCATTTCTAAATTTGGTCGGTCATCGTAGCCTGACTGACCATCTTTCCCGAATGACGTGAGTCTCTGGCGGCCTCTTCTGTGATGGTAAGCCACTCGCTCCCAGAGTCGTCACTGCTTCTGGAAGACTAAGGCTTGGAGATATTTCCTATCGCTTATTAGTCTTCTGACATTCTGACTTCCATCTGTAACCAAGGTGAACTCTAACCAAGGAGCCGAACTCTAACCAAGGAGCCGACTATACGTTGGTGAAACAGCTGATACGCCAGTGAATATTCAGATTCCTGCATGGGCTAATTTGAACTGACTAAACTAATTTGAATGATCAAGTATATATATATATATATATATATATATATATATATATATATATAGCAGTACAGTACTTAACTTATAACAATCTCTCCTCACCGACTTTCCCCAGGTCGGGCTCAAAACACACTGAATTAGCGTTTCCTCAATTCTTCCTCTCAAACCCCAATGAATCTGAATATTCACTAGCTGATTAACTGAATGGACCAAGGTGTAGCCGGCTCGTTGGTGAGACTACACCTTGGTTACACATCGCCAGCAGAGCATGATACACTGTAGAAATCTTGTACTATTTAACACATACTTGCACATCCCTGGGTAAAACGTTGTGCTAAGTAACTTCCTATTGCGGGAAAATCAAAGCGCGTACCACTTACTTTTCCTTCGAGGTTGTTGGCAACTGAGTCGCAGAGTTTTCCGGCGATTTCCGAGGCCACGTTCTTCGATATCAAGTGGTCACGCAGCTTTTCCAAGACCGGGGCGAGAGCATCTCGAGTCACCGTTTTGCCACCGACAAGCCCCCTGAAAAAGAAAGACAATATCAGTTGCGTTTTTGCGGATACCGTGGTATACCACGGTCAAAAGGCGGTTTGTGCAGTTATCGTGGTATCTGATATTCTGATACCACGGTCCGACCGTGGTATCTGAAAAGTCATCTCACTTTCATCAAATTTTGCGAAATTGATGAGAAAGAAGTTTAGCACTTAGTGATGTAACTGGATATCAGTTTTTTTGGGGGATGACTTCGAAAAGTGCAATTTCGGCAATAGTCGTTTTTGCAGAGCAACCGTGTATAGCAGAGCAGCATGTATTGCAGCGCAACCACGATAACTGCAAAAACGACTAATTGCAGATCCAGTTACCGTGGTAACATAAACCATGGTGTTTGCAAAAACGCAACTATTGACTGAAAAACTAACACGCCGACTCTTGACCTGTTCCATGTACCTAACCTCTGTTTTAGTCCCACTGAAACACTAAAAAGCTGAAGTCTTCTAAAGACAAAAGGTTTGCAATATTTAACTATTCGTAACGAAGCTACTGTATAAACCACCGAATAATCTCCAGGTTAACAGACGAGGGTCACTCATACACAAACCGCATTACTGGGGTAAAATGGTTTGATCGTGATAGCTCTACTGGAGGTACAGTAGAGGTATGCTCATTTGAACACCTGCCTCGATTTTTCACCTCTCTCAACAAAGTAAAAGTGAACGACCAAAGTAAACTGAAAACTTGTGGTTAAATAAGTTATCCCAATTTAAAAAAAAATTACATTTACATTAATTCATCGAATTTTACGAATTCTTCTTCTTCAATCCATCGGTTTGAAGAATCTAGCAACAATGTAAAAAGATCTGGATAGAGACATGTGTTTGTTTTAACCTTATTCAAAGGACATGTCTTATCTATAATACTAACGCAACCTACTTCCATAATCACTCCATATATTTCTCAACCGGGAGACCCAAATTTCGTACGGTACATTCTAACCCCTCTAACAAAATCACGCTGATTTTCCCAATTGCCGTGCTTTGCTACCTTCGATGTGTATCACGCTGTCAACGGTTGTCTGCGAGAAGTTTTTCCGTCAGAAAAACCGGTTACGTAAATTTTGTTCATGTTTTCGCTGGAAGTCAACGGGTCTCTGAAAAGGCTTAAAACAGCTAGAACTGCGGGTCATTCAAAGTATTCAAATATTATAAAAGTTGAGTAGTAATTATAGTGCGAGGGGTACTTTAACACCGAAATATAAAATTCCGATGAAGTTCCTGCAGGACGTGACTTATTGACAATACTGTTTCTAATTTTGAGGCGGTCGGTGTCGTCAAATGAACCGTAGAAAAATCTTAACAGAAAAAACAACCAATTTCAGGACATCACCAACGTCAAACTCCCTGCCAGACAAAATATAAAGTATTCAAAATTCTGATCGGGATGCTAGTGGAAAACGGAGTCTACTAAGCCGAAATTTTGGTTATCGACGCTTTGCTTGAACCACATGGTAACTCCGTCGACAGAGAACGCATTTCCATCTTTAGGTGTAACTTTATAAGTTGTATTAAAGATGGCAGTAGACGGGATGGTGACTACAGTCACCATCCGTTCTAATGTCGTTCTAATGGTAGAACGACAGGCCTTCAGTACGAGTTGTTGTAACCCCGGGAAGGTTGGTATGATTTCTGCTTGTAGAAGTTGGTCTTCGGTTGCCATGGCTTTGTTGTCCCCAGCCTCTTCATTTTCGATGCGATTGGATTGATTGCCTGCAGTATCGATTTGCACATCAATGAATCCCCGGGAGCGGAGAAATTCAATACCTTCCTCGCGCCGCACGAGTTTGATGCCCGTGTTTTCACAACGACCTCCACGTAGTACTCGTTGCGCGTATCGTCGCCTTCCCATTCCGTAATAGAGCCAGCATTTGGTAGAGGAGCCGAGAACATAGTATATTGTTCGAACGGCCCTCTCTCCCGATTCTTGGCGGTCGAACCGGGCGAGCCGAAGAGCTCCTCCAACAAATCGGCATTGGCAACGGTACCCGCAGTCGTGGACGATGTGAATGTGGAACTTGCCGCCACAGGAACGTCCGGCACAAGTGCTGACTCCGAGAAAGCCGTCATGGTCTCGGGTAAACCTTGCGCCGTCCATTCGCTTTGAAATGAAGTCATCAGCCTCTCCTGAGCCTCCGAGGTAAACGATATGGTGGTAGAGCCACCTACCATAATTTGGGCTCTCAAGTGCATCCAAAATGGCAGCTGGATCGACGATGAATCCGTTGTCTCCATCAAAGTAGTCGCTTGATTCAACGTCGAAGTCAGCTGTTCCAACTGATGGGGGGTGATTTCCTTCGTCGTCGCTTCGAAAACTGTTTGAATTTCCAACATCAGCTGGTTCCAAAACGTCTGTGTATAACTTGCTGCTTTTGCCATCGGTGGAATGGAACAAGTCGTCAAAACAAGACGAAGCATCTTGACCGAAACCGAAAGAAACTATCAACGATCAACCAAGAAGGCAGAAAGAGATCTACACGAAGTGGATCTCAACGCCATTCAAACCTTATGATAATGATGATGATGAGACCAAAATAGTCCATTTTTCTGAAAACTAGTCGTTTTTTTTTTAAATATAATTTTTGTTGTTGAAAACAGTCGTTTTTTCTGCAGAAAAAGTCGGTAAAAATTCCCAACCAGTCAGTAAATTCGTCGTCCCCCCCCCCCCAAAAAACATTTTGGCTAGTAACGCCTCTGGATGGGACTGGATATGAATTAAACGTTTTTGGCAAGTACTTTGTAGTATAAGTTTCCTGGTAAGGGGTTTAATTGTTTTGTTTTTTTGGACGACCGTTCGTTGTTTGGCGATGTTCAAATAAGCATACCTCTACTGTCGCAAGGTGTTGAGAAATAACAAAAGGCACCAAAGAGATCTTCAGCTATTCTTTGGATATATCTGATTTGACAACAAACTACTGCATCCACCAGAACGTAACTTCGGGCGCTGCAGCAGGAAACCTTACAAAACCTCAGTTGGGGCCGCGCAGCAGCAACTCGTACTGGGTCGGACAGGAAGTCGAAGAAGCGGAAAAGGGAAATGAGGGACGCGACAGCTAGAACTAATGCATACTTGAATAGGGAAAACACTCCATCTGACTTCTTGGCTTGCGACTTCTTCTTGCCTCTGGAATCAGCCTCATCGTCATAGTTTCCGTTGACTTCCATGTCAGGAACGTTTCCTTTCAAACTTCCAATTGCCTAAAAGAATAATATAACCGTAGTGACTACGCATCACGTGACGGATTTTGGCTTCTTGGTGTCAGGGCTGGAACGAACTTTTTTATTTTTGGCAAAATATCGTGCCACGGACTAATCGGGTCAATCACGTCAGAGAGATCGGAGTTACGACGCTTACTACGCTCAGGGTTGCCACATCAAAAACATTTAGATAGTGACTTCTGGCCCAAAACAGAGAATGAATTGGGAGTGAAATTTATTTTCACGAAATATTTCCGACTTTTGGTCAGAATCGCCTCTTAAAAATGACTTGAAACTTGAAATAGTCAGTTCTGGTCAGAATCTCTGCTGCAAAAATGACGCATTTGGTCATTTTCTAAAATAGAGTGATTTTTTATGTCCTACGTAGGACAAGACTGACAAGAACAAAATAGAGTGACAATTCATACTATCGTGCGACATGTGGCAACCCTGACTACGCTCCCGAGCTTGCGATGGTAAGTAAATAATTACTGTTTAGAGAAGGTTGGAACGGTCAGCATTGTAACTATTTGACATGGTAACTAATAATTTACTGTTGTTAGAAGGGTGGGACGCGCTCTGAGACACTGTTTACGTTCCAATTAGTAAGTATTAAGTAATTTATTTATAACCCGCAGTTTTCAGAAAGCGGAGTAAATGAAGGAAGTAAATAAAACACATAAACATACACAAAAAGATGGGCTCTAGTATACAGAAATAGTATACAGTAATACAGAAAAAGAAATAATCTTAAAGTCTCGTGGCGGAGAGCAAGCCTAATCGTCAGAAGGTGAAGACAACACAGCTTGAAGAGGATCACATATGAACTGATACAATACAAGAAACCACCACCCCGTCCCAAGACCGGGTACAACTAGCACGTGACTTGAACAACAACAAAATACATTAAAAGACGAAACTTACAACATACAGGCAATTACTCAAAGGACAAACTACCAATATTTTTCGACCAAAGACCTGTTTTTTTACTCTTTAAAACACTAGCAGAAATATATAGGTTTTGTAGCTCTCCTTTGAAAGACAGCTAGAAAATCTGAAGCAGGTATTCAACGAGGGGAAGTGGGAATTTTACCAAGAGTGACTTCTATTGGACAGTTCGTATAGCAAGGCTCGCGGTTTAATGTAATGTTTATTTTTCACCCATCGTACAGGAAAGAGAAAATGATGGAGTATAAAAAAGAAAGAAAGTAGAAAAACACAGAAAAAAGATCACACAACAAAGAAAAACAAAAGGCAAATCACTGAGGGAAAAATCACACTTATGAATCACAAAATGTCAAAAAACAATCCCTTGCCACTCATGGCCGCTCTTACTGCATTTTACTCGTTGACATAGCTCATCGAGCTTTAATTTATCCCTTCAGCACAAAATAAATGTAAATGGAGGATCAAAGCCAGAGACACGAGGGCGAATGACAAAAAACTCTTAGAAGCTGGTGCTGGCGACCTTTATCTGCGGAATATGAAACCGCACACAAACTCACCACATTGACTGTGTCCTAAACGTCCTACTCCCACTAGGCTTTATATTGGCTACACAGTGACGGGTATACACAGAAGGCTTACACATTGACAGGTGGCAGAAAAAAATCAATCCTCCTTTAATTCTTTATGGTAACGACTTTTCGTTTTCATACTCCTTCGAATTATTCCTTCCAGGTTGAAAGAGAAATTCTCTAGACAGGTGCCATCCGTATTATTTGATGTTGAAGGAGTGATTTTTATTGATTTTGAAGGAGTGGTTAGCTTCGCTCGTTTCGGAAAGTCTCCAACTATCAAAGCTTGTTTCAAGTCTGAAGCATTCCTGAAGTTTTATATTGTTCATGGTTTAAAGATTGGGTATGAACTGTTTCGTGTGAATAAGGACAGAAAGCTCCCAAGGCGCTGTTTTAAATGTCAGGGTTTTGATCATGTGGAAAAACAATGCATGGCACCCGTTCCGGTCTGTGCTCGTTGTGCCGGGCCTCACTCAAGCTCCAGGGAGAGCCCTTGTTCTAACCCGGTTGCCTGTGCCCATTGCCAGTCGAGCAGCCACCCTTCATTCAGTTTTTCTTGCCCAGTTGTGCGTAAAAACTTGAAATAGTATTATGGCTACTTATTTAAATGTCGTTTCTTTTAATTCGAATGGAGTTTCCGGAAAACTCCCCATCCTTAGCCAGTTTCTTTGTGATAATCAGTCCGTACTTTGTTTGCAGGAACACCACCTGCTTGATCATTCACTCCCACTGTTAAATTCTATAAGTAATTCTCATGACGTTCTTTCGGTCCCGGCTAGACCAACCGGTGGTCGTCCATCGGGTGGTATTTCAACTTTTATCCCTAAACATCTGAGTGCGTCAGTTTTATTTTCTGATTGTTGTTTCATTGCTGTAAGTTTCCACGATTGTGTTTTAATCAACTGTTATTTCCCGACAAATTATAATGATGATATATCGCTTGAAGATTTTAATGCATGCTGTTTCAGACTTGATCGACTCATTTCTCGCCTTAATTCACTTAAAAATATTTTTATCTTGGGTGATCTAAACTGTAATCCATTGGATCATGACGAACGTAGTACTATTTTTAATTCATGTTTCCCACGATTTAAATTATTATCTAAATCCCAAGATTTCACGTACACTCATTGGTCGGGAAGCACGAGTAATCTTGACCACGTTCTAAGTAACCGCGATTTCCCAACAACCGTGCTTGTAGTAGATGATTTTCCTATAAGCGACCATATGCCTATTTCATTTTCTGTTTCACTACGTATTTCAGTACCCCAGATTTCAAAGAATCATAAAACAGCAAAAGCTAAGTTTTCCCGAATTGTTTGGGATGAGTCGTTGAAGCTTCATTATCAAAGAGAAGTTGATCTTATTGCGGCAAAAATTCAAATCCCTACAGAATTTCCTCTTACGTCTAATATAGAGCTTGAGTTAAATTGTATATATTTTCAGCTAGTTCATTGTTTAAGGGTTTCGGCAAAAAAGGTTTTTCAATCCAAAACTGTTGTTGTCGGGACTGAAAAACCTTTTTGGTCGCTTAATTCTTCGCTGGTAGAGAGTAATTATGTGGCTAAGTTAGCTTACGTCAGATGGAAGGCACTCGGTAAACCCCGTGATGGACTTTCCTTCCGGTGGATGAAAGAGAAGAAGGCTATTTTTCAGGCCGAACTTAGGCGACACAATAACTGCCTTATGGAGGAGGCGTCTCGTGATGCTGATCGTGATAAGCTTAAAATTTGGAAAGCGCTACGTAGGTCTAAGCATCTAAGTGAACCACCACCTGATTCTTTCCCGTCTGTTGCTGATTGGGAAACACATTTTAAGTCCACCCTGTCTTCTTCGAATGATTTTCCTTCTGACGTAGCTGAGCTAGACTCTATATTAAGTGACTTTCCTTCTGACCACGTAATTGTACATCAAGATTTACTTTTGGCTCAAAAGAAACTGAAGTTCCAATTATCGCCTGACCATGATGGGCTTTTTTCAAACCATCTCAAGTTTGTATCCCCAACGTTCCTTTTAACTCTTCTTGCTTTTTTTAATTTGATTTTATCGGTAGGTCGTGTTCCTTCATCTTTTAAAACTGGTTTGATTTCCCCTATTCTAAAAAATGGAAAGAAGGATTTAAAATCTTGCGGTTCTTATCGACCAATAACCAAGGGTTGTATTATTAGTAAACTTTTTGAAATGTGTTTTAAAAATATGTTTGAAGGCCTTGATGTCGGGTTGAACCAGGTTGGATTTAAAAGGGGTATGGGTTGCGATCACGCGCACGCTACTTTTTCCACTTTAATCAATGATGCGCGAGTGAGCGGACAACCGCTTTATACGCTTCTGATTGATATAAAAGGTGCTTTCGACAATATTTCTCATGCGGCTGCCCTTCTATCCCTTGTGTATAATGGTATTCCCCGTTCTGTTGTGCGTGCTTTAAGGTCCTGGTATAATGGACTGAACGTTCAAGTGGCAATTCGTTCCCCAAAAATTCTGTCTAATTTAATTTCAGTGGGAAAAGGCGTTAGACAAGGTGGAATTTTATCGCCATATATTTTTAATGCATGTTTGGCAGATTGTCTTCGGTCGCTTAAGACTTCTTTAATACATTTTGCACGTGATGTAACGTTTTTAGCATATGCTGATGATATTATTATTTTAAGTCGGTCAAAGGAAAAGTTAATTGAAAACTTTAACATTCTAGTGTCTAAATTGGGGCAGAAGGGTCTAATAATTAGTTCTGAAAAGTGTAATTATTTTGTGATTAGTAGTTTGCCGAAACAGAATTCCCCTCTGGATTGTGGTGGGGGGATTGTTTTCAGCCCTGTTGAGAAAGTTATGTATCTTGGAATCCCTTACTCATCTAATACCAGGGATTGGAAACTTATCCTGATTCAACATGTGCAAGATAAAATAAGAAGAGCATTCGGTGCTGTTATTCGTTTACGAGGGATGTATCGCAGAGATGTTCTTGGTTCTATTTATACGGCTGTTGCACTTCCTCACATTCTTTTTCCGTCTGCTTTCTTTTCTTCTTTCCGTCCTTCTGAACTTTCTGCGCTAAAAGTTACGTATTATAAATTCTCTAAATTCCTTCTTGGCTTCCCGATTTCTGCGAGTAACTCTTTCCTAACTTCGAATTTTAAAGTGAAGAATCCTTTGGAAACTTTAAATAGTAAAATTCAGAACTTTCATAAAAAGGCTGACAACATTCTTCTTCATCACAACCTTTTTCCTTTTTTCACAAGAAAGTCCCCTGCTTAGTTTGTTTATTTTGAGCTTCGTTTTTTTTTTTTTTTTTCATGTACTTCATTGTATATTTAGTAGGCTAATTTGTCTTTAACGGTCAGTTGTTTATTAGTATGTAAGTGCGTGTGAGTTTGACTGACATGTTGTTGTTCCTTTTTATACATTACTCTTCAGTTTTGAAGGATTCAAATAAATAATAATAATAATAAAAAAATAGTGCGTTTGTATAGTCATTTCGTTTAGTTTAGTCTGATCTTTTTCTTTCCTTTATTGTTTTTCATATACTCCGTACGGGCACATTCTATGCCATTTTTATACGGGTTAATAAAATTATTGATTGATTGAAAGATTATTCAAACAGTAAGACGACTATCACAACTATCCAACCAAGAGTAATCGCAGCGAAAGGAGATCTAGCAAACAGGTTACCTGATATGCCTAAACGACCTTAAGTGGCTCATGACCATATATGGATATCGACTGTCTAAGGCAAGTCATACAATGATGCATCCTCGAGAACCTTGATTTACCTGCACAAGCATATTGCGCATATCGCTTTCAAAATAGCTAGAAGGCGATGCGCCTCGACCGGCATTGCAAACCATCTATCAAGTTTAGCTTTAAATTGTGCCCAACAGAGTTTTCGTACTAAGATGAAAACTTTAACAAAAAACGAGTGAATTCCAAGTGATTGATTTTCTTTTATGTAATAATTGTATATATTCAAGTATTCTAACACATCAAATATAATGGTCGACGTATTTAGTGCCATGTCGGCGCTACGAGTTAGATCAATACAAATTATCTATCTATCTAACTACGATCTGATTAAGTGTTCCAAGACAGACAATGTCTCTAGTAACACACTTCTCGGCTTCAACAAATGTGGCCCGTGTGGACATGAATTCAAGCCGAGTGGCTTGCGCTTGCCATGAAACATTGATGGATGGTCTTTCCAGAAGCGATAATGAGCTTCTCGAGGCCCTTCCATCTAATAACGTGTCTTGTCGTAATGACCTGACGTATGGATGCTTTCAGGAGCTCCTTGGACAAACTCCACGCCGAAAGGATCTGCCATATCTTAGCGGATTACACGCTTTATTCGTTCGCTTGACGCTAGTTGCTCACTACACTACCACCTTCCGATACGCACACTGTTGTTGTTAGTAATATCCCGTCGGATCTTCTTAACATTGATTCCAGGACGCAAAACATTGACACCGTTGAAGGTAACGAAGGGATCACTAATGTCAGAGCGAATAATCGAAGAAATCGTCTCATCGTCCACACTTCAAGTGCTTCTTATGCAGAGGTTGTGGCGAGATCAATCCCCAAGGGTTTGCCGGAGGGTACTACTGCCAAAGTTATCTCTCCTAAAATTTTGGGTGTTGTCAGGAGTGTTCCAGTCACCATTACGGCCGACGCCTTGAAGACCCTGATTCCTGATGCATGTGAAGTCGTGCCTATTTCGGGCTCCCGTTCTTTCAAAATCGGGTTCAAAAGTCAAGTTGGTTTTCCTACAGCTATGAACATCGGGGTAAAAATCGGGTACGAAGTTTTTCGTGTTCATGAATTCCACCGAATGCCCAGGCGCTGTTTTCGCTGTCAATCCCCAAACCACGATGTAGCCAAACGCCCACATCCGTCTGATTCTCCAAAATGCGCTCGTTGTGCTGGTTACCACAGTTATAGCAAAGACTCGCCTTGCTCACTGCCTTGAAAGTGTGCCAATTGCGACGGCTGTCATGTCCTTTTAGCCTCAGATGCAGCGTTATGAGGAACTCCGTGGGTCTGGGCAAATAATCGTTTTTCTGGAAAAGAAACTGCACTGTGTGTCATTAAATGTAAATGGCACAAAGGACAAAGATCTTCTACTTGATGATTTGCTAGGCAGCTCGGACATTCTTTGTCTTCAAGAGCATCTGCTATCCGCCCCTAGTAGCGAAAGTTTGCGCCGATCTCCTGAGCGTTCATCCAGCCGGCAATGAAAACTAGAGGTCGTCCTTCCGGTGAGTTAGCCATTTTTCTTCGAGCCAGCGAGTGTCCAGCACCACCAAAACTGTTCCAGTCTGGGCGTTATGCTCTTGCCGTTCAGTTGGACAATATTGTTCTTGTTAATATATATTTACCTTGCAACCGGCGGAACATTGCATCACATAGTTCATTTGCTAAGGTTTGTCAGAAAATCAGAACACTTCTATCAGATATTTCACGGAAAGGAATGAAATGGGCTCTTGTTGGGGATATCAACACTGATCTTCTAACTTCTTCTGTAAGGACTGACTTATTTTTCGATTCTTTACCGGTAGCTCATAGTCTCATTGAGAAGTCTCTACCCTTTTCATATATACATAATCGTGGCGCTAATGTTTCCAACCTTGATCATTTGATTGTTTCTGAAATAAGTCTCATTGATGGTATTGTTGAGCTGATGAGGAAAAAATTGAGGACGACCATCTGCCTATGTCTTTCTGTTTGGTTGTCCCTGTTTCTCGAATCAGTTGTCCAAATCCCAAGAAGGCCTGGATCCAAAAGCGTAATTGGAATTGTATATATGCTGCGGTCTACATTTCTACGTTAACTAATCTTCTCTCGCTATTAAAAGTTCCTTTTCACCTTCTTCAGACTGGTGTAGCAGCTACTACTTCGCCCGTTGATATTAATTGTTATTATAGCGAGCTTGTCCATTGCTTGAAATCGGCAGCCGATATTGCTGTACCGACTGAGAGAATTCGAGTTGGTACAAGGAAACCTATTTGGAAAGTCAGTCCTGAAGTTAAGAAGGCAAAAAACACGGCCAAATGTTCGCTAAAAACTTGGATTGCTTGTGGACGCCCAGGGAATGGTACTGTCTTTAATCTAAAAGCTAAAGCGAAGCGTGAATACAAATCTTCACTTAAAAGTGCTCGTTTGAATGGCTTAGATGCTCCCAGTGACAAAAAAGTGTGGCAGAAGGTCCTTCGTGAAGATAAAGGTTCAGCTGTACCTCCTTCCGCGCTAACTATGGCTGACTGGACCAGCCATTACAGTGGTCTATTCAGTGGTTGCAAAAACCAGATTCAGCAAAATTTACTTCTTAAATACCTACCAAGGAAAATATTTCAACCTTCTGTTCTTCCCGTTACTTGTTCTTCCATCGAGATTGCTTTCCGAAAATTAAGAAGAACTGGTTCTACAGATTCTGATGGCCTTAGTGCCGATTTTTTCAAAATTAAGTATCCAGCTTTAGCACAATACCTTCAGCTGCTATTTCAAATTTGTTTATAATAATAATATAATTGCAATAATAAGGCTTTCGCCTCTATAATGCCAGGGTTTGGTTCCGAATAGTTTCCTCTTGGGTACTATAACATCGGTGATTAAGTGAGGGAAAGACGCGGATCTTTGCAAAAGCTATCAGCCAATTACAGTTTCTTGTACCATAAGCAAAATCCTGGAATACGTCCTTCTTCCAGAAATAGTTGAAAAATGTCGCTTTGGTTCAATGCAGGTTTGGATTCCGTTCGAGCGCCAGTTGTGCGCACGCTCATCACGTATTGACAAAAATGATGAAACAGGCTACCCGCGACAAGTCTGCTACACATATATGTTCTATAGATATAGCTGGTGCTTTTGACAATATAACGCATTCTCAGGCCCTATTTTCTCTCATTACTTCAGGCGTGAATCTGTCTGTTGTCTATCTGTTAAAATTTTGGTATGGTCATTCTTCAGTAAGGTTCAAATGGCAAGGTAGCTTGTCAGAGATTATTCCTGTCCGAATTGGTGTTCGCCAAGGGGGAAGTCTTATCTCCCTACATCTTCAAATCGGCCATATCTTCTTGTCCCGATTCTTTGCATCGTGCTTACTTCTATAAAGATTATGCCTTCAACTACACGGACGACTTTCTCTTAGTAAGCCGTAGCCGATCCACACTCACAAAAAATGTAAGTAAGCTGCCGTCGGAACTTCTCAAAATTGGCTTTAAAGTTAACCTGTCAAAATGTGAGTACCTGCGTTTCAACCCTTCGTCAAATGGTTCGAATGCATCCAAAGCTTCTTTATATCTTGGAACGTTCATCGTCATATCAACAGACTCTCTACGGTGGCTCGGCATAGCGTTCAAATCCTCTTTGTCAAAATTTTGCTCTTCGGTTGTTCAAGAAGTTTATAAATCAATCCGTAGCGCCTATGGGCGCATCGTCCCCAACCGGGGGCACTATAATCGTAAAGCTTTGGGAAATTTGTACAACACCTTCTGCGCTCCTTCTATACTATTTATTTCTGGCGTCACTCATGTTCTGCGAAAGAAGGAGATTAAGAAGATGAGATCATGTTACTTTAAATACGCAAAGCCCTGCTCCACTTGTCGAAATTATGTCATAACCATTCATTGAAGGAGAAATTCAAAATTCAAGATGCAAGTGTTACCCTTTTTTGGATGTTTCCTCATCGCTTTCAAAAATTATGGACAACAGGGCCCAACCAGCGCACGACGTCGTACACTGCTTCCTGACCGAAGATTGAAAATTAACTGTGTTTTTCTGTGTGTTTATGTGTTTTGTTTGTTTTCTTTATTTTCTTCATCTACTCCGCCTTTTCAAAATGGTGGGTCATAAATAAATTACTTACTTACTTACTTACTATATTATTATTATTTCATTTAGCTTGTCGCCGTTACTTACACAAGTACAAACAGATTACATATACTTCACACAAATAAACTGATACACTACAAAAGTAAACAAATTTTCAAACTACAAAAGCAACTGAGTAAAATGGGGTGTCGACGATACCACGCTTAAACGTTTGAATACTGCTTGAATCAACAACTTCCGCTGGCAAACTGTTCCACGGTTCCGTTACCCTATTGACGAATGAACACTGGCCAATTTTCTTATGTGGTTTCGGAGGGTACAGTTTGTAAGGGTGCTGGCGGGTTGTGGGGTAGTGACTGAATTTGAAAAATGAATTGGGGTCAACATCATCTGCTCCTTTAATTATCCGAAACGCGTTAATTATGTCACTACGGCGCCTTCGAAACTTTAATGATGGGAGCTGAAGTCGAGTAAGCCGCTGTGGATATGAAAGGTGTTGAAGGTATGGGATCAACCTGGTCGCCCTTCTCTGAACTTTTTCTACTCGGTTTTCATCAGTGACATTTAAAGGAAACCAGACTGAAGTGTTGTATTCAACGATCGGGCGCACCAGGGATTTGTATAATAACATAAAGTTCCGGAGATTGAACTTACTAAAACTTCTTTTTAAAGTAAGCAGACGATAATTTGCATTTTTCACAATTTCCGAAACATGCTTTTCAAACTTTAGTTGAGTATCAAAACGAACACCGAGGTCACGCACCGTTTCTTCTGAAGGGACCCTTAAACCAGACAAAATATAACTATAATCAGGGTGTGATTTACGACCGTAATGAAGTACAACACATTTAGACGGGTTTATCAACATAGAGTTAGATTCGCACCACTGGGTTAGAGAATCTAGATCTTCTTGCAAAAGCTGCGCATCAGTATGATCTTGCACTGGTAAATACAGTTTTACGTCGTCAGCGAACATTTTAATGGAGGAATGTTTGATAGGTGGCTGCAGCTGCTGCTGCACCTGTACTTATACTACAGCCACAGCTAACAAGTATAGAGTATAATCGCTTTTGTGAGATATCATTCCGAAGTCCGGGGGGGGGGGGACCCTCAGGGGGGGGGGGAAAGATAAGAGAAAAGGGAGGAGGGCACGTGGGGCCCCTACCCACATCCCCCCTCAGGTTTTAGGGACCAAAATATTTGAATTTTTTTTTTAGTCGGGGAAGCCCCTAAAACCTGAGGGGGGATGTGGGGTAGGGGCCCCACGTGCCCTCCTCCCTTTTCTCTTATCTTTCCCCCCCCTCGAGGGTCCCCCCCCCGGACTTCGGGCCACAGCTAACAAGTATAGAGTATAATCGCCCCGGACTTCGGAATGATATCTCACAAAAGCGATTATACTCTATACTTGTTAGCTGTGGCTGTAGTATAAGTACAGGTGCAGCAGCAGCTGCAGCCACAGCTAACAAGTATAGAGTATAATCGCTTTTGTGAGATATCATTCCGAAGTCCGGGGGGGGACCCTCAGGGGGGGGGGGGGGAAAGATAAGAGAAAAGGGAGGAGGGCACGTGGGGCCCCTACCCCACATCCCCCCTCAGGTTTTAGGGGCTTCCCCGACTAAAAAAAAAATTCAAATATTTTGGCCCCTAAAACCTGAGGGGGGATGTGGGGTAGGGGCCCCACGTGCCCTCCTCCTTTTTCTCTTATCTCCCCCCCCCCCCCTGAGGGTCCCCCCCGGACTTCGGAATGATATCTCACAAAAGCGATTATACTCTATACTTGTTAGCTGTGGCTGCAGCTGCTGCTGCACCTGTACTTATACTACAGCCACACGGCTGTGTTGCCCTTTGTGTAAATAGGAGTTCTGACATATACAATGTAAAAAGTTTCTCTGAGAAAGGATTAGGTTAACTGCAGTATTTGGTACTGGGATTGATCTTATCTCTATACTGGGATGAGATTAATCCGAATCAGAAACAATATTATCTCAGTAGAGACAATATTGATCCCAATAGCAGATACTGCAAGATTTTTTTTTTTACAGAGTACGTGTTGTATTTTCGTTTTCTTTGTTTCTTTTTCTTATAGGCTACTCAGTTTGAGACTTCTGCTTTAAAATGGTTTCAATAAATTTCATTCATTCATATAGCGAACAGTGGAACTTGGTAGAGGCCCATGGCAAGTTTTAGTTGTCTGCATTGTATTGTTGTTAATGAAGGTTGGAACTTACCTTATAATCAGGTAAGAATTCACTTTTCGTGACTTCCACATCTCCTGGAGAATCCCTTGAGTATTCCAAGTTTGGCAGGTCCTTGGACGTTCCACCAAGATCCCAAGTACGCTGAGTTTTGCCTTTTCTTCCGGGAGAAGTGACATTTTTCGGGCTTTTCCTAGAGACAAAAAAATACCTTTGTAACAGAATACCTGTCCGCGTTTAGACCTTACCCAAACCCTGATTTTGTAGTCCTAACCCAACCTTTAGCTAGTGCTTCAAAGACTCCTCTAGTGACCCCCCGTGACGACGTACGTGGTATACTAACGTCTGAAATCTCCCTCTAAAATCATTGTCAATCTCTTTATTTGAATTTTTCGCTTTTGAATGATAGCGGAGATTCCAGGGTTACCAGTATAACCACTGTACTATTCCGAGAAGGTTGGAACGGTCAGCGAAGTAAGTCTTCACGATGTCGGAACGAAAACAGTAACTAATATTTACTAGTGTAAGAAAGTTGGATCACGCTATTCACGCTCTATACTACAGTGTTGCCACTCAACCAACTCTACCACTTGCCACTGTGCCGGGCTCGTGAAAGCGCTGTATTTTCGTGGTATCCTCCAACCAAAATGCGGTAAAATTTGTGTATTTCTCGGAGAGCAGGCGAGTGACAGTGACAGAAAGTCTTTGTTTATTCCCTCTATCTTAAAGCGGTAGAGACGTGCCGTAAATGCGAGAAAACATATGCTAGCTAGGGCGTTTGCGGTACCTGAAGACTGTTTTCAGTCCAAGATTTGAACTTCAGCGTTCATCGCAATAAGATTTAGAAGAAGAATATATCTTGGTGAAACTGGATCTGTTATGGCTGGCTCTGGTATTTCGCTGGTTCCACATCTTAAAATATATCCTTTTACATTATGAAGTCGAATTCGAAAACGCTGAAATTCCCTTCCAATCGTTTCACGGTATAATTGCAGTATACTCAAAATAGTATGCGGTATTTCCCTCTGAATCGCGGTATTGTACGGCGAAATGCGGTATAAGCGGCAGCACTATAATACTATCCAAATATTTTATTTTGAAGAACGAACGCTATATATCACCCATTTACCCTCCGCATTCGCTTTCGCAACTTTTCCGGTGGCTTGTCCTCTGTATCTACTTCACGGACAACCTTTCGCCCTGACGAGGCTAACTGTTCGGGTGTCGACTAAATCTCAGCCAATTATCCTAGGACTATGACGTCACATCAAATTACATGAGAAATGCATATTTTCTATGTTCAAACCTAACGGATTGTCCCCACAACGGTTTATAAATGTAAACGCTTCCGGCACCTCGCTGGCCGCTAGGCTCTATATTTGTCGATCCAAATACATATTAAACAATATATTTTTAGACAAATTCCAAAACTTCCTTCATGACCTCACACTGATGTCACCAGTGTCACCACACCAGTATCGGATAACTGGCTGAGATTTAGTCCAGACCGTTTTAGAACGCGCGAAGACAAGAACCTTGCCAATAACTCTGACTCCCGGGATGCGTTACCAATATTTAGACTTACTGCGGCCAGTCCACTAGATTCAATCAATCAATCAATCAATCAAGTTTACTCCGAATAGCTAAAAGCTAGAAAAGGATTACAAATTTACAAAATACACAGACACACAAGAAACAAATTAACTAATACACTTACAAGAAATTACCCGAAATAAATGATGGAATGAAACTACGTAAAAATTGGGTAGAAGAATTAGCGGGATATGGGGAAAAGTTATTGCCAGTATTCCTTTCGGACCGACGCACGGAAGACGGGAGGGGAGGGGGGAATAGGTGGGTCATCTGGGGACAACACCTTATCTTAGCTCCAAATTTGTTTGAAAGAGTATTTTGGTTGAAAGAGTAATTTAGATTGCTCACCAGCAGACGGGTGTTGAACGGTGACTCATGGAATTACTATTACTTTATTATGTAATCATTCGATGTAAAATTAGGATTTTTATGAGTACTGTACTGTTTTTTTGTCATTCGGCACCGTGTCTCTGGCTTCGTCCCTCCATTTGTAATTATTTTGTATTTAAGTGTTAAAATTAAACTTTAAAAACTTACGGCTGAGGCACTCCCTTTTTCATTTCCACCTTCTTTTTTTCAAACATGGCAAATTCATTCTCGTCGTTCTCAGGTACAGCGAAGTCCACAGTGAGCACTGGTTCAGCATCAACCTGTGTCTCTAGAAAAAAGATAACATTAGAAATTTGATAACACGCATACTAACAGAACTCTTTTTCAATTAATCTTTACACCAATTGTGTGCATATTTTTTCTTTAGCTTTTTCTTGTTTTCTTTTTTCTGTGCGTTCTCCGCTTTTTCCCTTTTTATGTTAATAAACATGTAGCCTATATCTATATATATATATATTTATAATACTGAAAGGGTCAAGATGGACGCCCTTATATTCGTCACATGATGTCGTCGCCATTTCAAAGAGGCTGGATGAAATAAAGTTGGAGACGCCAGGGGTGTCACGATTGGCGACCAGTCGGTAAAAACAAGCCGGTGCCAAGCGCTGCAATTTTTCGTAAAAACAGTCGATTTTTTTCTTGAAAACAGTCGATTTTCTTAAAAACAGTCGATTTTTAGTAGATATAGTATATTTTTTCTTGACAATAGTCGGTTTTTCTGAAAATCACTAGATTTGTCTCAAAACAGTATTTTTTTTTCTTAAAAGAGTTGTTTTTCTGCAAAAACAGTTTGTAAAAATTACCAGCCAGTCCGTAAATACTTTGCTCCCCCCCCCCCCCAAACATTTTGGCCAGTAACGCCTCTGAACTTCGAGAACTCTCTTAGATTCACGTTTCAAATTTTCTAACTTTCAAGTAACTTGTAAAGTGCTATGTCGGCTAATCTACAAACGCTGTTCAAACCATAGTTTTATTTTTACGAAACGGAAATCCATCCAGATCAATCCATCAAGCAAAAAGTCATAGGTAATCAAGGGGACATCCACTTATAACAAGACCTAAGGTTTCGATGGGATCCCAAAAATCTAATATTTGATCCAGACAACTGGGTCTTGTTTTCGCCAGATCCAGCATTCGCCAGGCTAATCATCAAAGAGCTTTATAAGCCATAGGCTATCTATTTTGACGATACTGACCGAAACTTCCTGCTTTAGTTCTGCCAAATTTCTGGTTTCGGCCGAATTCCGAGCGAACTACTTGTCCAGCAAAAAAAGAAAACTCAGAATCGAACTCAGCGTATCTCCTTATCCCTATACGGAACTTCTAACAATTTCAAATAAAACTTTAACTTATAAAAAGAAACGGTTACAAACGGATTCCGGACGAATTATATGCCCGGTTAAAAATTGATTGTCCTATACAGACTTAGCGTATTTTCTTACATGGCATCTAATCAACTTCAAATAAAACTTATTACTTTTAACAAATTTTTCGGTTTTGGTCGGATTCCGGGCGAACTAGTTGTCCGGGTAGAAAATGCTTTCGACATAAGTGTTCAGCATGTCTACTTACCCCTAAATCGAACATTTAGTCAACTTTAAATGGAACTTTTACTTTTAACCAACTTTCCGGTTTTTGCCCGATCCCGGGCAAAACTTCTTGTCCGGCCAGAAAAAGAGTTGTTTTTCTGCAAAAACAGTTTGTAAAAATTACCAGCCAGTCCGTAAATACTTTGCTCCCCCCCCCCCAAACATTTTGGCCAGTAACGCCTCTGAACTTAGAGAACTCTCTTAGATTCACGTTTCAAATTTTCTAACTTTCAAGTAACTTGTAAAGTGCTATGTCGGCTAATCTACAAACGCTGTTCAAACCATAGTTTTATTTTTACGAAACGGAAATCCATCCAGATCAATCCATCAAGCAAAAAGTCATAGGTAATCAAGGGGACATCCACTTATAACAAGACCTAAGGTTTCGATGGGATCCCAAAAATCTAATATTTGATCCAGACAACTGGGTCTTGTTTTCGCCAGATCCAGCATTCGCCAGGCTAATCATCAAAGAGCTTTATAAGCCATAGGCTATCTATTTTGACGATACTGACCGAAACTTCCTGCTTTAGTTCTGCCAAATTTCTGGTTTCGGCCGAATTCCGAGCGAACTACTTGTCCAGCAAAAAAAGAAAACTCAGAATCGAACTCAGCGTATCTCCTTATCCCTATACGGAACTTCTAACAATTTCAAATAAAACTTTAACTTATAAAAAGAAACGGTTACAAACGGATTCCGGACGAATTATATGCCCGGTTAAAAATTGATTGTCCTATACAGACTTAGCGTATTTTCTTACATGGCATCTAATCAACTTCAAATAAAACTTATTACTTTTAACAAATTTTTCGGTTTTGGTCGGATTCCGGGCGAACTAGTTGTCCGGGTAGAAAATGCTTTCGACATAAGTGTTCAGCATGTCTACTTACCCCTAAATCGAACATTTAGTCAACTTTAAATGGAACTTTTACTTTTAACCAACTTTCCGGTTTTTGCCCGATCCCGGGCAAAACTTCTTGTCCGGCCAGAAAATGGTTTTCACCATCGTGTTCAGCATGATCTTCAATTAAATCTTCAATTATGACAATTAGCTTTTCAAAATCTACCCCAGCCTTTCTTGACCCCATTCCCCCAGAAATCTCCGTTAAAACAAGACCAAAGGTGTCGATGGGATCCCAAAAATCTAAGATTTGATCCAGACAATTGGGTCTTCTCTTCGCCAGATCCTGTCTTCGCCAGGCTAATCATCCGAGAAAACCAAGTTCAGATATTCTATCTATCTATCTATCCATACCTCTATAAGCCATATCTATTTTGATGATACTGACCGAAACTTCCTGCTTTACTTTTGCCGAGCTAACTACTAGTCCAGCAACAAAAAGAAATTCAGAAACGAATCCAGCATATCTCCTTATCCCTATGAAGAACATCTAATCAACTTCAGATAAAGCTTTTGTTTTTAACATATTTTTCCGGTTTTGGCCAAATTCCAGGTGAACTAGCTGTCGGGCGATAAAATGGTTTTCACCATCGTGCTCAACATGTCTCCTTACCCCCAAATCAAACATTTAATCAACTTCAAATGAAACTTATACTTCTAACAAACTTTCCGGGTTTTGTCGGACTCCGGACGAACTACTTGTCTGGAAAGAAAATGATTTTCACCATCATGATCAGCATGTCTTCTTACCCCTAAATCAAACATTTAATTAACTTCAACTGAAAGTTTTACTTTTAACAAACTTTCCGGTTTTTGCCGGATTCCGGACGAACTACTTGTCAGGCGAGAAAATGATTTTCGCCATCGTGCTCAGCATGTCTTCTTACCCCATAATCGACTATCACATTAGCTGTTCAAAAATATTTTGTTTGTCCCTTAATTTGAACCCTCTCCTCCACCCCCAAATATAGGGCTATAGGGCTCATCTACGAACTCGACCTTACTCTTGACCCAAAGAATCGTCACACCAAGTTTCATCAAAATATCTCATTCCCTTCGAGAGTTATCGTGCTCACATACGAACTGACGGACGGACAGACGGACAACTTTTGCGATGTCATAGGTATCCCTCCACTTACGTTTTGGGATCCCAAAAACAATGGTTGTAGGCTACTGTACTAAACGTGTGACATACAAATGCTCTAAAAGAAAACATCGGCTAGGATACTGTGGACTGGGGTGACACATAAGAAAACCATATCTTGCATGCTAGTGATAAAATCCAGCTTAATGACCCAGGTTGCGAGTTATTAAAAATGTTTATTTGTTCCGAAACAGTATGTTATTATTATTATCACTTATTTGTAACCCATAAGCTAGCCAAAGTCAAAACGATGAAGTATCGTTTTGGCTTCGATCAAAAATATCCATATAAGATAGAAAATATATGTATATGAGAATTAAGAGCCAAAACTCAACGCCTAGGCCGCTCGGCTAACCCGCACATTTAGTTTTTCATGGCTGTCTTTCATGGCTGTTTTCTTATTTAAAGGACCCCTTGCACTATTTACTGTTACAGTATACTGTTACACTATTTACTGTTACAGTATTTAAAATATTTGAATACTTTAAAACTAGGCCGTGTTTTCAACAAATAACCAACGGTTTTGGCTGTTTTAAGCCTTTTCTGAGACCCGTTGACTTGTAGCGAAAACAGGGAAATAATTTACATAACCGGTTTTTCTGTTGGAAAAACTTCTCGCAGACAACCGTCGACAGCGTGATACACATCTAAGGTAGCAAAACACGGCAAGTGAGAAAATCGGCGTGGTTTAGTTAGAGGGGTTAGAATGTACCGTACGAAATTGGGGTTTCCGGGTTTACAAATATATGGGGTGATTATGGAAGTAGTTTCGTTAGTATTAACGGTAAGACAGGTCCTTTAATATGTTGCTAATAAGGTTTCCATCTTTTAACGATACCCTGACTACCAGCCATAAAGCAGGTCATCAGGAACAAGGCCCCCCCCCCCCAATCATACCCCATGAATACGCCTGGTTCATCTGTAAAAGAATAGACTACCCCCCCCCCCCCCCCTCCCCCCGTTTTTGAACGGTATCTAGGTCTGGGTCCCAGAATAAACAGTACAGTGAGGATTGTATTTGGCATAGACAGAAAACGTACACTGTGACACGAAAAACATGCGCAATTCTACAGAATTCAGACTCAAATGTGGACTGGATGTCCAAACACGTAACCAAGCCCTGGCTGTGCTAAAAGACTATGTGTAGATTCGAGCACTGGTTTACCATTACGCGGTTGGGCGGCATGTAATGCATATTCCCCTAATTGTATGGTGAAGCTAAATAAATTACTCTGAAAATCAAACACGGCATGCATCAGTTCAGGTATCTTTGATCAGAGGAACCGCAGTGTGATATTTCTCGAGCTCTGACGCAATTCCAAGCATAAGGTTCATGCATAAGGGCGAGAACAAACTTACACTCACGTTTTAACCGTCCTCCGTTTTTTTCTAAAAATAGTGAATTAAGCATATTAGTGGCTTTACAACGCAGGCTGGACAATAATCTCCAGTTCACTGTTTGCAAGCAGTTTCCTCAGTACCGACAGCCTAGTAGGCCTACTTGTAATGATTAACTCATTGTAACTCTGATTATCACCAGTCCATTACGACATAAATGGAATAAAAACAAGAGCCAGAAGTTGATATGGCACTTGAAAGGCTGGGTGTAGGAATTTGCCAATTCGTGGGTTTGTTGTGATCATTTGTAAGCAAAACCCTTGAGATAAGAATGATGATAGACCATTTGATCTTTTGTATCTTTTGGTAAAAAATATTTTAATTTTGCGCTTGGCTGTGATGATGCGCACTGAAAGTGCGCTAGAAATTCATCTGTATTCACAAACCTTGAGGCAAAAATGATTCTGGGCCCTCTTGATCATGAGTATACATGGTTTGGTCAAAAGTATTTTTTTTTACTACTTGGTTAAGATGTGCACTTTAAGGGTGCTAGAAATTAATTTCTAAGCAAAACTCTGAGGCAAAGGTCATGAGCTCGGGGATCACGGAAATGCAGATTTTTCTTAAAAGTATTATTTGTACATTGCGATTAAGATGAGTACTTTAAGGGATGGTCAGATCTGGTTTGACATTGACAACTCCTAAGCCAAGCTTGTCAAGTCTCTAATTTTCAAGCCAAGTTTCATCGTCTTATCACTTCTGTAAGCACCTTAAATCGCAATCACCGGAATTCCGGACCCCCCGCCCTTCCAGCTCCCCCCCCCGAGGGCCTGAATCCGAAACGGTTCTGTCACTGATGTATAGGGCTTGTTCTTCCCACCAAGTGTCATCCCAATCGCTACACTCTAAGCGTGTCATAAAATTTCCATTTACCCCCCGACTCCCCCACATTGATTCGGATCCTGTCCACACTTAAAAAGGGATATCTGGGATATAGTTTCTTTCCTAATATCAAGTTTCATTAAGGTCCGATCAACCGTTCAAAAGTTGGACATACCTCAAGATCCTTTCTTGTCTTGTCAACTATGTATCTAGGGCTTGGGCTTGTTCTTCCCACCGAGTTTCATCCTCATATGTCCACTCTAACTGTTTCTCACGATTTCTGGTTCCCCCCTCCAACTCCCCAAAAGTCACCGCATCCATTCCGGACTTCATTATGACATTGTTTTTTGTGTTAGTTTCTTATTTAGTATAGTGAAGCAACGCAAATTAGCTGTCAGCTACGATGTTGTCTAAATAAACCTATCTCTCTCTCTCTCTCTATCTGAGACACGAGGTCTTTCAAATATCAAGTTTCATTAAGTTCCGATTAGCCCTTCAAAAGTTATGCATACCTACGTCAATATTCCGGATTCCCCCTTCCTCCACTCCCCCACAGTGGTCGGATCAGGGAAGTGACTATTTCAAAGTTAGTTTGGTCGGGTCCCTAATACGCCTGCCAAGTTTCATCGTCCTAGCACTTCTGGAAGTACCCTAACTCGAGAAAAATGGCCTGACAGACCGACAGACAGACCGAAAATTGATCGGTATACGGCACTAAAAACAGGAAGAAAAAGTGACAAAAGAATACCACTGAAAGATACAAATACACAAAAACATTATCAAGAATAAACCTTTTTCAAGCGTCGTTCACGTTTTTCTTGAAACTCTGGGTTAGCTGTCTCGACAGGGTTATATCATTTTATGACTCATGAAAGTGATGCTGTTATGAGTCCGGGAGGGAGGCGAAGCATAAGACGGAATTCCGTCGGGAAACAGATTAGACTAAAGCTACAATTCGAGGAAGCTCTTAAGTTCCTTAAACTGATCGGAACACTGGACAAATTCTGAATGCAAAAGAGCATACTGGCAAGTGTGGCGAAGGGTGGTTGTTTCACCAGTTGTGTCCATAGTGAATCAACCATAACTAGGGGGAATGCGACAATCCGCCTGATTTGGCCTAAGGCCGCTTAAGTCTCAGTTTCGACCGGTTTTGGTCTACCTTACATTAATAAAAACAATACTGAAATTACAGCAAATTACAAAATAAAAAGCCTAGTAATAGCAATTTATTAGGACTAACCTTGCTTTTTAGACACTTTTTTCTTTTGATTATCATTCTGGTCACCCTTTCTTTCAATCATAGAAGAAACAGTCTTCTTGGACTTGGCCGAATCTTCAAACGTTCTCATTGCCTTTGGAGCTGCAGCCTGCTCTTTTTCCCAGTCCTCTGCATCTTTTAACGTTCGTTCAAACTCTCGGCGGATGTCAAAGCGCTACAATAAAAGAGAACTAAATAAAGTTGTTGAAGCTGTTCCATCAAGAGGTTCTATTAGGAGCGTGTTCCACCCTACTTACCGTAGTTACTACGCATGACGTCACGGATCCTGGCTTCTTGGCGTCGAGGCTGGAACACGTTTTTCTACTGTCAGCAAAACATCGTACCACGGGCTATTTGTAGTTACCACGCCTACTACGCTCCCGAGCGTAGTAAGCAAATAGTTACTATTTCGAGAAGGCGTCGGTCACGTAGTAACTTTTCACAATGCTGGAGCGAAAATAGTAGCTAATAGTTACTATTGTTAGAAGGGTGAAACACGCTCTAGATCTCATCCCACCTAGTAAAGAAGGACAAAATAAAACTAAAGATCCTAGATCACACACAACTAACGGTTGTCGAATTTACCTCTCTGTGCCCAAAATCAGAGCATTCAAACAGATAGCAGACTGTGAGGATACAGTTATGACCATATAAGATTCACTAACTTTTTAACGAACTTCTTCTCTTTTAATTCTAACAACCATTTCCCCCTGTTTCCTCCAGACAGGAAAATCTCTTTGTCTCTCGGTCTTTGCTAATTTATTGGGTATAGTTAGGAAGCTATAAATATCTAAGAGAGAGGATAAAATATGTCTTTTAACATAACAGATAGGGATATACAAAGATAATACTAGATTCAAGTTTCGGTCTCCTTTCCTCTGTATCCTGAATAACTTATAGCCACCCTGTAAAGTATCCTTCGTCCAACGGGACAGTAGAAACGAGTTCGGGCATGCTCTCTACATCTACTGGAAATCTGAGGTAAAAAGAGTCAGCTTAACAGTTAGCAAAGCAGTTCAAGTTGGGGCATAGCTTCAGTTCAACCCACTTTATAGTGCAGTGTTGTATCCTGATTCAATGTAAGTAATGAATAACCTGTTTAGTTATTGACCTACGAACTGAGTATCGCCTTCGAAAAGACTCGGTGAATTAACATCCAGAACCAGTCACCATTATTATCATGCTCGCCTGCTACACTTAACTACACTCTAACCACCCCTTCACTCTTATAAACAACAGACTTAGTTCTTTCTCATAAGACAGTCTATGGCCACACGAAATTTTGCAGATGAATACGCAGAATTATAACTTTGATGGGTACAAAACGACAAGAGCTGTAAGCTCATATGCAAAACATCGGAGATTTTCCGTCCCCCAAGAGCTGAAAGCTCATATGGCACTTGCAAGGCTATGTAATGGCTAAGGGTATCAGATAGATATTCCTTCAGCCTAAGCTGACTGCGAATCATATTTGACGGTGCAAAACAGATAAGTCAGCTACATTTTATTACAGCTATACTTCGGTCCTTCTTGGCAAGGGTCCTCTCCAGGCTCAAGCCGCTCAAGCTGGAAAATGAACTTGTTGACAAGTTCATGAACTTGTCAACACGTTGTTTAAATGTTCACTTTAAGTGCGTTAGGAATCTATTTTGTAAGCAAAAGCACTGAGGCACAAACGATCATGGGCCTTTGGGAATCATGAAGAGTATCGTTTGCTGGAAAGTATTGTTTACGCACTCTGTGGCTATGATGCGCGCTTTAACGGGGGCTATGAATCCATATAAGTCCTCTGAGGCATAACTGATCATGGGCTTTTACGGATCATGAGAAACTTTGGTCAAAAGTACATTTTTCACTTTGCAGTAAAGACACAGACTTAAGGGAGCTAGAACTGAATTTGTACACAGATCCTTGAGACACAAATAACCTAGGCCCTTGGGAGCTCTACCATCTCTAAAATGTTTTTTTTTTTACACTTCTTGGCTAAGATTGGCGCTTTTAGTAGGCTAGGAATTCATTTGTAAGTAAAACCTATAAGGCAAAACTTGTCTTGTGCCCTTGGGAGTCACGAAACTGTATCTTACGGTCAAAGTATTTTAGTTAAGATACAGTCAAACAATTGTCGGTAATTGCAGGTTCGTTCCTTCCCTAACGTTCGACAGCCCGAAGAGGACCCTTACCAAGAAGAGCCGAAACATCGCTGCCAAAGCATCGTAGCTTACGTTTAGTTTTATGCATTGTTTTAATATAACCTATATTTCCCAGTGATCTTGGGCTCAAGGAGTATTTGGTTAAGATACGCACTTTAGGGGAATAAATACTTAAGGCACACATGGTCCGAAAGTCCAACCCGTTCGAAAGTTATGCACGACCAAGATGTCCGGATCGGGGCAATGCCTGTTTCTAAGTCAATTTGATCGGGTCCTTAACAACCCTGCCGAGTTTCATCGTCCTAGTGCATCTGGAAGTACCTTAACTCACGATCAACGGGTTTTAGTAACCCCCCCCCCTCCCCCGGTGCGGCTCCGTGCTACCCAAAATATGTCAAGAACCTGTCCTTGTTCTTCTCACCAAGTTTCATCTCAATCCTTCCACTCTAAGCCTGTCCCAAGATTTTCCGTTTCCCACCAATTCCTCCCTCTCCCAGGGTTATCGGATCCCGTCCAGATGTGGAATGGGACATCCGAGACATAAGCTTTTTCCAGCTGACAAGTTTTATTCAGATCCGATGTCCCGTTCGAAAGCTACGCCGAGATTACGGACCCTCTCCCCCACGATGGTCGGATCGGGGAAAGGACTATTCTTATGTCAAATCTGGTACGGTCCCTGACAGTCTGCCATGTTTCATCGTCCTAGCACGTCTGGAAGTACCTTAATTCCGGATCACTCGAATTCCGGAACCTCGCCTACACCCCCCCCCCCCCCCCCCCCACAGTGCCTGAATCCGGTGCGGTTCTGCCAACGATGTATTTAGGGCTTGTGCTTGTTCTTCCCCCCATTTTTCATCCCGATCCTTCCACTCTGAGCTTGTCACAAGATTTCCGGTTCACCCCTCGAACACCCCCTAAAGTAACCGGATCCGTTTTCATTAAGATTCGATCCACGCCCCCCCCCCCCCCAAAAGTTATACATGCCTCAAGATCGCCTACCTCAAAATCTGCTTAGTAGAAACTCTCAGACATAAAAGAACATACTACGATGTTTGTTAACGTTCATCCATACAAACCTGATAAATGTCGCCAGCCAACAGTTCTTCTTTGTACATATCCCTGAAGTGGAGGTGCATATCATCCAGAAATTTGTCTACATACATTAGCTGCAGCATTTTCTGATATCCAACAATGAACACCAGGTCAAATTCGTTGTCAAACCTGAACTTCATTGACAAATTCTCATGGTCAAAGGTTGAAAGTCCACTCCTTTCCTTTAAAATAAGATGGCATTATATTCTTAACATAACCCAACTCCAGATCCATCCTTTTGGTTTTCCTAGAAGGGGTTGAAGCAACAGAACTACTTTCCATCCTAATTCCCAACAGAATCTGATAAGACTTTGGATATGGCATCATGTTACTAGCATTATGTAAATTTTGAGCTGCATTTTTACTCATTCTTCAGTGGCAAATGACTAAAGTACAAACATAAAATCGAAAAACCAAGCAAAAACTATGGAGCTTCGAAGCTAACTAATGTTGCCATGTCCACAAAATTTTTGGAGGAGTTTAGGCCTACTATTGGAGAGAAATAATGAAACATAAAGGTTAATAAGAAAATGCTCTAAGAGGAGTGCTCCAGGACTGTGACCTAACAGACAAGACGTCTTTCCTTACATCACTTTTATCAGCTTCAAACCTTGCCCCACATCGGAATTTCCTCATGGCCTCTATGGTTTCGTTGAGGTACAATGCATAGCCGGTAGAATGGGGACTGGCATACCGTCCCAGTCAGAATTGTTTGTTTTACACAGGCTAGCCTATCCAGAATTCAGATACAGGAGAGGTATCCAGCCTTTTGCATAGCCTCAAAATTGGCCTATATATAACAAAAGTATAACAAAATTTCTCTACAGTACTATCTAGGTCCTACGTCATTAAATTTTGCTTCTTGACAGCTAGGTGCTAGTCTGGACTACAAAGAAACTTCCTTTAGGGGCAGATTTCGAAGTTACGTAAATTTGAGGTTATTATTATTATGTGGGGTAGGCCAAAAACTCTGACCAGAACTCAGGCCACAAATGGACCATTGTCTCAATACCCAAATACACAACTGATGGTAAAACATGGCTCTAGATACAACTGATGGTGAACCATCACTCTAAATAAAACTGATGAAAACACCACTCTTTTATTGGGGATTTTCTCTCAAATTCTTTAGTGCTTGATTTGCTGGACCTTCCTATCTTTTGGACAACTTTCTTGGCCGTTTTGCTGGATGCCAGCTTAACCTTGTTAATAAACTGATTCTTTAGATTCTACTTGCTTTGGATCTGACAGACCTTACAGGCATTTAAGTCAATTTCAGCTGACAGAGCCTCATTGCCTTGGATTGAAACAACCTTGCAGGGACTCAAGAGGTCCAGATCATAAACCACATCCAGCAGCCAGCCTGGCCTCCATCGGTAAGTTTAGGTTGGCGCTAAACCTGGCCTACTCAGTCTAGTACACTAAGCCCTTTTTGGATCCTAAAACGTAGGTGGAGGGATACCTGTGACTTCATAAAAGTTGTCTGTCTGTCCATCCGTCTGTAAGCACAACAACTCTCGAAGGGAATGGGATATTATGATGAAACTTGGTGTGAGGATTCTTTGGGTCAAGGGAAAGGCCGAGTTTGTTGACGGGCTGCATACCTATACATTTAGGGGAGGGAGAGGGGTTTTAAATTAAGGGGCAAAATAAAATATTTTTTAGAAGCTAATAAGATATTCGATTTAGGTGTGAGGAGACATGCTGACAGAGGCTTTACAAGCCAAAATGTGTGGGGGGGGGGAGGGATTTACAGACTGGCTGGTAATTTTTACCGACTGTTTCTGCAGAACAAACTACTACTTTCATGAACAAAAAATTACATCTTTGAAAAAAATTGACTGATCGTAAAAGACAACTATTTTTAAGAAAAATCAACCAATTTTCAGAAAAATCTACTGTTTTCGTGATAAAAAATCAAGAATCTTGACAAAAACGGCACGCTTCGCGCTGACTCTGTTATTTTTTACCGACTGGCCTACAGCATTGGAGGGGGGCCCCCCCCCTACTCACCCAGTCATGACGCCCCTACATGCTGATACTGAATATAAAATGGGTTATGGATAAATAGCAAAATGGTAAACGGGTCTGGCGAAGACTCTGAAATCTACAAAATCTGATTGTCTGGATCAAGAAGTCCAATAAATATCAACATTTGTGGGATCCCATGAAAACCTTTGGTCTTATTTTTTTAGTCATGCTCAAACCCTAGGGCATGCTGGCAGAAGAGAACATGGTACTCATATGTATGTGTACCCTTTATTCTCCAGTGTGGTACCAGTAAACAACAATTTCAATGGCAAAAAGAAAACCTGATTTGTTTAGTTACCAAAGTATGGTACAATGGTACCCATCTGGGGAACAAGGGGTAGGCCTACACATACACTTGATTAGGATACCATGCTAACCCCTTCAAGCATGCCCTAGCGTTTGAGCATGGTTATCAAAAAAGGGCTTAGTGTGTACTAGACTGGACCTACTCCACTACAAAGGAAATTTTGACTTGTTGATTCCTGAGCTTCACTCAGATCATCTGTATTTTATAGGGTCAAATTATTCAGCGTTTGTGTTAGGTATGCTACTAAATAAATAACCTTCAAATTCTAAGCCTTTGATCAAAGGAAATGATCCTCCTGAGCTTTAGCTTTGGTTTGAGTTCAATTATAATTTTTTAACTTGCTGTTAAGAATCCAAATCTTTGATATCCAGACATTTATTCTTATGGGACACTGCCACCATGACACATGTTAGGCTGCAAAACTTTAATTGTGGTCATAAAAATTCTGTTAATGTCAAAAATTATGTCATTAATTATATAACTGTCCTGACAGTTAAGAGGCAAAATATGACCTTTTTCAACAGTCATGTGTACAAAACTATGAAAATTACGTGTCTTTTCTTTGTTTTGAAAAGGGATTTTCTGGCTATTGACTTCTGGCTATTGACTTAGTACTGTAACTCTACCTTTTCATCATTTTATACGGTAAAACATTGAAATTCTAACACACCATCACTTACATCTCTCACGGCGAAGTGTTAGCCCTTGCAAAGAAAATAGAATAGTCATTAACTGGTCATTAGTTGCAAAAACCCAAAACTGTATCCCTACTGTTTTATGGAAACGCTGTAACAATTCGGCGAGGGAAAATTCAACCAACAGGTTTGCTAAATTTTAATTTTTAATTGTTCTGAAGTGGTTTGGTAGAAAGAAAAATTGCCAGGAAAAGGTCAGTGCTACCTTTTGAAGGTGGCTAACATAACTAAGTACTAGAATTGGTAAATGTTGCACTGATTGTGATATATCGTGTCATTAGTTTTATTCATAGTTATGCAATGAATATTTATTCTGACATCATGTTTGACAACATAAAGCTATTTTGACAGTTGTATTGTGTCTGTTCACAACTAAAAGCATAACAAACAAGTGTTCGAAACTAAACAAACCAACCCGATGACGAATCAGGCGCAAAACTCAAGCTTGTTAATAATCTTTTCTTCCTCAAAAGGCCTACTCTCGCCATTCACCGGAGACACTAATCGATTCTTGAGATCCTAATCGATCTGTCAAACCCTGGGAGGGGCTCCGAAAACGTCCGAGATTCTGCTCTTTCAACAGACCTTGCTCTTTCAACCACTTTCAACAGACAATACTGGCAACATTTTTATCACAAACGTCAAAAAAGAAAAAGAACGTAAATGTTTCCCTTAGGTCACGGCGCGGAATTTGAGCTAAGTTAGACTGAGGTCAACTGAGGTGGTCTTGTTTTAAATGAAAAATATGTTTAAGCAGAAATACTGAATCAAGAGAAATTATTCTGAAGGAAAGACTGTAATAGTAAAGCTGAGATTTATTATAGGGATAATAACAAACAGGCAACATGAAGCTGATTAGCTATTTTGCTAGCCTAGCTCAGGCTGCTTACCTGTAAAATAACAGCTTTTATGAAAGCATTCAAGTGTGGAGATACAAGCTGACTAGTACTTTGGAAACACCAAAGCACGATACCACTTCTGCTGAAAATCGCAAAAAGATCTAACATCTTTCACTTTCGTCTGAGCTATCTTTGTTATGAAGAAAGTCCAGCCTGAAGTCTGAAGAAGTCTGCTCAAAGTCAAGACGTGGAATTTCTTTTTTGTTTATCAACAAATGTAATGATGGCGAGGAAAGGCATCCCATCTCATCCGAAAGATGCCGGAAGATGGCTGCCATTGAAAAACTAAACCGCGAAGTTTTCAAGACATCGGGACGTGACGTCACTTGTGAACTCTCCTTGATAGAAAGAACTGCCTATCTGTGTGATCCGTAGCAAACTTGTCAGTAAATGTTTTTCCACGAAAGTTAAGTCGCGTTCGATTCAGCCTTGTCCAAGTCCTGTCTCAGTCCTGTCAGCCAAATGCCGTTTTATTTAACTGCCTTGTCCGCTTAGTGCCGTTTTATTTGTCCTGTCAGCCAGTGCTTCCACTTGCTCCACTTCAAAAATCCTGCCGGGAACCCCAAAAATCCTGAAAAATCCTGCTCGGAAAGTCAAAAAATCCTGCAAAGAAATCCTGTCGAAAAAAAAAACAAAAACACGTGTCCGTACTAATCAAAGGGATAGTTGTTGAGACAAAATAGAGCTGGAGGATTTGAGCAAACGCAACTGATTTTTTCGTCTCTATCGTTTGGGAGGACTAGAACGTTTTTGCCGTAAGAACTAAATGAACAACCAATACCAACAATTGTTGGCCACTCGGTAAAAAATTATCGAGTCGTCGCGAAGCGCCTCAATTTTTTGTCAAAACAGTTGATTTTTTTCATGAAAACAGTCAGATTTTCTGAAAATTAGTTGTTTTTTTTTTAATCAAAACAGTCGGTTTTTCTGAAAATCAGTCGGCTTTTTTCAAAATTGTAATTTTTTTTCTTGAAAACAGTTATTTTTTCCGCAAAAACAGTCGGTAAATGCCTTGCCCTCTCCCCTAAACCTTTTGGCTAGTAAAGCCTCTGACCAATACTACCATTAAAGAGGGTGTCACTAGACGGGACTTGAAAATCTACAGACAACAGGAGCAGCGGCAACGTCTGTACCCAGGACAAATTATACTAAGCGCCACAGGCAATCGTTTTTAAACACGCCTTTTTTCTGGAAAAATTTAACTTAAATTCTAGCTTTTAGTGTGGTTTAAACTCGCAAATATTCCTAGCCTTCAACACCTGCTATAAAGGAAGCACCCTTCTTCTACTTAGGGAATATAAAATACAAAATGCGCCGCAGGCGAAATTTTGCGAAAACACTGATGATCAAAGTGTCTTTTTGCTAACCGGAATGAAGACACGATCAGACGATTAAAACGAAAGAAATAAACCGCATCTCTTCGTTTTTTAATAAAAGGAGTTGGCAATAAAACAAAAGACAAAAACAGAACGTCAAACCTAGCCATACAGCTAAAATAGAGTTTCCATTATGGTTGCGTTTTCTCAAAATTGCCTAACTCTTACTGCAGTCTGTTAAAAATGTCAGCAAATTCCTGGTAAATCCTGAATAAGGCCGAAAATCCTGCAAAATCCTGGAATCTCAAAAATCCTGAAAAAAATCCTGCAGGGACCCCAAAATCCTGAATTTCAGGATAAATCCTGCAAAGTGGAAGCACTGCTGTCAGCTGACAATTGTCAGTGCCCTGTCAGACAGGACGCCGTGAATGAAGATATGCTCTCGGAGCAAGTTTCAGTCCTGTCTCAGGTAAATTTCTGAACTGCGTGTTATTTGCAGATGCTTGTCCGCTGAGTCATTCACCTGACAAGGTAAATAAAACGGGTTTAAACCGTAACAAGGCAGTAACAAGAAGACAGGACCGAGACAAGGAGGCTGGGGCGTCTCGAGCCTTTCTTCATTGGGGGGGGGGGGGGCGCACCTGGTAAAATTGACCGCATCGCTACTTGATTTTTACTGAATTAAAAAAAAAAAAAATGCCTTCGTGAAGCTACAGAGAGAAAAATTGGCGCGTTTTCACACTTTTCACGCTTTTCCGCTTATGTTTTTATTTTGTTCATGGATACGCCGTCACTAGCCTTGTACCTCTGGAAGACCGTTCCAGTTTTGCAAACAGGACTTGAAATAATCGCAAAAAACGGTGTTGCTGCATAGCGACAACGTCGCTAACGGCTGTGTCCATGATTAATTACGGCGGTGCAGGCGAAATTTTTTGAATTCACCTTTTTTTCCTGGCAACATTTTAACTTCTTCCCATGCAAAATTCTTAGCTTTTAACATAGTCTAAGCCCCCCAAAATTCCAAGCCTCAAACGCCAACTAAAAGAGGCAGCCTTTGTCTTGACTGCGAAATGCGCCGCAGGCGAAATTTTGTGGAAACACTGATTATAAAAGTGCCTTTCGATACAACCCAGAGCTGTCTGGCAACGAAAGGGGCGACCCAGGGTAAAGTGGATAAAAAGTACATTTGTTCGGAATTTACAGCAAACAAAAGTAGGCTATTTTTCACGTCAAGAGACGTGATTATTCCTGAAGTACTGCAATCCACAGTAAAAAAAAAAAATACAGCACCCAGCTAAAGCTACCGCAAATGGCAAAGAACGAGAGCTAAATGAATACCACTTAAATTACCAGACTCAGTAACTGGGTTGAAGCAAATAATAAATTCCTAGTATACCGAGAAACTAACTAAAAAAATAAGGAACAGATCGAGAGCGGTATGACAACCGAATTTCGTAATGGAATAAAACTCTAGTTAAAACCACCTAAAACAACCGAATTCGGCAAGTCTAGTAATAGAAACGGACTAAGGAAAAATCCGCGAATCAGAACCAAATGAATCTCACCGAATTTAATTATAAAATGGACTGACCAAATGCGACCAAATTACCGAATTCGGTAGATACGAGACCAAATAAAATGGTGAAATCACCGAATTGACGCAGGGACGGACCGACTGCGGCGAAACCGATGCGGACTGAACAAAAGTTGGATGAATTATCGTATTCGGTTACGAATCAGAACAGTACGAATCTGATTAATGGCCGAATTATGAAATGGACTGACCGAATCATACGGACTTGAACCGACTTCGGTAAATAATGAGACCAAATAAACAGGTTAAATCACCGAATTGACGCAGGGACGAACCGAATGAGGCGAAATCGATGCGGACTGAACAAAAGATGGATGAATTATCAAATTCGGTGACGAATCAGAACCAAATAAATCTGATTAATGACCGAATTATGAAATAGACCAACCGAATGATACGGACTTGGACCGAATTCGGTAAACAATGAGACCAAATAAACAGGTTAAATCACCGAATTTACCCAAGGACGGGCCGAATGCGGCGAAATCGATGCGGACTGAACAGTTGGATGAATTATCGAATTCGGTCACGAACCAGGAACCAGAACCAAATGAATATGATGTATGACCGAATTATGAAATGGACTGACCGAATGATACGGACTTGAACCGAAATCGGCAAATAATAAGACCAAATAAACAGTTTAAATCACAGAATTTACGCAAGGACGGACCGAATGCGGCGAAATCGATGCGGACTGAACAAGAGTTGGATGAATTATCGAATTCGGTCACGAATCGGAACCAAATGAATCTGATTAATGACCGAATTATGAAATGGACTGACCGAACAGAGACGGACTTGCCCAATTTCGAAATGTGGGGATAAACGATTTTATGAAAAGGGCATCACGGCTTCACCGCGATGCCCGTTTTGACCGAATTTTTCGCATTCGCCGAAAATTTGACCGAATGCCCAAAACGTAGGGGGGCGCTGCGCCCCCACCCGCCCCCCCCCCCTCGGGACGCCCCTGCAAGGAGGACTAAAATCGAAAGACAAGCATTAGTCAGCTTTGACAAGCAGAAGCATGAAGTAGTTTTGCCGACCCTTTCGACCACTTATCTTACATAGGTCCCTAATATAAAAATATTTCGCCCAGTATTTCTAATAGGATATCTGTGAAAAATCTGAAAGGCCTTTGTAGGGTTTGTGAGGACAGGGACTTTAGAAAGAAGGGAAAGATCAGTCTTCTTAAAGTATAACCAAAAGGGCTGAGATCAGACCCTGATTGATGTTTTTTGGGATCCCAAAACGTAAGTGGAGGGATACCTATGACCAGGGGCGTCGCAAGGGGCCCCCACCTTTTTGAGATTCGGTAAAGTTTTGGGCCGGAGGCCCAAAATTTTACTAAAATTGTTCGGTATTTTTTCGATAGCAGAACTGTTCGATATATTTACGGGGATTCGGTAGTTATATAGAATAATAAATAGGCAAGCTGTACAAATCTCTTCGGTATAATGATCGGGATTCGGTATATTTGTCAGTATTCGGTAGTTATCACGAATTTGGTGAGAGAACTTACCGAAATCATTTGGCAATTTTTCGATGCCGGAACTATTCGGTATATTTATGGAGATTCCGTAGTTACGCAGAACCCCGAATAACCTATTGGTTCAAAATTATTCGGTATCATCATTAGGATTCGGTAATTCGGTAAAATGTTTCGATACTAAAACAATTCGGTATAATAACCGTGATACGCTAGTTATACAGAATCCCGAACATGCTATCGGCCTAAACTTATTCGGTATAATAAGTGGAATTCGGTAATTTATTCGTTATAATTGCAAGGATTCGGAAGTTACCACGAACCTCGAAACTCAGAAGACGTCGAGTGAAGCACTGGTCGCAGACAAAAGGGATGATCTATGATATCATCGATAATCCTTACTTTTATTTTGGGTTCCAAAAAGAATATCTATTCAAAAATATTTCGAAAATCCGCCTGCAGCCCTTTTCGTAATATTCTCTATTTTGTGTAACGTCGCGTCATGTCATGCCAGTTTTATGATTAAGATTTCGAAACATTAAAAGCTAGAATTTGGATGGAAATTAAGATTAAAATTAAAAGCAAAAAAAAGTTTCGCCTGCGGCGCTCACTTTATGTGATTATGGGTAGTATATTGACTAGACTACAGTTACTGCTGCTGCCGAAACGTGGCTCCATCCGGTTTCGGGAACTTCTTGGAGTCTCGGTGTTTTAATCAACGATAAATGATAGAATTTGAAAGAGAAGTAGTTAGTTTTAGCCTACAGCAAAAATATTGATTTCGAAAATTTTCGCCTGCGGCGCTCCATTTAATTTTCTATTCGCTATAAGAGGTAGAAGCCGTTACTGAAATCACGCCCGGCAGTATATTCTCCATGTGGCCTTCGCCAGAACGCTACCTAATAGTTGGCTTATCGTCTTTCATGCTGTCCTATATTGTTACTCTTCCTACGTAATCTTCTCTGTTCCATAATTTAAAGCTCAAATTCTTAGTTCTAGGATTCGGTAAAATTCTTGAAAGATTCGGTAAAATTTTTGCTCTGCACCCCCCCCACCGAAAATGCACTTGCGACGCCCCTGCCTATGACATCGCAAAAGTTGTCCGTCCGTCCGTCCGTCCATCTGTCTGTAAGCACGATAACTCTCGAAGGGATTGAGATATTTTGATGAAACTTGATATGAGGATTGTTTGGGTCAAGGGTAAGGTCGAGTTCGTAGATGGGCTCTGTAGCCCTATATTTGGGGGGGGGGGGGGGGGGTGGAGGGGGTTCAATTTAAGGGACAAACAAAATATTTTTAAACAGCTAATGTGATAGTCGATTATGGGGTAGAAGACATGCTGGGCACGATGGTGACAATCATTTTCTCGCCGGACAAGTAGTTCGTCCGGAGCCCGGCAAAACCCGGAAAGTTTGTTAAAAGTAAAAGTTTCATTTGAAGTTGATTAGATGTTTGATTTAGGGGTAAGAAGACATGCTGAGCATGATGGTGAAAATCATTTTGTCGCCGGACAAGCAATTCGTCCGGAATCAGGCCAAAACCGGAAAGTTGGTTAAAAGTAACAGTTTCATTTGAAGTTGATTAAATGTTTGATTTGTGGGTATGAAGACATGCTGAACCCGATGGTGAAAACCATTTTCTCGCCGGACAACTAGTTCGCCTGTAACCCGGCCAAAACCGGAAAATATGTTAAAAGTAAAAGCTTTCTCTGAAGTTGATTATATGATATATTTAGGGGTAAGAAGAGACGCTGAGTCTGTATATAATGATCATTTTTTACCCGGACATTTAATTAGTCCAGAATCCGGTTGTACCCGCATTTTTTTTAAGTCAGAATTTTATTTAAAGTTGATTAGATTTCTTTATAGGGATAAGGAGATACGCCGGCTTCGTGTCTGAATTTTTCTTTTTTTGCTGGACTAGTAGTTCGCTCGGAATTTGGGCAAAACCGCAAATTTGGCAGTAGTAAAGCAGCAAGTTTCGGTCAATATCGTCAAAACAGATATGGCTTATAGAGGTATAGATAGGTAGATAGAATATCTGAACTCGGTTTTCTCTGATGATTAGCCTGGCGAAGACAAGACCGAATTGTCTGGATCAAATCTTAGATTTTTGGGATCCCATCGACACCTTTGGTCTTGTTAGAGTATGTCCACGCACGATGTCCCGACCATGGTGATTTGTTGACGTTACGCTACTGACCCGGGTCTTATATTCTCAAAAAAATGTGAGAGCTAGATCCCAGTGTTGCACTTGCACCAACGAGATCTCACAAGTTGCAATCTTCGATGAATATCTGTCTTTCTGTCCGACTTTAGCTAGTTCGGGCACTTCCAAAATGATACTTAGCATACGCAGAAAGGCCCCGGAAAAATGCTAACAGGATCCCATGGTCGGTGAGGGGGGGGGGGGGGGGGGGGGGTAATTATAGTTTCAGGTAGTATTCGAATTTGAGAATGATTGTTGAGTTGAGAATGACCGTCCCATTTGATCGTCCGATGAACTTTATTTATGTTTCATTCAGTTTGTCTAGGCATCTGAAAAGTGCAATAAGGGTTATTACAGGCTATAGGCCTAATAACCTACTTTTTAATTACCCTTTTTGTTGTTAACCCCTTTTTGCTGCCAGCTTGGCCTCCAGCCCCCGCCGGAGGGGAGTAAGTTTAGGGCAGCCGACTGAGAGTGGGATTCATGGGCATGAATACCATTATGCAAGGCGTCCCGGGTCATTGGAGACGTCAGCTTTGTCCAGGGTGGATAAAGCTTAGTACAAACCATGCTGCAAATGCAAGGAAACTGAAGCTAAGAAAACACAACAAAAGCCAAAAATACCAAGCAAAACTCCCAACCCCCCAGGGGCATGCCGGACACGTCGCTTACCGCCGCCCGGGCAACATACCCCTTGAACACACTTGTGTCCTTTTTTACTTTGTTCGTAGAGAAAAGAACGTCAGCACATATGTTCAGCTATTTTCAAGGTTTCTAATGTATTGAATAGTCTTAAAGACTCCTTTTTTTTTAGGAAATCGTAATGTCTCACACCTACCTTATGCGGATGACATTATCTTAATTAGTCGTACCCGGAAAGTCCTTTCAGATTCTGTCAGTTTTGTTGCTTCTTCGTTTTCTACTATTTTCTACTAAATAGTGAAAATTCTCGTCGAAGTCGGGGTACCTGTATGCGCTTGTACCTGTTGTATGATTGACGAAAACGATTTACGGAAAACAAGTATTCACGCAGTTAGCTACCTTCCGTAAGATGATCACTGGCCACTGAGAAGCCGCGTTTCAATTGAGATTAAAATTTTCTGTGTCATAGTAGAATTTTGCGTTGTGGGGACGGCCGTAGATATTCTGAACGTCATTACAGAGCGAATAGGGAAAAAAAAGGAAAAAACCCTTTACACAATCCTAATAATGCTGTGCATATGTATTCAGTTAATGATACAAAAAAAGTTGGCTTTTCGTTAAACTTTAAGCTCCAGATTGGTTACTCAAAAATTCTTGCTACCAGAAGTAACTGTTCCGTAGGCGCTAGCGAAACTGCACTCGGCCTATTGTTACCAATCTGTTGTATTTTTGCCTGGGTTGTTTCCAATTTGTCTTCAAAAAGATATCCGAGATCTACGCTCCGCGTATTTCCGGTATTTCAGATTTTTACTTTATTTGCCACCGTGGTATAAAAATAGAAAAACTATCCAGAAATTTATTGCTCGGGATGTATCGGCAAAGTTGGCCCTGCTACACGAGGGGCTGTCCGGGTCTGTTATTTCGAACCTTGAGCCTTTCCATGGTCTTCTCCAATTTTTCTTTTGTTTGTTGTAGTGAGTTGAAAAAAAAAATTTGATTATATACACTATTAAGATACCTCCGAACATAGGCGGAAGCCCAACTATACGCCCTTGGTAAATTTATCTTTTCTAGGCTACTTTTTTTGGTACGTTAGCAGATTTACGGATCCTAGCAATATCCCTGTCTTTCTGGTTTAAAAGTAAACAAAGATGTCCATGTCTTTATATGTATATTTGATTATTCCTTGCCCACACTACAATTGTATTCGCAAGCTGCTCTGCGTCTGACACTTTTACATTCTTCAGTAAGTCGCAACATTCGGCCAGTTGTATCTCAAACCTGAAATTAATCTCATTAATACTTTCAAACAGAATACCTGAAGTAAGCCATGGTATAAGTTGAGTGGTCAAACAAACCTACCCCAATCTACTTCTCGGTGACCAGTAAAAATGGGCAATTATGGTTAATATTTATTTTCTAGTGATAATAATATCCATAAACATGACATTTTTCTAGTTTTGTATGATGGAAGCTTGTTTGCTTTTAGTCTTATTAGTTTCGTGTTTTTTCTCTTCTAATTTCTTTCTCTTTCCTTTTATTTTCTCCTTCAATTTTTACTTCCTTTGTTTTATTTCCTTGAAAAAAGAATATAATGAAAATTAAGTCCCAACCATTGTCAGGTGGTATATGGTGGTGGTATATCAGGTGCCCTTTTGTTGGGGCTAGAAAAGTAATGATGACAGTATTTCTTTTGTGAAGAAACACGCAACCCTGCGACGGCTGCGACGACACCTTCAGTCCGCTGGAATAGCCAGATACAGTGGCACCCGATATTCACTTAAATTGGAATAGATAGGGGGATACTTACTGGTCTGATTTTCCTTCCTCAATTCCAGATTTCAAAACACCTGCCACGGACGCTCGTAAACCAAACCAATGGTGCATATTTTTAGCATCTAGTTTGGCTGCTTGCTGGTATGCTTTGGCAGCAATCATGAAATAGCTTCCCTAAAAATAAAATGCCACCGTCTGATTTCAAGTTCTATGAAAGAGGTGTTTAAAGCACAAACTATAGCACGATAATTTGTTGCTACATTACAAAGTCCCCAAGTAGAGAAATCCCTATACCGCGCACGTCTCGTCGTCGAAGCCTCTCGCATCCATACAAGTCTCAGTAGATATGGGCATAACTCCGTGCAGGACCATTTCCCGGTCGCCATGTTATGGTAGCCCGCGTGTCGTCAGCATGAATATATTTAACGATCCTTTGATTGCCTTTAGTAGTTGAACTGAAAGAAATCCCAGGAACGTTTCATTCCCAGATCAACAGCGGGAGACCAGGGACCAATTAACATTAAGGAGAACTGCACTTCGGTATTATATATAATTAGGCTATTACGCACTAACTTGTCTGGTAAAATACGACATTCCGTGGGGTCCACAAAGATCATGCCTACCTTGTACGAGCATGAAGCGATCAGCTGCACCAGTGCAAAGATTTCTTCCGTCGACTGAGCTGACGTATGGAGTTCCCACGCTTGATCTGGGTGACCCGTTGCGACATCTGTAACAAAGATTGTAGACTCCGATTTGAAGCACATGGCACCTTCTGATACGATTTAAAGCGATCCTGACGAGCTCAGGGGTTCACTTTAAAGTAAAGCGAGAATCCGCCTAGTGCCAGAACTAACGGGAAGTTGTTGCACCTCTCTTGCGCCGAGAGACTTCTCGCTGTCCACTTTCCACGTCACTACCCAAAACTAGCGGAGCGAAAGAACATCCTCGGAAAGCGAAGCGATTTTTAGCCCAGTCGAAAGACCACACGGCGGATAAGCCAGCGGAGCTTTCATTACCGCCAGAATCGCCTTTTTATCTGGATTAGACTAGAAGAAACGCCGAGGTCGAATCAAACAAAGACAGAAAGCTGTACAGGAGACATATTAAGCCATGACTAAATAAGAGAAAATGAGGGCTGCCCATCCGGGAGCCTGACGGGTGGGCAGAGCACAAATTTGTATTTAGAGCTGAAGATCGCTAGCAACTAACGCCAAATGTCGCGGGTTGAAACGCAACTTGAAGAACATTATTTATATGTTTCTGTTTAAATTTATCAGTTTAAATATATCTGAGATAACTTACAACATTTTGCCAGACATGCCAGGTAGGTAAAGTCAGTTCGCATTCTGTTATCAGTGACGATAAGTAAAGACTCGAGGGCCTCGTCGTACTTCCCCAGCACTGCTTTAGCCTATAAAAAGATAAATAAATATCTGGAAGGTTGAACGAGTATGTAACTATATTTCCGCTACTTCGACAGTAAAAATTTACTCCCAAAAAGTGCACACTCAAAAACTCGAAATAAACACTAAAGGCGTATTCTCGCCGTTTCCTGAGGACTCTTCTTGAGGATTCCCCGCGCTTTGTTTGCACCAGGTGATAATGTCCCCGTATTCTCGCGAGTCCCCACGGACGGGTAATGCTCCGATCATTATCACCATCATAAAAAAAGGACTACCTTTCAAGATCCGGCGGGGAATCAAGTTTGGGAGTTGCTGATGCTGTTGGTTTTTAAAAAACAGATGCTAGGAATGGTTAATAAGAATTTCTGGGGTCAATATTGAGTATAGTTATGGGATATAACTGATGTTGAAAAAAGGTATCTATTACATTCTGGTAATGATTTTTTATATATTAAAGGTTTTCAGACATCGAGATTGATATCGGAAAATAACACCGAGACGGTCGTTGAAAATAATCTATCCGAGCCGAAAGCTTCGGCTCGGTAGATATTTTTAACTGGCCGTCGAGGTTGTTATTCTGATATGAACCAAGCTGGAGGTATGTTAACTATTATGAATTTTTCGAACAGAATATTTTTATAGGTAGGCAAGGCCGTATCCAGGGGGGGGGGGTTAGGGGGTTGAAGCCTCCCTCGAAACGTGCAAAAATAACGATTTGTATAGGCTTTTCCCTCTGATCTATGTGTTTTTTGTACTTTTTTGTCCGACCAGCAGGCAATAATCCCCCCCCCCTCCCCCGAAATAAATTCCTGGATACGGGCCTGTAGGTAGGACTTATTTTTCTTTTGTTGTACTTTTTTGCTAATGCGGTCAGGAATTTTATTTTAGTAAAATAGCAGCCCAAGCCTACTGTAGCCTACTCAAATGCCTACTGTTGGTACCGAAGCACTTACTCATACAGTCTTTTACTTTTTTTGCGATTCCGATGCCATCTAGCGGTAGGGAAAGCCTACTATAGATCTACTAAAATGACTACTCAAGGACCATGGAAGTAAAAAGTAAACCATAACAAAACAACGTGTTGGCTCCTGGTTGGCTCTTGAGCACAAAAAAATTCAAGAACAAAAACAGTGATCAATGCTGAATAGCTAGCTTTTGGGAAGCAAGGGATAGTATGATATTGTTTCAGCTAACAAGCTGTATTTTCAGTGGAAATCTCATTGCGAGATGACCTAGGGCATAGGCTGATTGTCTAAGAGAGTTAGATGTTCTGTCATTTTTTCAATGCTGAATAACTAGCTTTTGGAAAGCAAGGGATAGTAGGGTGTTCTTTTAGTTGGCAACTGTAATTTCAGTGGAAATCTGACTGTAACAAGGTATGACTAGGACATAGGCTGGTTGTCAAAGTTTTCATTTTTTAGTTTTTAGTTTAAAGTCATAAGTTTTTTTTGTTTTTGTTTTACTGAAAGTATTGTTTTTAATTTATTTGTTCGAGGTCAGCTTCTACTTTTCAGTATTTGGGGGAAAGTGCTTGATAAATTCAGTTTGGAGAAAAGTGCTGGATGAACATCTGCGGATGCTGATACAGCTGATACAAAGCCAGGAAAGTAATTCCAGAATGTTCGGTTAAGCAACTCAAGCTTCGTAAAAGAGCACGCGAAGTGAAAAACATAAGCCTAAGTCCTAATTCCCTGGAGGATGATACGAGGTCGTAACAACCTCCACAAAAAGTAATTGTTATACTATAACTTCCTGTTGGACATAGGAAGATATGCGTTGCAAACCTGTTCGAGAAAAGTATAGAATATTATTAATAATATATTTTAAAATTATTTACAAACAATTGGAAGAAATAAAAGTGAAATAAAGACTAATAAAAAATAAAGACTTTACAAACTAATTCTGTCACCTGAATGTTGTTTATTTTTCGAACAAAGTACATTTGGAGGCATTCCCCTTGTTCTCGCAGTTCCTCTCGATTCCCCGCGAGAATATGCTTTAAAAGTAGAAAAGTCTCTAATGAAAGCGCCCCCGATGCTCGCCAGTTATTTTGTTTGGTTTGCTGCGGACACAAGTCAAGCTTCTTTCTTATAGACTGTAGCCGAGGGGCAGTACCGTGAGACGCTTTCCTCCCAAACTCTTCGAACTCTTTAAAAGAAGTCTTTACAGTTTTCTTAAGCCCAGTCCTAATTTCTATCATGTTGGTGCGTGGCAAAACGGATATTCTCAAAGAGTTATGTACTCGAAGATATCTAACCTGTCCATAGTTGAGGTTAAAGATATCGTCTTGCGAGCAGTATGACTTGATGGAGTCCATATACACAAGGGCCTCTTCAATCCTATTCTCCAGAAATAGATATGATGCCATTGCTTGTCGTCCTGTGATTGTGTCGCAATCTCCAGGGCTGGAACCGATTGTGTGGAAATAGTTTTCTGCAATTTCGACAAATTCAGGCTGAAAAAAATAATGACATAAAGACAAAAAGAACCCGATCCAAAGTTTTCCAGGTTATTCCTAAAAAGCTGCTAAGGCTTTCCCTCAAAATTGGCCAGAAAAAGAAATTCTGTCGAAATTTTGTAATTTCTGTAAAACAGATCTTGCAGTCAATTGCAAACGAGGGAACACCTATCACCTATCAGCTAGGATTTCTTTTTCGCAAACATTTTTCTAGTGCTCCCTCCCAGGGGATCCGGACTTATACACCAAATGTATCTGGACCCATTGCTGTAATGTTTAACTCATGTTCGTTGTTCTATAGCACCAGTTTTGGAGGGCTAAAGCTGGTAAGGTGGGGCGACTGTAGTAAGAAGAACCTAAACGCTCTCCAAGATCACCCCGATCTCCCCTGGAATAGAACCGGAGTCTACGAAAGTCCCTTGAATCATTATCCGATTCAAAGAATTCTCACCAAGTGCCTTTTCATCACAAGCAATCTTTTCCTACGCTGCCTACGGCATTACTCGCGAAGCGCCAGTTGGTCTTGCTCTGGATATATAAGGACCAATATCCACCTATTAATTAAGTCAGTCCTCAGACGTATCGTAAGTTAGTCGACTAGGACCAGTGAACCAGCGTACGCACTCCATGTATTGAGTAAGTAGAAACTGTTATTTAGCCTATACTCGCACTATAGTTTGTTTGAATCTATAACGCCATAGGAGATAGACCCCAAGAGCCTCCCCCACGCTACCGAATACATTACGGGACCGAGCCCAAAGGTTCATACTCCTTCACCCACCGTATTACATCAGAGTCTAGCTTAAAATAAAAGAAAGGCAGCTATATCTTATGCTTCTTTCGCATCATTCTATAACAACATAACTTCTCTTTTATAATCATTCTCCAACTTCAGAAAATACTCTCTGCCAGTCGAAGGAGGTCTTGAAAAAAGTCGACCGTTGTACAGGCAAATATCTGTCGAATGACCTCGGGACGACTTGTACAAAACTACAAAACCCCCAAAATCGGGCAAAGAATATACCCATCAATTATGGAAGAAGAGCAGATTGTTACGACTACTTCACTTATCATGGCCAATGATCGGCAAAGGGGACATAATAACACGACAACTCGGAGGTGGGTTCACACAGGCCTGATCTGGCATTACCAGAGGTCATTGATAGATGACTTCAGTTTTCATCAAGTTTCGAATCGAAATAGGCCATGTCATTAACAGGTTTCAAATAGCAAACTTACATTTTCGTCTTCCAAACCAGTCGAGCAGTAAGCAACAGCCTTGATGAAAGTCTGGTGGAACGTCACAGGTTCAAGATCTTTGGCTAGTTCGTACGCATTTTTGAGGTCATCCTGAAAATTTAGAGCCTGTTGAGGTTTGAGGAGATATGTTCAAGTAGTGAAGTAGGACTATGAAATAAAGTGAAGAACCATCAGAAACAGCTGATTTTAAAATGATGACAGCTGTAAAACTTGTCAGTATCAAACCGGATACTACCTTGGGCATGTGCGCCCACAATGACTTGTCATAATTTTTTTTTTGCAATTTTCGGGGGTTTCCCAGTTTTATATCTTTACTTACATGACGCAGATAGTGGATAACAAGATTCAGCTTAGCTTCTGGAACATTGGTTACACATTGTGGCCAAAACTGAAGAGCGCCATCTCCGTCCCTGAGCACTGTGATGTTATGACGCACGATCTGGCAAATGTGATCCGGAAGATGGCGAAGCGCATCCTGGAATAAGTAAACAATTATTTCTAGTCTGCCTTTTCGAAAGGTGAAACAACCAACAACAGTAAGTAATACTCGTCACCAATGTCAGAATGTTCAGAATTGCTTAGATGTTCAGAACTGTTCAGATTTTCAGAATTAATCTTTAGCGAGGAAACAGCGATTCACGGCTTGAGCCGGGACAGTGTGAAGCTTTTCATTTTTTTTTTTTTTTTTTATCAAAACAAAGCCCAGGAAAGTAATTTCAGAAGGTTGGGTTAAGCCACTCAAGCTTAGAAAAAGAGCATGTAAAGGGAAAAAAATAAGCTCAAGTCCTAATTCTTTGTAACCTCGAGGAAAGCCGTACGATTTCGGGAACAACATCCAATGAACTAGAATTCTGGTGACATACGGTTTGTTAGTGCGTCTGAGAACTAGAACACCTCGCCAATTGACTGCCAACAGTATTCAGATACGCTTTTCTTTTGAACGACGGATAGTCGACAATCCTACCGGCTTTTGCGTTTCCCAAGCCACTTTCCGAGGCTCAGTGGGTATTCGGCCACTAAGCCAACCGTGAAACTGCAGAACGTTCGGCTCAAGGGCGGCTCTCTTTCGGGTCGAGATTGCATAGTCGGGGCAAGGATGTATTTCAAGAAGGAAGAGTTGGATGTTCTGCTATACAGTAACCGAACCGATAGTAACACCGCTGTTACACTGCTAAACGAAGTTTTAAATTTAGTGAAGAATTCAGGCTACAGGTACCTTTAGATGACTGATCGAGTCCACGGCACTCTTTACGTTTCCAAGCCGGTGGTGACAACAGGCTTTTAAGTTCGCTGCGGTGACTGAATCCGGGTGAGTTTTCAAATAGCCCTCCGCCAGGTCGATGGCAACATCAAAGAAATCCAGCTGGTAGTAGCACATAGCGGCGTACACAGCAACCGCCGTATTCTGCCTAAAAATGTGATCCCTTTCGTTGTGTGATTGTTACGTTGCTATGCAAGTCGGTTTCTCCTGAAAGTCTAGTTTTCTAACACGGGTCCAGCAGGTTTTAGGACCGCCGGATAATGGAAAATTCTTGCTTCGGGTGCACGAAGTTGTTGAAGCACGCAAGAGTGACTTTTCCGCTCACACTTCTCTTTGCTACTGTGATACAGAGCAGCATTGTTTTGCAACTTAAACTTCTACTAGATTCACTGAAAATGACTGTTTGCCGTCTTATCAATCTTATACCAAACACTATGGAATCGTAGTATCATGTCACGCAACTGAAGGTCCTCTCATCCAGCCCACGATACTAAATAGGTCTGTGACAACGGCGGACATCTACCGTGCCAAGGGACCTCTTCGTTGACATTGGATACCTCTGTCACTCTTTTACGTATGCCTACTTGTTTTTTTTTTCTTCCATACTAGTATCTGTTTCTACCATGGTACACTGTAAAAAGTTTCTCCGAGTAAGGATTAAAGTGAACTGCAGTATTTGCTTCTGGGGTTAATCTTACCTCTACTGAGATAAGATTAATCCGAATTAGAGATAATATTATCTTGGTAGAGACAAAATTCATCCCAGTAGCAAATACTGCAAGATTTTTTTTATTACAGTGTAGGCACCTACACTGCTCTCTGGCGTCGACCCATGTTGATCCCGAGTTCCATGCGCCTCCGCAGATACTGGTTTGCGACGGTAATAGTTTCCGGGTTCTCTGAAACTAGCTGCAGAATACTCAGCAGTAAAGCGGGTCTGAAACAACCTGGGAAAAGGAACTGGACCGTCGGTTCAAACCGCGTAATTCAATTTGATGATGAATGGTATTGCAGTAGATGAGGAAAACCGTTGGAATTTAAAATAATAACAACCCAGCCCCTGCTTATGCCAAAACCAAAGACTTACCCGAAATGGGTCATGTACTTCTTGTAGATCTCCAGGGCTTCTTGGTAGCTCCCTCTGAAGTAGTGCAGAGCAGCGAGAGACAGCTGGTCTTCTGGAATGTCGATCAGCTTGGAATTATGCAGAACCATTGCGTCCTCAGAACCTAGGATGTTCTCTAGATGCATTGTAATTCTGTTCTTTCGCTCAGAGTCGGGTACGTCTTGCAAAATCTGAAAGAAACCGGGAACTATGCTCAGCTTGGTCATTTTGTGTAATATATTGTATATATTATGATATACGATATATTGTAATATATAAAGTTCATTAGATCCCCTGATCCAGCCTCCAGTAAATCCGCTTAGACCACTCGTTTCCAGTCCTTGACCACGATTCCGGTAGATGCCCTGAGCAAAATTCCGGTAGGTTCCCTGACCAACAATCCGGTAGATTCTATAAAAATCATCAAGTTCAGGTGAATTTGACTGACATAATTTTTTCCCACAGACCTTCTGGGGGGGGGGGGGGAGGGGTGCAGCCCCCCCCCCTCACAAGCCCTCGGGACGCCCCTGCGCTCACCTCTAGAACCTCGTCGAACTCCCTCATATAGAACCTAGTGATGGCTAGGTCTGCAGATCTTCCATTATCTGCGTAGATCCGTTTTGCCAGCTCGTAGTCGCTGGCGTGAAAAGCTGAATAGGCGAGGAGATCATCGCGGTTCTCGTACTCATCTGCTGCAACCTGAAACTTTTAAAGTTTAACTGAGAAGCCAACTTATTTTTCATCATTTAACTGAATAAACTGCATTATTTGGATTGTGTTCAGGTTTTTGGATCCCAAAACGTAAGTGGAGGGATACCTATGACATCGCAAAAGTTGTCCATCTGTCCGTCTGTGCGCACTAAAACTCTCGAAGGGAATGAGATATTTTGATGAAACTTGGTGTGAGGACTCTTTGGGTCAAGAGTAAGGTCGAGTTCGTAGATGGGCTCTTTAGCCCATCATTATGGGGTAAGAAGACATGCTGAACACTGCGGTGAAAACCATTTTGTCATCGGACTAGTAGTGCGCTCGGAATCCGGCCAAGACCGGAAAATTTGTTAAAAGTAAATGTTTTATTTGAAGCTGATTAGATATTGGACGTACAGGTAAGAAGACATGCTGAACACGATGGTGAAAACCATTTTTTCGCCGGACAAGTAGTTAGCCCAGAATCCGGCCAAATCCGGAAAGTCTTTTAAAAGTAAGTTTTATTTGAAGTTGATTAGATGTTCGATTTAGGGGTAAGAAGACATGCCGAACACGACGGTGAAAACCATTTTCTTCGCCGGACAAGTAGTCAGCCCGGAATCCGGCCAAAACCGGAATGTCTTTTAAAAATAAAAGTTTTACTTGAAGTTGATTAGATGTTCGATGTAGGGGTAGAAAGACATGCTGAAAACGATGGTGAAAACCATTTTCTCGCAGGGCAAGAAGTTCGCCCGGAATTCGGCCAAAACCGAAAGTTTGTTAAAACTATAAGTTTTATCTGAAGTTGATTAGATGTTCGATTTAAGGGTAAGAAGACATGCTGTACACTTATTTGAAAAGTATTTTCTACACGGACAACTTGTTCGCTCGGAATCCGGCCGAAACCGGAAAATTTGTTAAAATCAAAAGTTTTATTTGAAATTGATTAGATGACATATTTAGGGGTAAGAAGACACGCTAAATCTGGATACGACAATCTTTTTTTCTACCGGGACATATAGCTTGTTCGGAATCCAGTTGAAACCGGATTTTTTTATAAGAAGTTTTACTTGAAGTTGATTAGATGTTCTTTATACGGATAAGGAGATACGCTGAATTCGCTTCTGAACTTTTTTTTTTTTTCTGGACAAGTATGGTAGTTCGTTCGCAAATGTCTGGATCAAGTATTAGATTTTTGGGATCCCATCGACACCTTTGGTCTTGTTGTTTGTTTTAACTAATTGCTCTGGTATGACTTTCAGAATATCGACGGCCGTCTTCACAACGCAAGGTTCTACTATGACGCAGAAAAACTGAATCTCAATACAAATGTGGCTTTTCAGTGGCCAGTGGTCAGAAAGTGAAGGTGCTTCACTTCGTGAACACTCATTTTTCGTAAATCGTTTTCGGCAAGCATACAACACAGAGAGAAGTGCATAGAGGTACCGGATATACAATTACTCGCGGTAGAATCTGAAAACTAGCAGGGATACACAACGAGGATCGTGTGATTCGTGGGTCATTTTTTCGTACAGTTCGGCGATGCAGGGATTCCTAAATTTCTTCCGCGGTCAGAATGACTCTTCTGTGTATAATTATCGTGAAAATAGCTAATCCTTGCGAATATGTTGGATGTGTTCTTTCATCTATATTCATGTCTTGATCAAAATGTGTTGTTGCTATGTAGGACAATTACGTTTGGTACCCGAAGTTTTTTCTCACCTTGACCATGAGCTATACAACGAGGGTCGGTTTGCATGACACAGAAGCGGATACTTACATACGGACGTCTTTGAGTCGAGCGTGCCATAAATACAACAAGACAGCGCTTTGTTTGAGGCGGTCGAGTCCTTCTTGAGTTTGAAAGGCATGGAGAAGGACTTTGTCACCTTGAAGGACAGCCTTATCGCATGGAACGCTCGACCCTACGTAGTAAAAATTCAAAACTACTATACCAAAGCACAATTCTAGAAGTTTCTTCTCATTATGTTATTTTAATTTCTGAATCAGTGGGTTACAAATGCAACCTGTCATGTGCCAATCCAATACTCTACAGGAATGAGTCCAAAATACGCCACGCCATTGAACCTCCGTAAGAACGAGAAACGTCACACAAACGAATCCTCAAACTTGATTTCAAGTAATATGTCAACCAATCAACGACGCGCATTGCGTGTCGCGCCAGTGACGTTTCTGGCTCTGTGCTAGGTATACGGCGATTCACCATCGACAAAAAGAGTTAATCATCAAGAGTATACGTAAATACAATAGTACTTGCCTCAAGGACAGTGATAGCTCCCTGAAAGTCTCGGCGGTCAAGAAAGTCCTGCACTTTCGGTATCCCTTGCATCTTTGCCCGTGTGCTTCTGAGTTAGACTAGAAGCGAACAACAGATGGTAACCAGGCAACAGTACCAAACAGAAGAAACTGAGGGTTTTCCAGAAGAAAGATAAATTCTCAGTCGAACGTAGAAAAGCGAGTGGTGATGATCCCAGTCATCGGTGGCTTGGGTTTGGCAATAGAGAGATTGCAACCTGCCCGACGACAACAAAATAAATTAACATTTGAGGTACTTTCGAGACTGAATTACCGACGTTTCTTAACTCTTCTAAGCTTGAATACGATCGAAAAATTTGTCTGGCTCTTTCTTAATTGTATAACCAGAATCTGTAGAAAAGTTTCGTCAAAAATTAGTGCTTAAAGGCCTTAAATTTTACTACGGAAATAATCTTGTTTTCTATTGGTTGGTTTTTGCACGGCGCGTCATACCCGCCCAATAGGATGCGATACCGTGTTTTTTTGTGGTTCAAACTTTGAAGCCTTCATTGCTCTCAAACAGTTTTACAAAAATGTGATTATACAAATGAAAGAACGTTTCCAGCAAATACAGGCTGAAATTTTTACAAAACGCCTATAGTTTAGTCTCAAAGTCGAAAGTCCTATGCCTCCCAGTGTTAAATTATTTTGTTATGCCCCTGTAACGGTTGGTCAAAATTCACTTCTCTTGAATTTCCCCTTACTAAATGTTCGTCCAAAACATAGTATTTTCACAGATGAATCGTTAGTAGACACTTTAGGCCATTCGACAGTTAGAGAAATCCATGCGTCAACTTTTCATCTGAATAGAAAGGTACTAAAAAATACAGTTTATTTAGTAGCGGCTTCAACAGTTCAGCCCTCTTACCATTTAACGCAGATTACCGCGGGTCATTGTAGGTTAATTTTTTTCCGTCACAGAACAAAATTGATACCGAGTTGTGCCTTTGTGGTGAAAACGAAACATGCTACACCTTTTTTGTGAGTGCCCTATTCTTGTTCGTGAACGCTTAGATTTAGTACTTCACCTTAACGGGATCAATGTTCTTTTTCCATTTCATCTTGATTTGGTTTTTAAATTTAGGAACGTTAGAAATTTTGTGTTGGAGAATATTCGGAAAATTAAACGTTTGGATTTGGAATGATTTGATTTAACAAGAGCTACGAGCTCATATGGCACTTGTTACGAGTAGGCACGGCTCGGTTATGTCAATGATATATCTAGTGTTTGCTAGGTGTCTTCCCACCAAGTTTCATCTCGATCCCTCCACTAATAGCGTTTTCCAATATTTCCGGTTCTCCCCTCCAGCTCCCCCCAAAAGTCACCGGATCCGGTCTTGATTTTAAGTGGGTCGTCTGAGGCATGAGGTCTTTCCAAATATCAAGTTTCATCGAGATCCGGTCACCCGTTCAAAAGTTATAAATACCTCAAGAGTCACCGGATCCGGTCCGGATTTTAAGTGGGTCGTCTGAGGCATGAGGTCTTTCCAAATATCAAGTTTCATCGAGATCCGGTCACCCGTTCAAAAGTTATAAATACCTCAAGATTCCGGATTCCCCCTCCCTCCACTCCCCCGACAGTGCCCGAATCGGCTCGGTTATGTCAATGATGTATCTAGTGTTTGCTAGGTGTCTTCCCACCAAGTTTCATCTCGATCCCTCCACTCATAGCGTTTCCAAAGATTTCCGGTTGCCCCCTCCAGCTCCCCCCAAAAGTCACCGGATCCGGTCCAGATTTTAAGTGGGTCGTCTGAGGGATGAGGTCTTTCCAAATACCAAGTTCCATCGAGATCCGATCACCCGTTCAAAAGTTATAAATACCTCAAGATTCCGGATTCCCCCTCCCTCTACTCCCCCCACAGTACCCGAATCGGCTCGGTTATGTCAATGATGTATCTAGTGTTTGCTAGGTGTCTTCCCACCAAGTTTCATCTCGATCCCTTCACTCATAGCGTTTCCCAAGATTTCCGGTTGCCCCCTCCAGCTCCCCCCAAAAGTCACCGGATCCGGTCCAGATTTTAAGTGGGTCGTCTGAGGGATGAGGTCTTTCCAAATATCAAGTTCCATCGAGATCCGATCGCCCGTTCAAAAGTTATAAATACCTCAAGATTCCGGATTCCCCCTCGCTCTACTCCCCCCACAGTGCCCGAATCGGCTCGGTTATGTCAACGATGTATCTAGTGTTTGCTAGGTGTCTTCCCACCAAGTTTCATCTCGATCCCTCCACTCATAGCGTTTCCCAAGATTTCCGGTTGCCCCCTCCAGCTCCCCCCAAAAGTCACCGGATCCGGTCCAGATTTTAAGTGGGTCGTCTGAGGGATGAGGTCTTTCCAAATATCAAGTTCCATCGAGATCCGACCACCCGTTCAAAAGTTATAAATACCTCAAGATTCCGGATTCCCCCTCCCTCTACTCCCCCCACAGTACCCGAATCGGCTCGGTTATGTCAATGATGTATCTAGTGTTTGCTAGGTGTCTTCCCACCAAGTTTCGTCTCGATCCCTCCACTCATAGCGTTTCCCAAGATTTCCGGTTGCCCCCTCCAGCTCCCCCCAAAAGTCACCGGATCCGGTCCGGATTTTAAGTAGGTCGTCTGAGGCATGAGGTCTTTCCAAATATCAAGTTCCATCGAGATCCGATCACCCGTTCAACAGTTATAAATACCTCAAGATTCCGGATTCCCCCTCCCTCTACTCCCCCCCACAGTACCCGAATCGGCTCGGTTATGTCAATGATGTATCTAGTGTTTGCTAGGTGTCTTCCCACCAAGTTTCATCTCGATCCCTCCACTCATAGCGTTTCCCAAGATTTCCGGTTGACCCCTCCAGCTCCCCCCAAAAGTCACCGGATCCGGTCCGGATTTTAAGTAGGTCGTCTGAGGCATGAGGTCTTTCCAAATATCAAGTTTCATCGAGATCCGATCACCCATTCAAAAGTTATAAATACCTCAAGATTCCGGATTCCCCCTCCCTCCACTCCCCCCCCCCACAGTGCCCGAATCGGCTCGGTTATGTCAACGATGTATCTAGTGTTTGCTAGGTGTCTTCCCACCAAGTTTCATCTCGATCCCTCCACTCATAGCGTTTCCCAAGATTTCCGGTTGCCCCCTCCAGCTCCCCCCAAAAGTCACCGGATCCGGTCCAGATTTTAAGTGGGTCGTCTGAGGCATGAGGTCGTTCCAAATATCAAGTTTCATCGAGATCCGATCACCCGTTCAAAAGTTAAAAATACCTCAAGATTCCGGATTCCCCCTCCCTCCACTCCCCCCACGGTGCTCGGATCGGGGAAGTGACTATTTCCAACTTAATCATTTGGGGTCCCTGATATGCCTGCCAAGTTTTATCATCCTAGCTTATGTGGAAGTGCCCGAACTAGCAAAACCTGGACAGACCGACAGACCGACGGACGGACAGAAATTGCGATCGCTATATGGCACTTGGCCGAAGGGCAAGTGCCATAAAAATACATGATTTTTTGTGTTTGATAATGGAATTCACAGTGTTAATTATTTAGGTTTTTACAAAATTATGTGATTTGTGCTTTATTTTAGATGTTTAGTTTTGTCCCTTTGTTAGTTGTGAAATGCCATAAGGCTAAATCACGTAATAGATTCATTCATCCTGTAACGGTCGAGTAGAAATATTCGTTTCCGTACCTATAGGGTGCAATCTCATTGTTGACGGACATGGTACAAAACTGTCATATTTTACTCATTAGTGCATCTGCGATGCGTGAGCTCCCATTTGATGTTGTGATAGCCTACGTTCGAAAATCGATGAAAAGATCGTGTCGTATGGAAGCAGCTGTGTCAACCAGGGGTTACTAATTAGTTGGACCACTTAAGCTGTGAGTTGGACACTGCTTGGGTCGCTCGCTAGGCTACGGTTTGCGCCCGGGCCACATTCAGTCACATCTGTAGACTATGTAATTTGGTTCGTAAAAACTGGATATTCCCCGCTCTTTATGCCCGGGCCACATTCAGTCACATATGTAAGTAATTTGGTTATTACCCACTCTTACGTTTCATCCTGGTCACACCTGGAACGAAGAAATTCAAGATGTATTACCACCATCATCACTCAAACGTAAACAAAACTGGCTAAAATCAGCGACTCTGGTCTGTGATTGGTCCAAACACTCCAGAGATTCGTTTCAAAATGGCGGAGTTGAATTTTTCCATCTCGACAATCTTACGTTTTCAGCGCCTTTTCTTCCCAATTTCGACCGTAAGACGGTCTTATTACCGGCGTTATTACCAGGTGTGACTATAGTGGGGCTCGGGCATTATTGTTCCAAATGTGACTGTGGTCTGTGATTGGTCCAAATACACGTTTCAAGATGGCGGCGATGTTTTCAGCGTCTTTTCTTCCCATTTCCGACCGTAAAACGATCTTATTTCCGGCATAATTGACAGGTGTTACTATAGTGGGGCCGGGGCATTAGTGACTTCTACAGGAAATGCGAGAGGGCAAGTAGGTATATTACGGAAAGACACCAACTTTCAAATTTAGGTTCAAGAATTTAATTAGGTACAAAACTAAAACCACTGTTTTGGGCTAATACAAATATTGCACATACCATACACTTAGCATACATATCACCAAATACTGGCAGTATATCGTTTCTACACCACTATTCATTTCTTCCGGTTTTTCTGTAACTTCGTTTGCACCGTTAATGATCCGGATTCTCTCATTAGTTCCAACCCAAACTGGCGATATTTTGCCAATGTACTCAGATATTGCGTCGAAGTCGAGGATGCCTGCAACACACAAAAAAACGGTTAGCAGTGTCGTTCTCTATTCCAAAAATTCATACCGTCCAACAAAGAAGTCTTCGGGTGGCTGTGGTCGAACATTCCTCGGATAGCATATTGCAAATCGAAAAAACTGTCGAAAATAGGCGAATTTCTACCATTCAGAGTACACCATCTCGGCACTTCGCACTATTTACTGTTTACATTCCAATATCCCAAAATAGTCGAATACTTCAAAAACAGGCCCTGATTAAAAATCGATTTGTCTGAAGAGTGAGCTTCTCTCAAACAATCTTTGGGCGCTTTACATTGCACTCATCGAAAATAGCGAAACAAGTGGTCCGCGTCCAGCGAAAATCAGTGTCCTTCAGGGGAATTACAATGTACCGTACGACATCTGGGTCTCCCGGTTAAATGATGGTTGGGGCAATTATGGACGTAGTTTGCATTGGTATTATAGGTACGACGGGTCCTTCATACATATAAGCGTTATGTATGTTTATACGTCGGAATTTACAAATAGCCGAGCGAAGCGAGACCCCGTTGCGGTTCCTTACGATCAGTGGAACGCTACACGTGTACATTAGTACAGTGCGGTGGAGGTATGACTCTTTAAACACTTTTCTGAAGTTTGGGCCAACTTGGTTTTATTTTTCGCCTCTAAAAAACTGATACCAATTAAGAGCCAAGTGTTTCAGCTTTCTTTTGCCTTAAAGAATGATATCAAACTCTTTTCTTGTGTTTTTTTTTCTTTCTTAATGAACTTTTTCCTTCGCTGGGACACTCCGATAAGAGCCAGGGAAAGAAAAGAACTAGGGTGCAAAAGAAACTGAGCACAAAAGAGCGAGAAGACAAAATTTAACAATGTGTGGCTGTCGTCCCATTTTCTTTCGGTTTTCCAAATATTTGCTACCCCCCCCCCCCCTGGACAAGGAACAGTCATCTCAGCGAAAAGTTCCGTCTAGCTGATCCGTCTTCGGCCGAGATCCATCAACAGGACGAAGGAAAATTGCAACCACCCATGGAGCTCCATGACGTTCCTGTTTACTGAATTTTAACTATTTTGGCTCTTGTTGTGTTGTTGTCTCTCTTTTCGTATTTTAACACACTCCGTCTTTACCTAGACGGGTTACAAATAAAATTTAATTTTACTTATTTTACTTAGGTCAATGCTTGAGTTCAGTACTAGCCTAGGCAAAAGATTAGCTCAATCTGATTTTCATCCGGCACCATTCAAAGTCAGGCGGCGTCCTTTAAGGACACCCCTACCGCATCCTAGATGGGACCCGACTCAGAGGCGCAGTCACACTACTGCCTTACGCGGATTCTTTCGGCTTCTGGGTTTCCCCTCTGGGCCGGTTCGAATCTCTTTAAAGTTTGACTGAAAAGGGCTGAGATAGGACAATTTAGTTACCCATCAATTATTCACTTCTTGAAGACCGGCTGAAAATGCGTTACTTCGTTGTTCCGCTATTCACGAAATAATCAATTTTCAATAGTGCAATTTCCGTGTGATTTGTGGTACCTCTATGCGCTTGCATGCCTTACGAGAAAGACTTATGATTGTGTTGCGAGAGCAACACTTTGGTTTTGTCCTCGTTTTTTTTTTTTTTTTTTTTTTTTTCCTATGACTCCGATTTCATTTTATTCCTGGTAACTGAGAAGGGTCTAACCTGTGCGGTTTTTACGGAAAGTGTGGACCTTAGGCCGGATTGATGAACATGACATTACATTTTGGAAAGCTCCGTAGAACTCTTGCCTGGGGCCAATAAGGATGGTTTTTGCTTGTCATCGAGCCAGAGCCTACGGTTTGCGAAGTGAAGTGGAGTTGTATAGCCTATGTCAGAGAGGACTATCTGAAGTTGTGTAGCGAACCTTTCGTTTCATCAAAAGATGTTTCTGCTTTCCAGTGGAAAGCTCCGTTCTAGCACGCAAGCAGGCAGGCACCAGTTTCAAATTGAAGATGGACTAAAATCTATAAGTGTTAAATATATGCGGCAGTTACCCGGCCCCACAGCCAACATATCTTCTTTGAGTGATGAATAGAAAAATCTACAGAGACAAAAAAGTGGCTTTTTCCCACGGGTCCGAAAGTGCTGCCATCTATTGTTTCTGTCCATGTCTGCGACGATTTCAGCTGCTGCGTTTACAAGTACAGGAAAACTTGAACAGAATCCGATCTTGGTGACAAGATTATGTTCACACGCAGAGGGAAAACAAAAATTCTTCAAAACCAGAAGTTCTGACAAAAATAAATTCACTAGCCAATAAAAAAATGTTTTCAGAGCATTTATGACATCAGTACTGATGACTGCTGCTCTCAAAGACTTTTTTTTTTTCTTTTTATCAGCTCCGCCGACGAAATTCCTTTCAAGTAGACCAGAATTCCTTTCATCATGAAAGGATTCTCGTCCCGCTAGACTTTTTTTCTAGTCGTCTTCACGAACGGAATCCTTTCGAGTCGACCGGAATTCCTTTCTACTCGACGGGATTTCTTGTCCGTGTAAACGCTACATGAGTTTATAATTTTTTTTTTTTGCACTTTGGTTTGTGGTAGAGTAACGGTATCAGATGAGCCTCTTAAACTTTAAAAGTTCTCTCATTGCTAAAGAAACTAGAGCTTATCCTTTGCTCCTTTCTAAGTCGTGACGTTAGAAAGTTGGCCTACGGCAAAAAAGTCAACTTTTGAACTAAGACAGGTAGAATTTTTTTTTCGACGGCAATCGATAGCCATTGATGAGCTGATCAAAGTATATGTCATCCATTTTTTGGTACAAAAATTCTTTCATGAGATACACCAGTTTGAAAATTTCAAAGGGGTTGACAACTTCATAGTAAGGTACATTGAAACCAAAAATAGGCGATACCAGTTATGATACATATAGGGGACTTTTAAGCAACAGTCGACTGTTAGCCCATAATCATCTTCGGTAATGAGGGGTTTGCAGCTTTTGCTAGTTGGTATACCTGTTATTTGTTTCCGGTGTATTCGATGGTAAGAACAATTTGGTTCCCAATGGCAAGATATGCAAGGGACTTGTAAGTAATAATCGGCTGTTATGCTACAATCATCTTCTGCGATGATGGGTTTGCAGCTTTTGCTAGCTGGAGTACCCACTATTTGTTTCCGGTTATCTTAATGTATATCACGGGAGAGGGACTTGTAAGTAGGAATCGGTTCACGAGGGGCTAGGAATTTTTGCAAATGGGTGCACATTGTATTCGATTTCTATAAATCTGACGGTAAGAAAGTTTGTGTCGATGGTCTATCAATGTAACCGAGGATTAACTGTTTACACAACGGATACAAACGAAAATGTAAAGCAATGAGGTAGTTTCATAATAATTAGTAGTGTCATCTATGGTATTTTAATCCTGAAAAGTTACGGATAGGTTTCTATTACCAACTAGATTATATAAGATATTGTTCCAAGTTTTCATCCGTCACGATGTCTACGATTGAAAAGGATAAAGTACAACTGACTGCAAAGTTAATTTAGTCCCTTCTTCCTATATTATTTTGTTGTTGTTTTTACAACGCTGAAGAATACCTTTTGATCATATGATTAATTTTTTTAGAACATCCCGTTTAAAAAGCTTATGCAATAATCATCTTCAGCGATGAGGGGCTTGCAACTTTTGATAGCTGGTGTATCCATTATTTGTTTCCCGTGAATTTGATGTCAATAACGGGAGACGGACTTGTAAGTAAGAATCGGTTCACGAGGGGCTAGAAATTTTTGAAAATTGGTGCACATTGTATTCGATTTCTGTAAATATGACAGTAAGAAAGTTTGTATCGATGGTCTATCGCTATAACCTAGGATTAACTGTTTACGCAACGGGTACAAACGATACGGTAAAGTAAAACAATAAGGCAATTTTGTAATAATTAATAGTGTCATCTATGGTATTTTAATCCTGAAAAGTTACGGATAGCTTTATAATATCAACTAGATTATATAAGATATTGTTCCAAGTTTTCATCCATCACGATATCTACGATTGAAAAGGATAAAGTTCAACTTCGACGGCAATCGATAGCCGCTGATGAGCTGATCAAAGTATATGACATCCATTTTTTGGTAAAAAAATTCCTTTATGAGATACACCAGTTTGAAAGTTTCAAGGGGTTGACAACTTCAGTAGTAAGGTACACACTGAAACCAAAAATAGGCGATACCAGTTGTGAGACATTTAGGGGACTTGTACGCGACAGGCGACTGTTAGCTCATAATCATCTTCGGCAATGAGGGGTTTGCAGCTCTCGCTTGTTGGCGTACCTGTCATTTGATGAACAATTTGGTTCCCAAATGTAAAACATGCAAGGGACTTGTAAGTAATAATCGGCTGTTATGCTACACAAATCTTCAGCGATGAGAGGTTTTCAACTTTTGCTAGTCGGTGTACCCATTATTTTTATCCGGTGAACTTGATGTCTATCACGGGAAAGGGACTTGTCAGTAGAATCGGTGCACGAGGGGCTAGAAATTTGTGCAAATTGTTGCACATTGTATTCGATTTATCTAAATCTGACGGTAAGAAAGTTTGTATCGTTGCTCTATCGCTGTAACCTAGGATTGACTGTTAACGCAACGGGTACAAACGATACTGTAATGTAAAACAAGGTAGTTTCGTAATAATTAATAGTGTCATCTATGGTATTTTAATCCTAAGAAGTTACGGATAGCTTTATAATACCAAGTAGATTATATAGGATATTATTCCAAGTTTTCATCCGTCACGATGTCTACGATTGAAAAGGATAAAGTTCAACTGACTGCAAAGTCAATTTAGTCCCTTTTTCCGATATGCTTTTGTTGTGGTTATGGCAATCGATAGCCCTTGAAGAGCTGATCAAAATATATGCCATCCATTCTTTTGAACAAAAATCCTTCATGAGATAAACCAGTTTGAAAGTTTCAAGGGGTTGACAACTTCAGGAGTAAGGTACACACTGAAACCAAAAATAGGCGATACCAGTTGCGAGACATGTAAAGGACTTGTAAGCAACAGTCGACTGTAAGCAACAGTCGACTGTTAGCTCATAATCATCTTCGGCAACGAGGAGTTTGCAGCTTTTGCTAGCTGGTATACCTGTTATTTGTCTCAGGTGTATTCGATGGTAAGAACAATTTTGTTCCCAATTGTAAGACATGCATGGGACTTGTAAGTAAGATCGGTTCACGAGGGGCTAGAAATTTTTGAAAATTGGTGCACATTGTATTCGATTTCTGTAAATATGACAGTAAGAAAGTTTGTATCGATGGTCTGTCGCTATAACCTAGGATTAACTGTTTACGCAACGGGTACAAACGATACGGTAATGTAAACCAAGAAGGTAGTTTTGTAATAATTAATAGTGTCATCTATGGTATTTTAATCCTGAAACGTTACGGATAGCCTTCTTCCGATATTGTTTTGTTGTTGGTTTTAGAACGCTAAACAACAGCTTTTGATTATGTGATTATTCTTTTTAGAACATACCATTTTAAAAGCTTCGATAAGCTGACAATTTCAGCATTTAACCGACAGCGAAGAAACAAAACCAAAGTGTTGCTCTCGCAACACTTTAGCCGGCGAAGCCGGACAAAGGTTGCCGCAACACTTCACGTTGCCCGGGCAACGTAGGTCTAGTTTATCTTTGGTCAGGCACTAAGCAGTCTTCACCAAGCTCTCCACTGCCCAATGAAAAGCCGCGTTTGTGTTGAGATTAAAATTTCCAGCGTGATAGTAGAATTTACGTTGTGGGAAGGCATCAGATATTCCGAACGTCATAACTAGAGCAGATAGTGGAAGAAAAAAAAAATCCCTTAGCAGAATCCAAATAATTCAATGTATTCAACTAATGACACAAAAGTAAGTTGGCTTTCAGTTAAACTTTAGCCAACATGGAACACGTGAAGAGCGAGTTCCAGCCTTCTAACAAGAGTAACTATGAGTTACTATATTCCTTACAACCTCGTAAAAAGTTACTACGCTGACCGTTCGACCTTCTCGAAATAGTAACTAATAGTGACTATTTCCTTAACATGCTCGGGAGCGTAATAAGTGTGGTAACTACAAATCTCTGTAACGCGATTGGCCAGATTAGCCCGTGACATGATATTTCTCCGAAAATAAAATAATGCGTTCCAACTTTGAACGCCAAGATTCGTGACGTCATTCATAGTAACCACGGGTAAGTAGGGTGGAACACGCTCGAAGTATTATGTTTCTCGAAAAAGATGCGCGAAAACGTATTTTCTGATAACACACTTCTGACAGTGTAAGACGAGGTACTCCACGTCAACCAGTGCCTTCAAAAAGCACCGAGCAAGGGGAAACACCCGATTTTGCAACCGACGACCAAGCAGGAGGGCCCGGGGGAAGACGAGTATTAAGAAGATATCCTATTCAGAAAATATCGTGGTAGTGGCCCGAAGTCTTACCTGTCTTTTCTATGCTCAAAGTTTCATTTTGCAGTATTTTGTAGCCATCTCCTCCGCTGACCAAGAAGGACAGTGTTGCCACTTTATACACCTCTGCTTCATTAAGCAGCTCGAATGCTGGGACGCGACATTTGCGACATCTCACCATAACTTCAACCGCTCTCTGACCCATTGGCTTCGCCATGTCAAACATCACGTGAATTCCTGCGAAAAGTTAAAACGTCGTACCCTTTTTTCTCTTATTTTATGTTCTAACAAGATTTCGGATGAATTATCCAAATGGGGGAGAAACTAGACTATTATTGTCACGACGGAAGATTAGAAAACTGTTTCACTCGGTAGTTTCGTTGGTTACCAATTTTCCGGATTCAACAGGATTCCGGTCGAACCATCCATACGAACCAAACAAATGCAGCGTACCTGACTTTAAAATGGTGTTTTACCGCAACTGATTGCTACCCTATATTCAGTTTATGTATCAAAATTCAACAGTCTTCTTTGGATTCCGACCCGATTATCCATCCATGGACAAAAAAACTTCAGCATTTCTCGGTTCTGCGTTTATACGAGCCAAACATTAGCCGACTGGTGTTTTACTGCGGTTGATCGCTAGGCTACCCATATTCAGTTCAAGTGTCACATTTCAACAGTCTTCTCCGGATTCCGGCCGGATTATCCATCCGCAGAAACACTACAGCATTCTCCGAGTCCACGAGTCCAGCGTGTCAACATCGCTGCTAACTGATCGGACAATTTTATTTGTCTCCGTCCCTCAGTCCTAAGTCAAACTTAAATCGGTGAGGTGCAAAGAACAACTACGACATTAGTTGCGTTTTGCAGATACCATGGTAACTGGATCTGCAATTAGTCTTTTTTGCAGTTATCGTGATATCCGATACTACGGTTGCTCTGCAAAACGATAATTGCCGAAACTGCGTTTTTCGAAGTCATCCCAAAAGAAAAACTGATATCCAGCAACATCAATAAGTGCAAACTTCTTTCCAACCAATTTGACAAAATCCCAGGCTCTATTGTTGGTGATCATGAAAGTGAGATGACTTTTTCAGATACCACGACCAGTTACCACGATCGGACCGTGGTATCTGAATATCAGATTCCACGGTATATGGCTAGATACGACGATAACTGCAAAAACGCCTTTTGACCCTGGTATCAGATACCACGGTAATTGCAAAAACGCCTTTAGACCGTGGTATCAGATACCATGGTATCTGCAAAAACGCAACTATTAACCTCGCGTCTGGCTTAAACATTCCCTAGAACAAAGGTATACCAATGCTTCTCGCGACGACAGACGGACGGACAAACATGCGACGTCACGGGTATCCCCCACTTTTCAAAAATCCCTTACCGGAGACCTGGAGAAAGCCCCCGTATCCCTCGGAGGTGTCGTGTTGATGCATAGAAATAGACTGCTCCAGCATCTTTCTGAGAGTCGATCCGGTGATTTCGATGACGTCAATCGTGTTTCCAAAAGGAAAGGCAGTCCGAATGTCAGTTATGCTGATATTACCTGAAATAGTTGAGCACTGCATTAACGAGTCAATGACGCGAACACCGTGGCATGCTAAGAGCACGTTACGCTGAAGGAATCAGCGCGTCTTCCCAGTCCGACAGAAGAGAGGAGAGTCCGCTGGACCTCATTCGTGGATCCCCACGAACAAGGAATCCCTAGTAAGTGCAAGTCGTTAGCTTGCGTCAATTACGTTCTTGCCTTTCCTACACACCACCTGTCACTTCTACCGATTGAATGATTTAGCGAAAACTTTGGACGATCTGCAGGGCCGTCCTCTGGACGGCTTCAGCGTTGACTTAAAGAACTTCAAAGTTGTTCCTTTAAAGGTAGAGGTAGTAAACTGTGTTTCTGAACCCTCAGTAGCCTAGCCGCCACAAAAGAAGAGCTCATCCTACGAGCTGTTCACATTCACAATAAAGCTGCGTTCGATTCAAGTCCTCCTTGTCTCGGTCTTGTCTTATTATTATTACCTTGTGAGCGACTGATTCGTCTTGTTTATCTGTAGTAATGTAATCACACGGGGCCGAGCTTTCCTCGTTTTAGTATTCTAAGCTAACGAGCTTGTATCCCTTCTGGCCCCCAATGATCGATTACTATTGTTTCAATTATTTTAAATTCAAGAACCTGAACCTTGTCAAGGTTTAAAGCCGTTTTATTTAGCCTTGTCGGTTAATGCCTCCACGGACAAGTATCACAAATAAAGCCGCAGTCGAGAAATCTACCTGCGACAGGGCCGAGACTTGCAGCTAGACCAAGTCTTCGTTCACGGGGTCTTGTCAACAGGACACTGAGAAATTTCACCTGACAGGACAAATAAAACGGCATTTAACGGACCTGTCTTGGTCCGGATACTAACGCATCCTACTTCCATAATCACTCCATATATTTCTATAACCGGAGACACTAATTTCGTCCGCTAACCCCTCTAACAAAACCACGGTGATTTTCTGACTTGCCCTTTTTTGCTACCTTGGATGTGTATCACGCTGTCGACGGTTGTCTGCAAGAAGATTGTCCATCATAAAAAACGGTTTTGTAAATCTTTCCCTATTTTCGCTATAGGTCAACCGGTCTCATAGGCTTAAAAGAGCCAAAAACCGTGGGTTATTTGTTGAAGCGCAGCCTAGTTTTATAGTAATAAAATATTTTAAAATACTGTAAGTTGAAGAGTAGCCTAAATAGTCGCTTTAACTGACAGGACCAACAAGGCTAATTCGAAGGCGGCTGAAGTTGCAATCTGCCACGGAAACAAGTTTTGGGCATGCTCAGTCATAAAGATTCTCGTGTCGTGCAAAGACAAAGCCACGGCCTTATTTATCTACGAAAGCCAGCTAAGAATCGAACGAGTGATAACTGCTGAGATACGGAAAAACCGCTCACGTCTTGCTCGAGTTTGGTTGGGCTTTCAGGGCTTTTTGTTACATAGGAAAACAATGGTTTCCCCTGTAATTTGTGATATGATGGGGGTCAATGTTCGGGGAGGAAACTAAATTTTCTTTTGGTTTCACTGAAAGCATGTTAGAAGCAAAGCAAATCCTCCTGTGTGTCGTTGCTAACGAAAATCGATGAAACTTGTAGTTGGGGGAGGGCGCTGACAAATCAACAACACGGCCGCTGCTATAAACTATAGGCGTATTCTTGCCGTTCATCGACGACTTCTCGGAGAATCGAAGGGAACGGCGAGAATAGAGGGGATCGACTAAAAGCAGGAAAGGAAAGGCAAGAGAAAAGCAGGAAAGAATACTAAAACGAGGAAGGGCAAACTAAAACGAGGAAGGACTTACCAGGAATCGAGGATTCGAAAAACTGGCAAGCCTTTCCTCTGTTTAGTATCCCGTGAGGGGTCGGAAACTTACATTTGTAAAAGTTCACCTTTTCCTCCTTTTAGTACCCTGTCGGTAGGCGATTATGAGTCCAGCGAGGGGCCGGCAACTAAGATATTTCAAGTCCACCATTTCTTTTCTGGTTTTAGTAGCTTGTCACGGAGAGTACCAAAACGAGGAAAGAAATTAGGAATTCTAAAAAACTGGCAAGCCTTTCCTCTGTTTAGTATCCCGTGAGGGGTCAGCAACTAACATCTGAAAAAGTTCGCCTTTTAGTATTAGAAAAAACTGGCAAGCTGTGCCGTGCTTTCTCTGTTTAGTACCTCGTGAGGTATGGGCAACTTACGCTTGTAAAAGTTCACCTTTTCCTCCTTTTAGTCCCTCATCAGATACTAGGAAAGGCTTGCCAGTTTTACGAATACTAAAAAGAGGAAAAGGTGAACTTTAACAAATGGAAGTTGCCGACCCCTCACGGGATACTAAACAAAGGAAAGGCTTGCCAGTTTTGTCGAATACTAAAAGGAGGAAAAGGTGAACTTTAACGAATGGAAGTTGACGACCCCTCACGGGATACTAAACAGAGCCTAAACAGAGCTGAACAGAGCAGAGAAAAACTTGCCAGTTTTTCGAATCCCCGATTCCTGGTGATTCTTTCCTCGTTTTAGTTTGCCTTCCTGGTTTTAGTATTCTTTCCTGCTTTTCTCTTGCCTTTCCTTTCCTGTTTTTAGTCGATCCCAGAATAGAGGGAGTCCCTCCATCCGGACTCCGCGTACAGAAACAGCGAGAACACGGGGAATGCTTCGAAAATGGATTTTGTTCGAAAAAATAATATGTAACTGAAGAGATCAGTCTGGATCCACTTTATTTTTGGTTTTGTTGATTCTGATTGTTTTTAGTTAATTTTACATTGCACCAACACGAGCAAAAATTGGTTCCCTCCGAATCTGAAAGGGAGTCCTTTTTGATGATGGTGATGATATTCGGAGCATTCTCCGTCGGTGGGGACTCGCGAGAATACGGGGAGTGAGTCCCCGGGACAAACAAAAATGCGGGGACTCCTCAAGTGGAGTCCTCGGGGAACGGCAAGAATACGCCGTATGAAGAATACATGATTGGTCTTTAGTACTACTTACCACTTCTTGATGTTTCATCAATTGAGGCTCGTACCCCTCCACCGTTCAGAATAGCAATGGAGGCACGAGCCCATCCATCAGCATTGGTGTTCTTGCTAAACTGAAAAAGGAAGAGCATGAGAATTGATCTCTTAGAGCGATATTTCGGAGGGATTAAGTTGAACGGATCTCTAATCTGCTACGATGGTAGATCTGGGTTCTTCGTCTATGTTATGATCATGTTAGTTGTTCCTGGTGTGGTGCCCGCGTGTCTTATTGGTTTCCGGCCGTTCTCGACTGCTCACGCTGTGCTGCGGACTGATTAAGTCAGAAGTAGAGTATTTTCCGTGGCATATGAGCCCCATTCATTTCAAAATCGGGTCAAGTGAAAGTTACAGAATTCCGTTTCGTCAAAGTTTTGTGCTTGGCGTTTGATGGGGGGGGGGGGGGGTTAACGCGGACGAAGGAGTGATTATTATTCTTTAGCTGGGGTTTGGGATGGAGATCAGTCAGTTGCTAGAACATAAGGATGGGAGTCAGAATGGAGATGACGGAGAAGCATACGAGTTAAGTACTTTGTGCAGTTAATTTTCAGTATCGTGTGTGTCGCGTAAGTTTTTCTGATCGTGTTAGTTAGGTAGATTGTAAGTACACTTTTGTTAAGTCTACCGTGTTTAAGAGTAAGCCCCTCGAGAGCGGGCTCTCTGTAACAGGTTTTCAATTTGAATGTCTCTACCGTTTTTAAGAGTAGGCCCCTCGAGAGCGGGCTCTCCGTAACAGGTTTTCAATTTGAATGTCAATCCGAGAGTGCCCGTGGTGCCCTTTGTATCCCCAGTTGTCAAGACAACCCAATTATTCACCCTTTCGATTTTATGAATCACCTCCTATCATTAATCAGAACACAAATGTAGTCGTCCTAACAATCTCTCGGTTCACCAGAGCCTCGTTTTTGTTGCAATAGCGCTGCCGCATCGCTGCTGCAGCACTTCTTTGCTTTTGCATAATATGCGTTTTTGGATTCACTTTCTTCTTGGTTGAAGCGGCAGAGCTGCAGCATCTTGCAGGGAAGCACGGACTTGGTGGGGGAGCAAGTCCGTGATTCTCGAGAAGCGCTGCAGTGCAACAACGGATGTAGAAAGAATCAGTCCGGAAACGGCCGAGAAGTGGACCTGCAGCATGCAACAAAAACGAGGCTCAGGACTACTCGTTATCGCCACCTTCATTGCTTAATGCTTACGAGGAGCTTATTGGTCAGAAATGCCGGTTATGCAAGATTTTCTGTGTTACTCATCCCAAACTAAGGGGACTGAGCAAGGCTAAACGGTCGGGACGGGGCTGTAAAGAATTGGTTCATTGGAAAGGAGTCACGTATGTTACAATATTGGGATTATGAAAAGGTATCTTCTGCGACTTGTGCTTTAACGGTGCGGGGGATAACTAAGCAACATAAAGTAGTTGGGGTTGATTATTTATGTGTAAAGGCATTCTAATTGAGGATCTGGAAAACTGTATGTTGTGTATGAGATAGTAAAACAAAGATACAAAAATAAAATTAAAGTTAAAGTTTATTTGTTTTTATTAAAATATTTGTGAGATCTTGAGTAAACTGATAGAAATGATTTTAAATGTGTAAAATTTAAAGAGTTTGGATGCAGTGGTACAATTATTGGGGGTGGGGGGTGGTAAATTAAATATGGGGTTATATTTAGGAGGTAGGTGACGTGAATATTTAAAAACAGGTAAAAATAGATTAAAATTAACGTCACTGAGGGATGGAGGAGTAGCCACAAAAAGTACGAAATGTGATTTCTTAGTGTTATTTTTCAAATAATCCAAAAATAAGTTAAATTATAAAAGATGCTGCGGGCTAAAAAGCCACATAAACTGGTCCAACTTTAAAGGTCAGCTCACTTTGCTACTGTTATTCCCGGCGTTCTTCCGGTGAGGAAGTAAAACTATTTTACCGTACATGAGCTATGAAAGCATCCGTGGCTAGGTTGCCAAGTGAACACTCTTCCCGACGGCACTTTTCTCTTCTTCCATCCAGGAAAACCTTGGTTGTCCCAACTATCTCCTTCCCTAGGGCGTCGACACTCTCTTTAAAGGGGGCCAAGTCTTGTACTACATTCGGGTCTGAAAATAAGATATGAATGGTTTGAATTTCACTAACAGTATAATCGAATTAAGCCACGAGAGACTGAACTGAAATAAGGTGCCACTAGAACACCTAGTGGTTTGATGGTCACGTCACGTACAACCACAGTAAGCTAAGAGAAAGTGAATTGACCCTTTGTGACAAGAAGTTAGTCAATCCCATCCGCTCATAAATTATTCAGTTGGGCACACTGTAAGATACAGATCACCAGTACATAAAAGAAACTCAAAACAAATCGTTGAAAGAAAGAAATACTGCCAAATATTTAGCTGTATTTTTGTTTGTTTTCATCCATGTAAAAGCTTTTCTTTTCTTTTTGTCAATTTTCTTGTTAATGTCTATTCTCAGCTCGCCCGTAAGGGTACTTTCGAATCCCGCCCCTAAACCAGTGGTCCTAACCGGTGGTACGCGTACCCCAAGGGGTACGAGAGACCCTCGCAAGGGTACCTCGCTTCAGTCATTTTTAAGTCCCCTAACTCCGTTTCAGTATTATCCTCAAAATCAGGTACCCCATCGAACACAACTTCAGATTTACATGCTCACCACTGATGAGAATAAATATCGTCTTTTTGACGTTCTGATCGTGATAAAAAATAGTAAAACAAAAATTCGTAAAAACAAAAAAAAAAGGTATGTAACCATTTTGAACCCTGATTAGGGGTACGTGGTACGAAAAAGGTTGGGGACCATTGCCCTAGACGACACGACTCTTGCACGAGCTTGGATGGGGGTCGTCTAGAGCGTGTTCCATCCTACTTACCATAGTTACTACTTATGACGTCACGAATTCTGGCTTTTTGCCTTCAAGGCTAGAACGATTTTTCTATTTTCCAGCAGAATATCATGCCACGGCAAATAGTTACTATTTCGAGAAGGTTGGAACGGCCAGCGTATTAATTTTTTACGAGGTTGGAACTAAAATAGTAACTAATAGTTACTATTGTTAGGAGTGTGGAACATGCTCATAGACATTGCAAACGTTAGAATGCTTCCAATTTGACTCCTTTAAAGAAAAACCAGATTTATGACGCATTTTCGATCCCAATCTCACATCTAAGAAGGTGTTCCACACAACTTACCGTAGTACTACGCATGACGTCACGAATCCTGGCTTCTTGGCGTCAAGGCTGGAACAGATTTTTCTATTTTCGTCTAAATATAGTGCTGCGGGCTGACTGGCCTAATCACGTTACACAGATCGTCCTTATCACGCCAACTACGCTCCCGAGCGTGGTAAGCAAATAGTTACCTTTAGTTACTATTTTGAGACGAATGGAACGGTCAGCGTAGTAACTTTTCACGAGATTGGAACGAAAATAGTGCCTGTTGTTAGAACGGTGGAACACGCTCTTAGCTGCGAATGTCGCACTTAATGTGACCTAATTGCGAAAACCGGACTGTTTATGAACGCTA